>CM042164.1:80251513-80351513 GCA_023376005.1 Doryteuthis pealeii | reverse complement strand
ATAAATGATGATTTGCAATAAATAATATAAAAATATATAATAATCGATATGATTCTTTTGATACATATATCATTTGTAAGTATTTAATTCTACAGAAACTTCAAGATCAATATAGTTTCATATTCTATTTTGTTGATAACGTTATTGCTGGTCACAGGACAATATAAGATCAAAATTACAAAAATATATTGCCTAATTCACAATTTCAATATTACGAATAAAATAGACATAACTTTTTTTTTTGATTCATTTTAATTTTATGTTAAGCATTTAAGCAACGTAAAACCATTTGGAATGTTTTATTTTTAAAATTTGTGAAATAAAATGGACAAATAAGAAATCTGCGATGAAGCAACACAACATAATCTCTATACTTTTGCATTGCATCTTGTATGATTTGGATGGTCTCATTTTTAACAAGAGGGTGTTGCAGGATGATAACAGACAGAAGATTTAGGAACACGCATATTATTATATAGATAATATAAAAGATAATGATAATAATGGAAAAAAAAAAAAGAAAAAAAAGGACCTAGACACCAATAAGCACCCCATCCCAAATCCGTTTTGAAAGGAACTGAATTTTGTTTTTCACCGGTTGTTAGTAAACAAAATCAACAGCCGGACGATAAAAACTAGTAACATTTTTATACTAAAATAGTTTTTGATTTCAACTTAAAAAAATTAGTTATTTCATGTTGTTGTTGTTAGCATATGTGAAAAAATTAATTTTGCACTAAAGATAAACTAATATTGTTATTTTTTTAAAATAAAACTTAAAACAAAAGTCATGTTTATTTATTTTCCATGTGCCTAACCAACAATTAACAAATATTGTTATTAACATTAACAATATTATTTCAGATAGGAATCCACGTAGAGACACATGAAAAATACATTTTATAAATAGTGTAATACCATTTCTGAACAACATCCTTTTATTTAAATAAACCTAAGAATACTTTGTAAAAACAATTTTTATTTAAATAAACATATCTGCATTTCTCTTCTGATTAGATTAAACTATTTTAATATAAAAACGTGTCTTTCGTTTAAATTTTTATAATTAAAACAAAAAACAAAAAAAAACAAAAACAATATTAGTTTAAAATTAAAAAGTATTTATTTAAAAAACGATTTTGCTTGGGTTAGAAGTTAGGGTTAGCAGTTATTATTATAACCTTATAATAGACTTTTTATAGCTTTAACCATTCCCGTGTTAAACATATCTAACATTAAAATTTTATAATTAAAAAATAATTTTTATTTGCTATTGAATTAACAACAACATGAAATAAGTAAAAAAAAAAAAGTGTCTTTAATATAAAAACGTGTCTTTCGTTTATAGTTTTATAACTTAAAAAAAAATTGCTACTGAAGTAACAACTTCAATATGATATAACTAAAAAAAAAGTGCGTCTAAAAATCGTCTGTTAACAATCAACCGGATTTTGATGGTCAAAACATGTCCTTTTGAATCTAGGTCTCACCTGGGGTGCTTAATGGTGTCTTGGTCAAAAAAAATTATAATAGTTTGTAGTTGGTGCACTTGGAACGGTCCCAAAAAGATAGGAAAAAAACTGGAAATTAGAGGAAGAATTGAGACCATCCAGACTACTGCATTGCTGAAATAGGCTAGAATACTCAGAAGAGTCCTGGAGACCCGAGGAGACTTATTGTCACTCAGACTCCAGTGAAATACCATCAGCTAAAACTGGTGTGAAAAACTCACAAGGAGTAAAATCTTATCATAATAGAGATTGCGTGTTTGTCTGTAACCGAAACTATATCACTACTCAAGTCACAATTCCCTTAGTTATTTATGTCACATTATGAAGATTAAAGATTCTTACCCACAGGACCATTCCATGGAATACTAGAAAGGGACAAAGCAGCAGAAGCTGAAAAAAGAAAAAGAAAAAAAAAAAGTGAAAAATTCAAAATCAGAACAAAAGGTGTTAAAATTCTGTTGTTATTTTCAAAGATCTATTTGTCCTATAAATTCACCCACCTAATTGAATTTTTTCTCCACTCAACTACTAATGAAATGGTAACTTATGACCAACTGCTGACTAATTGAGGAAAAAAATGTAACTTGTATAATTTGGATTAATCGGTCATTTCATTTTTTTTTTTTTTTATTGATCAGTTATATTTTTTTCTGAATTTTTAAGATTTGATTATTTGGATTATTCAGTATCCTCATTTTTATCGTTATATGCACTATTTTTCTGAATTTTTGAGATGAGACTTCATAATTTGGATTATTTGGATTATTCAGACTATTGTCCTCATTTTTATCGTTATATGCACTATTTTTCTGAATTTTTGAGATGAGACTTCATAATTTGGATTATTTGGATTATTCAGACTATTGTCCTCATTTTATCGTTATATGCACTATTTTTCTGAATTTTTTAGATGAGACTTCATAATTTGGATTATTTGGATTATTCAGACTATTGTCCTCATCTTTATCGTTATATGCACTATTTTTCTGAATTTTTTAGATGAGGCTTGATTATTTGGATTATTCAGACTATTGTCCTTATCTTTATTGTTATATGCACTATTTCTCTGAATTTTTGAGATGAGGCTTGATAATTTGGATTATTTGGATTATTCAGACTATTGTCCTCATCTTTATTGTTATATGCACTATTTTTCTGAATTTTTGAGATGAGGCTTGATTATTTGGATTATTCAGACTATTGTCCTCATTTTTATTGTCATATACACTATGAATTTTTGAGATGAGGCTTGATTATTTGGATTATTCAGACTATTGTCCTCATTTTTATTATTATCTACACAACGTTTCAGCCGATGTGCCCTCCAGCCTTCTTCAGCTATTTTTGTCAGAGTCAGCAACTTTGTCATAATCAGGAGCGTTCCTTCATTCAATCCATGGGAGTAGACTGTTCTCATCCTGTTAACCATAACTGGATACAAGTGATAAGCTGTGTTAATTATTCTATGTTACTGTCATCTAATACAAATAATTAGCTCACAGTTATAGTATGAACTATTTCTATCTATTAGAAATAATTAGTTCAGTTATATGGTTTCAAGTATTCTTATCCAATACAAATAATTTGTTGTAGCAGTTCCCTGGTAATATTTTCTGGTGATGTAATGATGACACGTAGACTGACTGATATTGAATGTAGAAGATTTTATTTACTTCCAAACACCGTGAAATACTGAAATAAAATGGGGTATAAAACAATTACTAATTTACAAAACGGGTCCTTAACAAATGCCAGCAACTTCACGGGAAAATTGGAAAGAAACATACCTGTGCACCGTTACCAGTACCAAAAACTAACTAAAGACTAAAATTCTAATTGTAGGACAATATTTTCCACACAACCTTTTTGCTGCATCAGCTTGGCGGAAGTCCCTATTTTGCTCTAAGGATATCTGTTGATCTTCCCACAATGCCATTCTGGCCCTGTTGGTCACTTGATTATCAGACCCTAACAGAGTTGTTTCCCTTACACTGTCCAAATTTAAGGGTATATTTTGAGGGTAGAAAATAAATATATCTAACTATTAGGCGCACTCAATATTTAATAATCATTGTTGTCATCTTTTTTTACCCACCTGCATTAATTCCAAGAACATCTGGCTCGTTAACTCCATCCACAGACAACAGGTTACACATCAACTGAAAATAATTAAAAGAAATAAATACATTATCCATCAATATAAACACGTAAAAGGTTTTTTTTAGTTCAATCTGTAGCAGAGTTTTTCAACCTTTTTCATCTCACAGCACAGTGACCTGGGCAATAAATTAATCGAGTATACCATCAGTATATAAACATCTAATTATTTTATCATTTAAATTTTAAAAGAAAAGGAATAGTGAAGTGTGCTACAAGTGTAGCATAATTAAAACAAAAAATATTAAAGTAATAGAATAAAAATAAAAAAAGATGATCAACCGTCCTCAAAACTCACGGTACACCGATTGAAAAATGTTGCGTAGGGGCCATGTCAGGTTGTAGTAGTAGTCGTTAGTAGTAGTAGCCGTCATTAGCTCAGAGAAACAACATAAAAAAGTTGTATAGTAAAAAAGGTGTTGTTTATTTCTTTCTAGGCTCGTGGGTTCTTTTTCAGAGAGGGAGAGAGTAAAGTCAAGCTGTTCTATCCTAAATCACGTTCATGCGCAATGTTCGTTGCATAACTAGACATGTCATGACAGAGTCCCAACAAACACGTCCAACCCTTCTCAGGAACGGCGAAAAAGAGAGTGAATTTTCTTTACTCCCATTTGTGGTCCCTTGTCACATCCACTTCCACTCCTCCTCAGAAAAACCTGGAACTTCCTTTTTTATTTTTAAATCTAAGTTCCAGGGTCATTGGTCGGTCAATGGCTGGCACCCGTTGAGTGTTTACACTTCCAAACTTTAACCTCTTTTTGTTCTTATTTCTTTTCTTTCTCCAGAAATCCGATTACCATTTTCTTTTCAATCCCCAAATTCTCCATAGACCATAATAATTATGCTACAAAAACTCTGATCTGTAGCGACCAAAAGGAGAAAGGTTGGTAAAAAAAAAAAAAAAACAGAATCCACAGGAAGTAATCAATCAGTCTTGCATTTATCATCCTATCCTCATCCTGACTTAATTTAAATCTTCGAGAAGGGGAGGGGGATAGGAAAACTAGAAAAATTCAATTAATCAGAATTCAATTAATCAAAATCTTAATTCATTTTTGTCTTATTTCTTTCAAAAAGACAATTTGGATTATTTTTTGAAAGTTTAAAATGAAGAATAAAATGAATTTTCATCAATCCCTTTTTTTTTTTTTTTTAAATTTTAAAATGAAGAATGAAAGGAATTTTCATCATTCCCTTTTTTTTTCTTTTTTAAATTTTAAAATGAAGAATAAAATGAATTTTCATCATTCCCTTTTTTTTTCTTTTTTTAAATTTTAAAATGAAGAATAAAATGAATTTTCATCATTCCTTTTTTTTTCTTTTTTTAAATTTTAAAATGAAGAATGAAAGGAATTTTCATCATTCCCTTTTTTTTCTTTTTTAAATTTTAAAATGAAGAATAAAATGAATTTTCATCATTCCCTTTTTTTTTTTTTTTTTAAATTTTAAAATGAAGAATAAAATGAATTTTCATCATTCCCTTTTTTCTTTTTTTAAATTTTAAAATCTAGAATAAAATGAATTTTCATCATTCCCTTTTTTTTTTCTTAAATTTTAAAATGAAGAATAAAATGAATTTTCATCATTCCCTTTTTTCTTTTTTTAAATTTTAAAATCTAGAATAAAATGAATTTTCATCATTCCCTTTTTTTTTCTTTTCTTAAATTTTAAAATGAAGAATAAAATGAATTTTCATCATTCCCTTTTTTTTTTCTTTTTTTAAATTTTAAAATGAAGAATAAAATGAATTTTCATCATTCCTTTTTTTTCTTAAATTTTAAAATAAAATGAATTTTCATCATTCCCTTTTTCTTTTTTTTTTTTTAATTTTAAAATGAAGAATAAAATGAATTTTCATCATTCCCTTTTTTTTCTTTTTTAAATTTTAAAATGAAGAATAAAATGAATTTTCATCATTCCCTTTTTTTTTCTTTTTTAAATTTTAAAATGAAGAATAAAATGAATTTTCATCATTCCCTTTTTTTTTCTTTTCTTAAATTTTAAAATGAAGAATAAATGAATTTTCATCATTCCCTTTTTTTTTTTCTTAAATTTTAAAATGAAGAATAAAATGAATTTTCATCATTCCCTTTTTTTTCTTTTTTTAAATTTTAAAATGAAGAATAAAATTAATTTTCATCATTCCCTTTTTTTCTTTTTTTTTCTTAAATTTTAAAATCAAGAATGAAATTAATTTTCATCATTCCCTTTTTTTCTTTTTTTTTTAAATTTTAAAATGAAGAATAAAATGAAGCATTTTCACCATTCCTTTTTTTTTACCATCTCATTCTGATTTCGGGGGTTGTTTTTGTCAATACATTATGAATCCTTATTGCTCCCCATCCATCTAACCTTTCATTATTACTATCATTTATATATGTATAAAGTTTTTGAAAAAACAAGAAAATATGTCAAAAATTGACATTTAGAAAGATAATGCTAAAGCATTTCGGTTTTAATTAAACCATCAACAGAACTCATCTGGGTTATTGTTATGTTTCTACATAGAGATAAATATACAGAGCACTGCATGAAAATGCAAGACCAGGCTGTTGGAAATTAACAAGGTTTTATCAAACACAGGGTAGAGAATGCTTCTACCCTAAAAGTGACTTAACTAGCTCAACCTTGCTGTGCACATGCATCAACTCGGTACAAACCCCAATCCAAAAGTGTCATGGTGGAAACCCCACTTCTGAGTTCCTATCAGCCCCCTACTGATCAAGGAGAGCAACTCTCAATGTCGTTAGGTCTGAACCTAACAGTTATTAACATAAATACAGAGCAAACAACTCTATATCAATTGCAACGGCTTCATTAAATTAAGAGAATTGCGTTACATAAAAGTAACATAAAACTAGCAAACAATAGAAGCTTCTGCATGTCAAAACACCTCTATGAATGCAGCAATGGAAATTTTATAATAATGCAGATTTATAAACAGATGATTATGCATTACTTCTAATCAAAGAAATATTTCCTATACAAATATAAATCCCCAGTAAAAAGAATATTACCACACACACACACTAATTAACATAAAAACACACCTACATATAGGGATGACTACAATTCCAACCAACAAACTAAAAAGCATATACAGATACGTTTTTATACAAATTTTTAAATGACATTTCAGCCCAGAACGTGAGCATTATATTTGAACCTTTTATGTCAAACAGATTTTCCTCCTTTTTTTTCACTCAATGAAGACCAGTGTTTATAAAGTGTCTTTTACAATTGTCTTCATTTTGATTTTAAAATAATTTCAATTGAATTATACTTTATAAACCCCACAGGTTGAAATATGTTAACACAATATTTAATGTTGTTTTTCTGTTTCTATATCTTATATACAGATGTGTACATATAACAATACACATACTTGTGTGTGTGTGTATATATACGCTCACACATATACACAAATACATACACCCATCTTCTTAAACAAACACAAAGTGTATACATATATACACACAAACAAAGATATAAAACGAGAGGAAGAAAGGAAGAAAAAAACAAATCAAAGAAAACCACAAAAAAAAAAAAAAAAAAAAAAAAAAAGAAAAAGAAGACTGGATAGCAACCAACTGAGATTAGACAGTGTGACTCACATTTTGCCCCCACATAGAATGTCTATATTTAAGCATGAACCCAAACACAGATCATGGAAGCCTGAAAAGGATTTTTGAAAATCCAAAACACCTGTCGTACCCAATGAAATAAATTTTAAAAAAAGAATCCAAACTATTTCACAAACAATTTTTTTATTATGAAATATTTACTTTTCTTTTTTTGAGCAAACTTTATATATCTATATATATAAAAGGAAGTTTGGTATGTACGTGTCGATGTATAACTCCAAAATGGGAGGTCACTCATTTTCGAAATCTTGCATATCCATTAATACCCTTCTAAAAAACACGCCAAATTTGGTTATTGATTTTTAATGATTAAGGGATATAATTAATTAATTACACCAAAATCAACCAATTTGTGGAACTGTCCATATACCAGCTGCTGCTGATATTGTATCAACAGGATCTTGCCTGCTGCTTATATCAACAGTCATTCAAAATATCCGCTCTATTTCTACTAATAAGTTAACATTGTTAAATATAATTGTTTTGTAATTTAGTATGAACCGTTAATTCTTTTTTTTTTTTTTGAGAACTAAAAAAAATGAAAAAACTTTTCAAACCAAGTGTATCTTTTTAAATGTAAAAAAGAAAAATGAAAACCTTTTTATCACTATTTTTTACGAATCTTTTCTTATTTTTTAGAATAAAAAATATATTTTTAATCAGCGAAACTCCAAACTTTTTTTAAAGAATGTATTATTATTATTTTCATATTTCTTAGAATGAAATGATTAGAATGAAACGTTTTTGAAAGAATAATAACAAAATTTAAATTAAAACGCGAAATATAATGTTTAGTTGGCTTTGTTACTTTTGTTTTAGGGCTCAAAAAAAAAAAAAAAAAAATTGCAATGCTACATTTTATTTCTAACTCAACAAGCAATTAAAAACTGAATTTAAAATTGTCTTACGCATGAAAAAGTTTTAGAAAATATCATTTAAACCATTCACGTTTTTAAAATATTATTTTCAATGTTGTAAACAACAACAAAAATCACAAATTCTTAGCTTAAAAAGGGGGGAAAAAAAACACATACTATTATTATTTTCAAATTGCTAACTGGATTTATATTTAACACAATGAAACTTGAATTGAAACTTCAATTGGACACATGGCCTAGTGGATAAGGTCGTTAGGTTAAGACAGTTCTAAGTGACAGTTATCTCTGGATCCCAAGTTCAATCCTGAGTAGAGGTAGTTAGAAAAATAATAAACACAACTCCTACCCCAGCTATGGTTAGTGGAATGAGAACAGGATAGCCCCGTGGACTAAATAAAGGGTTAGGTTCAAAGTTCCGTGATGGCTCCCGATTACGACAAGAAAGTTTCCGAGTTTGAAAAGAAGGTTCCCGAGTCCGACAAGAAATACCTGAAGAAGGCCGGAGGGCATATCGACCAAAATGTTGTATAAATAACAATGAAGATGGGGACAATAGTCTGAATAACGCAGATAATACTAATCTTCAAGCCTCATCTCAAACATTCAGAGAAATGGGTTTTTTTTTCAACTAATAGTCAAATTTCCACAAAATTTTAGGTAATTATTCATCTGTTGATGAAAATATGTTTGAAATAGGTTTTTTCTTAAAATATATTAGGGGAAATATTTTTATGAGCTCCCCACCCCCATTTTATTATATGAAATCTGAAAAAAAAAAAAAAAAAAAAAAAAAAAAAAAATGAACAGATAAAAAAAAACATTTTTTCCTATAAAGATAAGAGTCTGAATAATTATATCAGAACATTTTTATAAGTTTCTTTTTAGTAAAAAAAACAAAAACATTTCTAATTCTAAATTCTGCTAGAAATGTCAATATTATTAGACACAATTCCATAAGTACGTGATATCCAGCAAAGATTAAACTCACTATTCAGTAGTAATGGATTTACGAGACTATCTTGCTAACCATTACACAATGATGGGACCTCACTTTCTTTATCCAACCTGTTCGTCACAGGTAAGATATGGTACAAGGTTGAAAGCAAAGGGCATCTAGCGAGTATCAAAATCACTATTCAGTAATAATGTGAGTCTAACTTGCAAACCCTGACACCACAATGGGATAATATTAATATTTAAAAAAAACTGTAAACATCTAAATAAACTAATATTATAATACACAAACTGTTAGCTTTGTTTAGCATTAAATATCCAAATAAACGAATAATTTTCGTTCGAATAAAATCTCATTTTTTATTCTATTCAACCCATAGATGGGTTCCTAACAGGTACTACAACTCTGGATCAAAATGGCAATGAAGGAGTATTCCACACTTCCGAGAGATCCAGAATTAGAACTTCACGATTAGATGCACTTTGATGCCATACCATTTTTAGGAACACCAGGGAGTGTTCCTAAAAATGGTATGTTTTCGTCCAGTCATAGACCAGGTACTTTAGCTAGTATATATATATATATATATATATATATATATACATACATACATACATACATACACACACACAGTTTATTAACACAGACACATTTATTTATTTATTTATATATATATATATATATATATATATATATATATATATATATATATACACACACACAGAGTTTTATAACACAGACACATTATATATATATATATATATATACACACACACATTTATACAACACAGACATACACACATGTATATATATATATATATATATATATATATATATATATATATATTATATTATATTATATACACATTGTAAAACCTTAAAATCCCAATTTATGACTGTCAATAAAAACAAAAAGGATTTTATAGACAAAAATGACAAGAAAACTTGATGAAACTGACATTAAAACCAAGAATGTCTTTGTGTATCAAATCATCTTTTAATTTCTTTTTTATTTTAAATTGGGATTTTAAGGTTTTGCAACATATAAGTGGTTTTATCTTTGAGATTCAGAAATGGAAAAGGAAAACAACAAGTTTAATTGTTTTTACAATTTTACATTCAAACATTTTAAATTTTATAATCATAGGACATTTAGTTGGATTTTCTGTGGAATAACATACACTACATAATCTACCCCAACCCTGCAATAAAGTGTGGAGATTTCAAAATACAACCAGTGCCCAAGAAATAATAATTGTTGAAATTTTTCTAATATAAGGTGTGTGATAGATCCCACTCCTACTTGTAGACTAGGCCGGAACTATGTGATCTAACTCTTGGCCAATCACTGGCAGTACTCTGACGTTGATACAATACTTAAACCAACCCAACTGAACATAATTACTGTGACATTTGTGGACGACAGACATAGGATTAAAACACTGGACCTTTACCAATACGCAGGATAGGACTTATATGCTTACCAAAGGATTCCACAACACAGGACTTTATTTAAGCCCTTTTCAACTGGCCAAGGATGGCATTTAAAAACTTTCACTCACTTTTTGCACTGGCCACTGCATGAGCTTTGGTTTGTGCATGGCTCCCCATGTTAAAAATTCCTTGTGTCAATCTGGCCTGGTGGGAAGTCAGGAAAATACTTACTACCACCAAACCCCAACCAGTTGCAACAAGCCTGCATAGAGACCCTGGAAGAACAGGTTTAATATATTTTCTACTTGCAGTGGCTACACGGCATCGCCTGTGTTGAGATTTTTTGTATATAAGGTGTGTGTTAAAAGCCCAATCCTACATATAGACTCGGCCGGAAACAATGTGATCTAACTCTTGGCCAATCACTGGCAGTACTCTGAGGTTGATACAATACTTAAACCAACCCTACTGGACATAATTACTTTGACATTCGCGGACGACAGACATAGGATAAAATACCAATACGCAGGATAGGACTTACCAAAGGATTCCATAACACAGGACTTTCTTTAAGCCCTTTTCAACTGGCCAAGGATGGCATTTAAAAACTTTACAATAATGATGTCCGAAGTATGGGGCGCCCAACGAGAATTAAACTCATTAACAATAGTCTGCAAATCTATCTTACTAACCATTACATCACATGAAGTGTCCATTTATATTATATATACACAGTGATGCTGATACGATTTTACTGCATCCTTTTAGATTTTTGTGCATCAGGAACGCAGGATACATACTTGTCAGCATCTGCAAATCTAGCTTGCTAACCATTACACCATGGGGTGCCCTTTTATATTATACTAGAAGCGGCCACCTGGCATCGCCAAGGGTAGAGGGGGGATTCTTTTTTTAAAGTTAGTCCCGCAGATCCATTATTACTCAATCATGAGTTGGATCCTCGTGGGATGCTCCATAAAAATCCCCATGTAAAAAAAAAAAGACCTTGCATTGATCCAGCCACTCTGAAAATGAACGTTAATATCTACTATTCAAAATAATAAATGCAAAAAATATTCCATTCTGTTATCATTTGAATTTTATTTTTTAATCCTTTTCACAAATATATATCAAATCTTTATTATTTTTGCTCAAAAACCAAGCCCTGGTGATATTTAATGTGTATATATATTTACTTTGTTGTTAATTGTTTTATTTCATAGTTTCCTCCAGACATACATATACACACATCTGCCTTTATATATGTATCTTGGTGTTACTTTCTCGTTGTTTTATATATACACACAACTACCCTTTATATATGTATGATATTTAATGTGTATATATATTTACTTTCTCGTTAATTGTTTTATTTTCGAAGAACATACATATACACACAACTACCCTTTATATATGTATAGAAAACCAAGCCCTGGTAATATTTAATGTGTATATATATTTGCTTTGTTGTTAATTGTTTTATTTTCACAATTGTTGTATTTACACACAACTACCCTTTATATATGTATAGATATAGATATACATAGACAGTAAATGAGGCTAAAAGTAAAGCACAATGCTACAACATATAAAAGTCCCTTGGGCAAAGATTTGGTGGGGATGGTAGGAGAGCATTATAAAAATAAGATATGCCTGACTGCCAATAATGTGATTAAGAGTACAAAGAAAAAAAAGATTTTAACGATCGAATGGAGACATGAAACCTAATTTTTACTTTTATGACTTCCATACAAGAAATATGATGAAAGCTAAAAACAGGATATTTCATCACTTCCTGCGTTTCCTTATATAAAAGGAATAGACGTTCCAATTTCATTAGATAAAGACAGGCTCACACCGACCAATTCTTAGAAACAGTATGATTGATTGATTGATTGATTGATTGATTTTAATGGGGTTATTTCCTATAAGTCTAACATAAACAAAGGGGAACCACTCTTGACTGATAAATTATTTATTTTCCCATTAAACTAACCCTAACCCAGTCTTCTTTTTTCCTAGTAGATCAATAAATAAATAATTTATCAGTCAAGAGTGGTTCCCCTTTGTTTATGTTAGACTTATAGGAAATAACCTTTAATGGTATGTTAACCAGTCTAGGGTTATTTTATGCCTAGAAGTTAGAGAATTGCATTCATTGTGTTCTTACATTTAGATTTTTTATGTAGTTGTGTTACGTATTACAAGTAACTCGAAATTGATTATAGAACGAAACTCACATTCTTGAAACTCTGTAACGTCAGAGCTGAGGTACGTGTCCCACTAAATGACCCCAATCTGGAGCAGAATTTCTTTGACCAGTTATTGTCATGTAGGCACGTTTTTTGGAGAAAAGGAAGACAAAAATAGACAAAAACGTACACCACCACCTCTTTTTTGGGGGAAGGGAAGAGATTTCTATCACCACGTTAGTTTTCACTCCGGACCCTTTTGGAGAACACAGTTGGACTCTTCACCTCGTCATATGGTCCAATATTCCGATTTAATAATTATATGGTTTCAAGTCTTATAGTCATTTGGATAATTCCATGTTAAATCATCCAGAAAAAAGTAAAATTGTTACCCACCCCCTTCAATTTTTCTGATTTTTTTTCCAGATATGAACAATCCCCAAAATTTGAGCTTCCAATTCCAAAAATTGGCAGAGTTATGTTGATTTTTATCTCTCCAAATTTGGCGGGGTTCGTGAAAAATGGCGACTTTTTGTAATTGATTTTTGTCTGTAAAATGAGTTCTAGAACTTCCCTACTCCTAAAAACATTAACATAATCCACACCTGGACAAAATTTCAGAAAAATTGAAGGGGTGGGTGACATGGCTTGGATGAATCGACATGTAATTATCCATTTGTTTACACACCGTTATATGGTTTCTATAAGTAACTAGTAACTAATAACCCTTAGTAAACAATTACAGCTACAAGTAACTATTCTTAATACAAATAACTTAGTTTTATTGTATCAAATATTTCTAGTTGTTGGGTAAGTATTGTGTTTATTTCTATGTATTGAGTTAAGTGAGGGAGAGCCTATGATTGGACATAGTAATCATGTGACATGTCCAGAAGTTTTGGTGCCCATATTCAATAGACACATTCGAACCAGTTTCATGACCAATTGACCAGAAATTATCTCTGAGAATTATTGACTTGATAGAAGATACCAGATATCCTCAATATCCCTTTCCATCAGACTCGCAAGTCACTCAAACTTGACTTTTATGTTGTTAGTCATACATTTGTTGTTTAATAAACCATGAAAATTGAACTGAGTTTTAATTCATTTATTTGTTAGTCTTAGAATAAATGCTATACTAACATGAAATAGTGATTACAGAAAATTTCAGACAAATCTATTTGCTCCATAGATGGGACTGTAACAGGTACTACCATTCTAAGTCAGAGAGGACCTGGGTGGAATGACAATGAAGGGGTACTCCACTCTTCCCATGTTTAGATTGGTTGTTTGTTTTATGGCATATCAACCCTTTTCGGGTCATTTAATGCCGAATCAATGCGCCGGGTTAGCTCAGTCAGTAGAGCCTCGGATTAAGAACCACGAGTTTCCGGGTTTGATACCGACACTCGCCAACTCAGTGTATGAGTAGCACATGGATCTGTGTGGTAAAGTGAGGAGCTGATGGTAGGTATGGTGCTCCACCTCAGACCCCAAAATGATCTCCTTGGTCTAGCACTATTGAAAAGGGGATAGACTTCCCAGTTTCCTGTTGTTGCATAAGTGGTCACCCAATTAAGTACTGAACAGGCTCATTGTTGCTTAACTTCGGTCATCTAGTGGGAACCGGTGCTTTCAGTCTAACTTGACCATAAATCCCACACTCTCCAGTAAAGTGGCCTAATGACAGTATTAGCCGGGCAGCAAGGGAGTCTATCTCCTTTTCACTAGCACTAGACCAAAGAGATTGTTTTTGTGTCTGAGGTGGAGTGTCACACCTACCACCAGCTCAATAATTTACAGCACAGATCAAAGCTGTGCTACTCTATGCGCTGAGTTGATGAGGGCCAGTATCAAAACTGGAAACTTTTGTCTCTGAGATTGATTTAGGCTATAGATATAACTTACTTTAGGTCATGTTGAGGCATGGTTCTTGCATATAATATACGCCTCAAATTTTTGGGCTGAAAAATCCTAAAAAATAGTGCTTATAAACTATTTTATAACTTATTGTAACATATCCTGTGTAATTCATTACTAAGAAACTGTTGAAATGTATTTACAGTTAGCTTGAAATGGTGAGGGAAGAAAAAAAAAAGAAAAACACTGAGATGCACGGATACGTTTTTACTGCGTCTTTCAGATTTTTTGCGTCAGGTTTGGTTTGTTTTATGGCATATCAACCTCAGTGGGTCATTTAATGCCAATAATGTTTTGAAATAAATTTATTTTTAATGGATACTCAATTTTTTTTTATAAATACATTTTTCTATTTAACCCATAGACGGGACCCTAACAGGTACTACCACTCCAGGTCAGAGTGGACCAGAGAGCAATGGTGATGAAGGGGTGCTCCACATTTCCCAAACCCCAAAACTGAAACCTCACCATCAGATAGAGTTTAATGTTATTCCCAGGACATATAGACCCTCAGCCACCACCTTCTAGCACATATGATAAAAAGGCTGGGGTTGCCATAAGTGCAATAGGGTTGGGGCATCATATAGGTGCTAGGGTTTGACGTGACCAGTGATTGATCAGAGGGCCTCTCCGATCGCCGTCTAGCCCCCAAAAAGGGGAGTATTGCAAGTCATGGACTGCTGAACCACCTGGGTTCTATCCTTAAACATCACAGGTCGCCACCAACAGCCAACAGGTGGCCCTATTGAGGGAGTCTTACTCCTCTGCAGAGGTGCAGTCGGCGCATTCTAAAAGCCCAAGCCACATGCGTCAGGGATGCAGAACGCGTACCTATCAGCATAAACCTCTCTGCATGAGCAGGATGTGACACTAATATTTACACAAAGCTTGAGGGAGAATAGTTGGACATGAGTTTCCCATGGGTATTAGCGCTATGTTAAATGTAAACAGTTGTGTCCAGGATTTGAACCCATCTCACTGTGTCCATTTCCTACAACAGTAATAATTACACCTACACATAATTATGGTATATACACCATCAGAGCCGGGCATCAGTTCAAAGGGAGGTAACTATTTAATTCAATCTACACTAATTGTAATAATCTTGACTTAAAAAGAAATATTTTAAATTAGTGTTGTGTCCAAAATCCAAATGAGCCATTGTTCATATATATATATGTTAATTTTTTAAATATCTTAGAATATGAATCAAATCTTCATAATTTTTGCACAAAAAGCAAAAACCAGTGATAGCTAATGTGTATATATTTATACTTTGTTGTTAATTGTTTTATTTTCGTAGTTTCATCTAGACATACATACACACCAACTTCCCTTATATATATATATATATATATATATATATATATATATATATATATATACACACACACACAAGAAGTGGCTACCCAGCCTTACCTGGGTAGAGCGGGAGATAGTTAGTCTCGCAGATCTATTGATTGTTTTGGTCTTACATAAGTGATTCATGTTTTAATCACCAACACAACCAGTGACTTCCCCTTCTCCTACTATTCAAATATCTTCCCAGATATAAATAAAATTTTCATTATTTTTGCTCAAAAAGCAAGCTCGGGAGATATTGAATGTGTATATATATATATATATTTACTTTTTCTCTGAATGTTTGAGATGAGGCTTGATGATTAGTATTGTCCTCATCTTCATTGTTATCTGTACAACGTTTCAGCCGATGTGCCTTCTTTGGGTATTTCTTGTCAGACTCTGGAACCTTCTTGTCATAATTGAGAGCCATCACGTGATGGCTCTCAATTACAAAAAGAAGGTTCTCGAGTTCAAACACCTGAAGAAGGTCAGAGGACACATTGGCCGAAACGTTGTACAGATAACAATGAAGATGAGGACAATAGTCCGAATAATGCAGATAATACTATATTTACTTTGTTATTAATTGTTTTATTTTCGTAGTTTCCTCTGAATATAGATACTGTAGGGGATTATCTTCCTTTTGCCAGAAGAGTTATCTTCTCGCTGCATTGCTGTTTGTTCCCACTAGGGGGACCTCTGGTAGTTAAGCGCGTTCATTCAAACGCTGCTTCCTCTTTTTAGCCGATTCTTCTAAAGAACTGCTATGGGCTAGAATCTATCTACCCCCTTCTTGGTGGGGCTTTTGCCCCCCCACTTACATTACTGTAAGTCCCTTATACAGCATGGACTATCCTTTAGTTCCATGTCTTTAACATCTATATTTTACGTACATTTGGGTATTTTGTTTATACCTAAATATTGTATATGTATTTACATGTTCTATTCTCCTGTACATTATGTATCTTATCGTTTCCATGTGCTGTTATATATATTAAATGTTTTGTCTCACAACGTGTTGGAGCTGTTATTCAATTATCAACCTTGAACCTTACAATACATATGCATCAACTGCCCTTTATATATAATGAAAGAAAGAAAAGGAAAACGGGAGAGTGAAACTAACAGCAGGAAGACAAAGCCAAACAGAGGTGAGAATACACAAAGCATCTTTCAGTGGAGTTCATTATACTTACTATTGTTCATTACAGCAATGATACTGCTAAATTATATCCTAAGAAAATGCTAAGGAGGATACAGATTTACAAAATCACAAGAAAAGATAAACCTCCTCATGTACATGGATCGTGTAGAAATGTTTACCAAGACAAAACACTATTGTCTTGTTTTGTTTTATGGCATATCAACATCAGTGGGTTATTTAATGCCAATAAAGTTTTGAAATAAATCAATTCTTAATGCATAATACAATTTGGTTTATTAACTCATGTTTTTTTATTTAACCCATAGATGGGACCCTAACAGGTACTACCACTCTGGGTCAGAGTGGACCAGGGAGCAATGGTGATGAAGGGGTGCTCCACATTCCCCAAATCTCCAAAACTGGAACCTCACCATCAGATAGAGTTTAATGTCATTCCCAGGACATGTAGACCCTCAGTCACCACCTTCTAGCACCCATATGATAAAGAGGGGTTGGCTTGCCATAAGGGCAATAGGGTTGGGGCAATCATATAGGTGCTATAAATTCTGAAAAGTCAGCCCAAAGTTAGGAGTGCGTGCTATATACAAATAATTATGGTAAACATAACAAAATGACAAATAATTTTTTTTTCTTTCTAAATTTTTAAGATAATTACATTTATACATTGATTCACTGTTGCTCTTGTTTTAACTGTGTTTACATCGCTCTAAAATATCGCCGGCTGTACTCTCCGGTCTTCTTCAGTTGCCTGTTGTATTAAATCTTTTTAAAAATGACATTACAACTCAGCAGAATTTGAATTAAGATACAAAAAGTATAAAATTTGTCAACTGTGGGCATTTTTAATGTAAGGGAGATAAATCGGGATAAATTGATAAAACCAAGGGAGATAATAATAATAGATTGATTAAATGAGGGGAGATAAATTCCAATAAAAACCAAGGGAGATAAGTCATAATGAATTTATAAAATAAAGGGAGATAAATTATGATTGAAAAATAAAACGAAGATAACTCGGGTTTTAATCCAAACTTACACGAGACGGGTTTATAGTTTGTTTGTTTTTTTGGAGGGGGTAAGTATTACTTCAGATAACTCTATTGAGCCGTAATTCGTCCGATTCTTTGAATCTTCAGAATCTTCGGAGCTATCCGGCGTTATCCGGGATTTAAAAAGTTCAAAATAAATCTCTTATTTCTACATATAGATTCATAAAAGATGTTTTTATGTATTTGCTTTATTATCCTTTATTAGGCAACTGATAAAGATGCTATAAAATCCGTATTTTCCAAAATAAATCTAACCAATGAATGAATTTTATAATGCAGCAGTTATTTTATTTCAAAACATTCCGATTTTTTCAGGTCACTTAACTTTGACACCCACCACCACTACCTTAATTTGTGGTTATATAAAGTTAAAACTAATTACAGTATAAATGAAAAGACAAAAGACCGAAGTTGAGAATTGAAGAAAAATAAATTTAAGGGAGCTAATCTGTGAGAAAATAAGTACCGAAAATCAGAAAAAAAAAATGTAAAATAAAAAATAAAAATAATTTTTGGAGATCTTTTTTTTACTCTGATAATTATTTAATTGGCTATTATCTTATAAAAAGAAAAAATTATACATCGATATTTGTTCTGTTTAAAGGGGGGAGGGCTAAATTTTTCTACAAAAATTAGATAACAATAATAAACTAAAGTGTTTATAAAATAAATATTTGTTTTTAGAATCTAAAAATATGAAATTTGAAACTTAAAATTAGAGGTTTCATATTTCAAATGAATTTTATGTATTAATTTACCATAGCAGAAATATTTAATTAAATCAAAGTTTTGAAATAAAATAACGGATGCATTATAAAATCCATTCATTGATAAATCAACACTGAAAATTTCATTAAAATTGGATAATTCCCTGATTTTTGGTAAATTTTTTTCAATCTGGGGGTTACATTTATTTTGCAAAATACAGATTTTACGTCTTCTTTGGCAGTGTGTACGGCCATGTTTACGATATATTAGAGCAAAATTGACCAAAAAAGAAAAAAAAAATACTTTAAAATGTATTAAACATAAAATACTGATGCTCATTATGTTAGTACTTTTCAACTTAGACAAAAATTTGACCTTAAATAATCGATTTGATTGTAAGTGTATATGAATATAAAATGTGTTTGTGTATGTGCAAGCAAGATATATATAAATATAAAATGTGTGTGTGTGTGTGTGTGTGTGTGTGTATCTGTAACCATAACCAATAAACAGCACATGATAGCAAGATATTTGTTAGAGCAATGTGCTTACAATGATCTCAAGAGAACAAAGCAACTTTGAGTCCAATCTGCAACTTAATGACAATTTTGTTTGGTCAGCATACAATCATTAATCATCTAAATTCTTTCACTCCTTCATAAATAGAAGCATCAATATCATCAATGACCACTGTATAAGGAAACCCAACATTAACCATTTATATAAGAATATATAAAGTATTAACAATACAATTATAGCTTCAAGTAAATATTCTTAATACAAATAATTTCCAGTTATACATAAAGTATCCCAATCTTATATAGATAATGAGCACCCAGTTGTATGATTTCAAGTATTTCTATCTAATACTAATAATTATATTATCTGCGTTATTCAGACTATTGTCCTCATCTTTATTGTTATTTGTACAACGTCTCAGCCGATATACCCTCCGGCCTTCTTCAGGTATTTCTTCTCAGACTCGGGAACCTTCTTTTCGAACTCGGGAACTTTCTTGTCGTAATCAGGAGCCATCACAAAATTTTGAACTTAACCCTTTATTCAGTCCACGGGGGTATCCTGTTCTCATTCCACTAACCATAGCTGGGGTAGGAGTTGTGTTAATTATTTTTCTATGTTACTGCCGCTACTCAGGATTGAACTCGGAATCCAGAGATAATTGTCACTTAGAACTGTTTTAACCTAACAACCTTATCAACTAGGCCATGTGTCTAAATACCTGAAGAAGGCCGGAGGGTATATCGGCCGAAACATTGTACAGAAAACAATAAAGATGAGGACAATAGTCCGAATAACGCAGATAATACTAATCATCAAGCCTCATCTCAAACATTCAGAGAAATAATAATTATATGTTTTCAAGTAATTATTTCTATTTAATTATAATTATTTGTTTGATAATCATACACAGTTTGGTTTGGTTTGTTTTACGGCATATCAACCTCAGTGGGTCATTTAATGCCGATAAAGTTTTGAAATAAATCAATTCTTAATGGATAATACAATTTTTTTATAAATACATTTTTCTATTTAACCCATAGATGGGACCCTAACAGGTACTACCACTCCGGGTCAGAGTGGACCAGCGAGCAATGGTGATGAAGGGGTGCTCCACATTCCCCAAACCTCCAGAACTGGAACCTCACCATCAGATAGAGTTTAACGTCATTCCCAGGACATGTAGACCCGCAGCCACCGCCTTCTAGCACCCATATGATAAAAAGGGGTTGGGGCTTGCCATAAGGGTAATAGGGTTGGGAAAATCATATAGGTGCTAGGGCTTGACGTGACCAGCTGATTGATCGGAGGGGGCCTCTCCGACCGCCCGTCTAGCCCAAGATAGGGCCAAAGTGGAGTATTGCATGTCATGAACTGCTCATACACAGTGACATGGTTTCAAATAACTAATAATTCTTAGTAAACAATCATTGCTTCAAGATTTCTAATTTGATGAGGGAAAACAAAAAAAAAACGTTTCGGTTTACCTGAATTTCATGATTAAACCCTTCAGGAAAAAGTGGCCGCAAAGAACGATCTGGAAAAAAAAAAAAAAAAACGAAAGTAAATTAAGTGTCAAACTTGTAGGATTCTTGTCTTGGTATAAACCATAAACAACTATCTGCCTGGAAAAACAAAAAAAATAACCATTAATGTGGTATTTACCATGCATTCCATGTATACGGAGCAAGCACTATTAATGTTGGACCACCCACGAACTGTAGCTCATGGGATGGTGGGCACAAAACGTTCATGGATACTGTTGGCATTTACCCTCAAGAAGGGCGTCTCAGACACTGTGCAAACCCAACCTGTCCCTTTAAATCAAGGGGACAGGTGTTGCCTGAGGGGAAGGGACGGCCTCCTGGGATCACGCCATTAATTTCATTAATAAACACAGGCCCCAAAGAACCCATGTTATTAATGTGTTTAAAAATAACCATTAATGTTGCATTGTATTGATGGCATTCTTCCATCTGCTAAAGACAATGGCGAAATGTCAACATTTTTTTTATCTGAAGCTGCGCCGTGTTGCATCAGCACATAAGAGTAACGTTGGATTGTCCTCTCCATTTATTCGTGGAACTATGTAGCTTGGGTAGGTTGATATGGAAGATGAGTCGTTTTTCTACTTTTCATTTAAATTCATCTCACAAATTGCTAAAACGGCTTTATAATCACATTTTAGGTTATAAAGTTTTAGTGCTAAAGTTTTAAAGTTTTGTTATAAATAATACCTAATAATATCCGTTTTAACTGTATGATATTCCACTAGAAATAGAAATAGATTCTGGTATCTTTGGTTTACAAGAAAATCCACTTTAAAAATGTTAAACTTTTTCTTTTTTTTTTTTTTTAAACTATGTAGCCTGGGCAGGTTGATATGGAGGATGTGCTGCAGATCCCCCACCCTCTCCACACTGCTGCTATGGTCCAAAGGAAAGGTAAGAAACCAATGCAGTTTGGCAGCGGTAGTGTCACAGGAGTTTTTGGGTAGCACTGAAGTTCAGCATCACACTACCTCGGGGACTCCAGCTCTGGATTTGTTTTCGGGGTTTACTCCCTTAGCCTCTCCTTGGGAGTTGCCGACCATGGCTAAGAAGCCCCATCTAACCCATTTGGGGATTTGCCTGAGTAGTAAGTACCCCAATCTTACTACTGTCAGGGTGGATGGCCATTGGCTACCCTAGAGCTCATCCAACCTTTGGGGTACTTACTAGTCACATAAATCCCCAAATAGGTTAGATGGGGCTTCTAAGGTTTAACCAACCATAAGTCCACTAACAGCATTAAAGAAGTTTTAAACTGCACTGAATTTATAGTCGACTCAATTTTTCTATTTTTTGTCAGCAGGCAACAGGCATTACAATTTTTGTGGCCATCATTAGGCTTCAAGCAAGAGTACTGTCCAGCGGAGATCCCTTGTGTTAAGCAGAGCGTAGTCCTTAATTGAAGAAACCTTTGGTTGCTCCTTGGTGTTCCTTAATATTGGGTATGATCCTTAATGTTGGTGTCCCTTTATGTTGAGTATGAGCGTTCGTCAATGGCAAATAATGTGCAAATGAAAGGCTGTCAATATCAGCGATTAAATAGTTAACTAACCACGTATTCGGGAGGTTGATTGGCTGGTTTTTAAACAACGTGACTTCACTTAGTCTATAAATTAAAATGGAGGATTGCAGCACGGCTTATAACACAAAATAATCCAACAGGGTTAAGGACAGGGAAAGTAATGAGGAGTCATTTAATATGAGAGAAATTCATATATTCATTTGTGTTCCTGTAAATAAAGTGGGATTGTTGGCAGCCTTCCGTCTACGAGAGACGATGGAGTAGTGTCAAAATGTTTTTTTGTTTTTTTTAACTACATAGCCTAGGCAGGTTCATATGGAGGATGAGCTGTTGCCCATGCAGCAAATCTCCCCTCTCCACACTGCCACTGTGATCCAAAGGATAATGGAAGGAGCCAATGCAATTTGGCAATGGTAGTGTCGCAGGAGTTGATGGGTAGCACTGGATTTCAGCATCACACCATCTTACGGACTATGGCTCCGGATTTGTTTTTGGGGTTTACTTCCCTAGCCTTTCCAGGTCCAGACCAAAAAGATTTACAAACTAAACCTCACCCTAGCATCTCAAAGGTTTCAGGCATTTCTGTGAAATTTAAGCATGATGTGACACAAGGTCAATTTCTTAAGCTGATGTTGTTATTATTATTAGTAGTAGTAGTAATAGTAGTAGTAGTAGTAGTCTGCAATTGTAAACATGAACCTTAAGAAAAAAAAATATTTTTTAATATTTATAACAGCTAAATCAATTTCTGAATGGGTGAGCTGATGGTAGGTGTGGCGCTCCGCCTCAGACGCTAAAATAATCTCCTTGGTCTAGCGCTAGTGAAAAGGGAATAGACTTCCTCACTGTATGGCTCATACAGACATTAGGGCGCCCCGACGACTTTACTTTTTTACTTTACATTAAGAATTACATTAAAAGACATGAGGATATGCCATATTGAAACAAACACATAGGAGGTAGAGGCAAAAAAATAGAACAGCCTGCTTAACATTAAGCAGGGCACAGAGAGGGGTGAGGTGAGGTGTAGAGGAGAGTAGCCTCGACAGCAAAGAGAGCTAGAAAGAGGGAAAAAAAAGACAGCAGCTCCAGAAAACATCACAGTTTGTGTGCAGACAGTGCACCAAAGACTGTCACTCAGTAATTGGCCTGCAGAGTCACTTGCGCAGATGCAGATAATTTATTGTTTTTTTGGGTTTTTTGACACTACGCCATTGTCCTTAGTGGAACGGAAAAGTGCCAACAATTACTCACCAATCATCCGGCTGGTGAGAATCTCTTTCTCTGATGTTCCAATTTCTCTGCGTAAATAATTTGTAGGGATCCGTCCAGCAGCCGACGCCTTTTGTCTGTAATCCACCTGGAAGGAGAAATTAAATTCTTCAAATAGGAATTAAATCAGAAAAATAATCAAACAAAAAACATATATACAGAATATAGTTAATTAACACCTGAAGAAGATCTGAAACACATGTCGCTAATGTAAAATAATAATAATATATATATATATATATATAATATAATAAGATAAATATATAAAGGTTTTACATATCTATTTATTAGGTGACAAAGGAACATTCATGACCATATTGGTTTCATGTGATGCAATCATCAGGTGAAGATGTTTCAAATGCAAAGAAAGTTGAAAAAAATTTGTTTAAATTTCAGAAAATTCAGAAAAAATTTCAGAAAATTCAATAGACATGGGATGCGTATATATATATATATATATATATATATATATATATACACACACACACACACACACACACCAAGTGTGAGTTAAAAAGTAATACCATTTTGTTTAGGACAGGTATAATTACCAACACAGGAACATGTATCATACATCAAAATGAAGCTGATCCCTACTTCTTAACATAGTCACCGTTTCTCTCAATAGCAATGTTCCACCTTCGAATGAGAGCATGTATTCCTGTCCCGTAAAACTGTTGACTGTTCTTTGAGCCACTTCTTCACTACAGATTTCACTTCCTTGTCACTGGAATAATGTTTGCCTCTCAAACCCTCTTTCATGGGGCCAAAGAGATGAGATATATATTCGGTATTTTTTTTTATATTGTAGGAAGGAAAATAAAGCGCTTGATTACAGAAAGAGAGCACAGTACATTTCTAAGGAGATACATTTTTACACCAGTAACCGGCAAAGAAAAAAAACTAAATCTGGCATAGCACTATTAAGGGCAGGGAACCCTAGGACGATTCTAATACCACAGAACCTGACTGCTTTTGTAAGGTAGTCATAGGAAACATAGGAAACTCAACTTTCTCACTTGCCCTCTCATTTCTCTTTTAACCTTTGTGGCATGCCAGTAACAAGAGATTTTTGTCACAGTATCTTTTAATGGTACAGACTACAAAGAGATGTTGTTTGGTTGCTTTATTTAATGGCATATCAACCTTCATTTAATGCCAAAGCCATCCTTGTAGAAGAATAGTAGTGGTACTATTTAACCCATCCCTTTGGGGGATGACAGGGTTCATATCCTGGACGAGGTTGTTTATATTTCACATAGAACTAATACCCTTGGGAAAGGTATTATCCAGCTACTCTCCCTCCACCTATGGGCTAATCACAGGGTAGCCTGGGCTCTGTAACCATGGCTAGGTAACCAGTCTAACAGGAGGAAAACTCTGAATTAAAAACTGTTAAACTCAGTTAAAGAAATTGACCTTGTGTTGCATTCTACTCGTATGGATGGTTTGGTAAATATATGTATGTGGGTAATATAGTATCACTGTTGTTCTACTCCAAGGATGACCTTGGCATTAAATAAACTATGAAAGTTCATTGAGAACTAAGAAATCAGGTCAGACCTAACCAAAATAGGGTATTAGTCCAAAAGTGAATGTAATAGCGCTTACTACTAGTGTCCTTGTGCCTAGTGGTTTCAGTTGTTGGACCAGTAAGATATTAATATGATCCCAGGGGACCCCAACCCCCAGGCAGCACCTGCTTCCTAGTCTAAAAGGGTCAGGGCTGGGTTTATTGCTCAGTGCCTGAGACACTTCAAAAGAGGAATGCTGAGGAGATTCACACAATCTTTAAACACAAGCCACGCATGAGCTCCGGTTTGTATGTGATTCCTCACAATAATGATCCTTCTGTTTGACATGGTGGAATGTCAGTAAATACTTACTAGAATTCCCATATGTATTTCAGGAGTAGATTTACAAATACAAGATTTGCAGAAAAAAATAAAAACTATATATATATATATATATATATATATATATATATATATATATATATGTGTATGTGTGTGTTGGTTGGCACATGAGTTGATAAACAAAATTGTATTATCCATTAAGAATTGATTTATTTCAAAACTTTATCGGCATTAAATAACCCACTGAGGTTAATATGCCGTAAAACAAAACAAACTAAACTAAACTTACTAGAATGTCACTGTCATGTACATTAGCCAGTACACGATGGTTAAATGAGAATATGGTAAAAAAAATGAGGGGGGAGGAATAGAATGTGTTAAACCCAGGCATATGTATATGGGTGGATGTTTGTCCTTTAAGGACACAAAGGATTAGGCAGTAAAGTTTAGGAGAATTGAACGGCCCCCATGAAGTTAAGCTAGTTAGAGATAATATCTTTAGGTAGCGACATTTTGTTGACTTCTTTTTATATATAAGGTGTGTGCCAGATCCTCGCTCCTACTTATAGACTAGGCTGGAGCCATGTGATCTAACTTTTGGCCAATCACTGGCAGTACTCTGAGGTTGATACAATACTTAACCGACCCTACTGGTTATAATTATGTTGACATTCTTTGACGACGGACATAGGATTAAATCACTGGACCTTTACCAATACGCGGGATAGGACTTATACGATCACCAAAGGATTCCATAACACAGGACTTTCTTTAATCCCTTTTCAACTGGCCAAGGATGGCACTTAAAAACTTTACACGTTTTAAGAGAAAAATGCTATTTTTACAAGAAAATCTGTTTTGAAGGAGTTAATGGTCTGAATAGTGGAGACACTCAGACTGAAAAAAAAAGTAACTGCTTTAATCTTAAGGGAAACACAGACAAAAAGTCTGAGAATAAAATTAAGTACCAAGATTCTGGGCGGTTGAATCCATGGGGATGTATAGGGGTGGAATTTACATATATTCAGCCAGCACCAGCCCTTGAGTCAGTTTCAGACCGGCAGTTGGGTTGATAGTGTTGTCTCAGTAGCAGCAGACATAGAAAATAGCCAGAGACCCACATCAGTGAAGCCAGTTGACAACATAGACCAAAGTGTCCTCTGCTCCTGCATAAAGTGTCACAACTCCCTCTTCTATTAGCATCCTGTCATCAAACTTTGTGTCATGTTCTTTTTTTTTATCCTTGTGAACCTGTCTCTGACTCGTGCCCTTCAAATCAGTCAGCACAGAGGAATCCAACATGGGGTCATCAACATTGTGCAATGAGGGTGCGCAAGTGTAGGCCGGCTATTATCACAACTCCCCCAGGGAGAAGTGGATTCATGCCTAACCTTAGAGCAAAGTGAGTATAATAGCTTTGTTTGAACTCTGATTCCATTTTTAATATTTTAATACACAAGCTAGTTTTATATAAATGCCATATTTATATTTAAGTTTAGTTTGTTTTGGTTTGTTTTACGGCATATCAACCTCAGTGGGTCATTTAATGCCATTAAAGTTTTGAAATAAATTAATTCTTAATGGATACACAATTTTTTTCTTATAAATACATTTTTCTATTTAACCCATAGATGGGACCCTAACAGGTACTACCACTCCGGGTCAGAGTGGACCAGGGAGCAATGGTGATAAAGGGGTGCTCCACATTCCCCCAAACCTCCAAAACTGGAACCTCACCATCAGATAGAGTTTAACGTCATTCCCAGGACATGTAGACCCTCAGCCACTACCTTCTAGCATCCATATGATAAAAAGGGTTGGGGCTTGCCATAAGGGAAATAGGGTTGGAGCAGTCATATAGGTGCTAGGTCTTGATGTGACCAGCCGATTGATCGGATGGGACCTCTCCGACCACCCGTCTAGCCTAAGTAAGGGTCTAAGTGGAGTGTTGCAGGTCATGGATTGCTCATCCACCAAGACTCCATCCTTAAGCATCACAGGTCGCCACCCACGGCCAACAGGTGGCCCCATTTAGGGGAGTCTTACCCCTCTGCAGAGGTACAGTCGGTGCATTCTAACGCCCCAGCCAACAGGGTGGTCTTTATATTTAAAAATCTTGATATACAGTCACAAACAGATTGTAAAATTGAGGAAGTGTCTTACCGTCAAAGGCAGAAAATTTGATGGGGACATTTTTTCTTTACAGACAGCCGTTGCCAACACAGCAGTGTCACCATACTGAAATAAAAATTCAATTATTATCTAAAAAATGCTATAGACAAAGGTTAAAAAAATATTAAACATGTTATAAAAAAAAATAAATATACATGGTGATATAAGTATATATACAGTGATGCTGATAGCTTTTTAATGTAGCGTGTCCTGGGATGCACATATTTGCATTAAATGAGTCCACTGGAAAATTCATGGGTTCCAACTAATGTTTCTCAATAGATTATAGGGTTTTTATTCATAATCTTTCGAAATATGTAATTTTTATCTGTTTTTATCCATCGAATTATTTTTGACAGTGAGTTAAAATGATATTTTGCTTCGAACAGCTGAAAACATAAAATATGACATTGTTTTTTAGACTAAATTTTATATGCTATTTTGTTTTTCAAAATCAAAGTAGCTAATCTTTATCAATATTGTTGAAATTTTACACTTAATTAGAAGATCCTTTTAACTACAAGCAGAAACTTGTATTTTTCTTTTCCGACCTTTGGAAGCGAAACCACAACAGACCAAAGTTGACAGAGATTTCTTCAAAAAGTATAAGATAATCAAAAAAAAAAAAGCACTATATCAGTAATAGAAGACTGTCTCAATTATTTTCATACATAATGTGTGAAATTTTAATGATTATATACCGTCGGAATTTTTGTCAAACTTGCAATTTTGAAAAAAAATCTAACATACGTAAACAAAGTTGCACAAACAGGACAGGCTTTGTTAAATAAAATTATATAAAGAGTTATTCTATTTCTTGTATGTAATACAACATAGCAGGTATTTAAAAAGGTATTTTTAAGTCCAAAGTGATGTTATTTATATAAATTAATACTATATATGTGTATATATGCTGTATTAAAACGAAAATGTTGAATAATATTGTGGAAACTTTTAAAAAAAAAAAATTAAAAAAAAAAAAAAAAGGTTGATATCCCTTCTTCTTATTCCATAAATAATGGGTTCCAGCATGTAAATACATAGAATCTGAGTGTAGAATCAGAAAGAACATACAATTTTACATAGGAATGCAAAGTTTTATCAAAATTGCTCCAAAAATAAAGAAATGGTAAAGAAATTATTAAATTTCTTGTTTTGAATTGGTCCATATTTGACATATCTTTTTTTAAAAATCATGTCCACTTTTTTACCCCAATTTTGGGGCTTTAAATTCTCATAATTTTTTAACCACTAAGGATATTTGCATAATTCAAACAGTTCTGAACTCCATTTACAAAGCTCTATATAACTAATGTGATTAAATAACTATAACCTCAAATTAAAAAAAAAATCAACTAGGAATGCTACTTTGAGAGTCAAGCATGAAAATAACCCACTCTCTTAAATTGTTACTATTCCAAAGCAAGAGCTGATTGCTGGCTGTTATTTGACCCCTGCCACCACCACTAAATTAGCAGTCGAGAGAAATCTGTTTACCACTCCCTTTAGTTAGTAATAACAATCCCCTGACACCACCACTTCCCTTTCATTTCATTTCTGTCATCTAAAAATTGTCAATAGTATTTTTTGTCAGTTTAAGTGCCGAAGAAGTATAAAAACATTTTACTTTATTTCCAAAACTTTTTTCACAACAATTTTGTTTGTCAAATAAAATTATAGTGAAGTAAGTAGAGAGGGATTATTTTTGATATTACATAAAAAAAAAAAATTCAAAAAATGATTTTCAGTCATCCCCACAATTTAGCTTCTCAACACCTTAGCTATTAATAGAATTTCAAGAATTAGGTCCATTTAAATTTAGTTAAACTTTCCCTTTTTGAGAAATCTTACAAAATGATTTTAATAATTTTTTTAAAATTCTCCGGCCTTATTTCTTTTTTTAAATTAATTTGCTTGGCAAACTCACTTTTCTGATTACAAAGGGTCACATTTTTCTAGTATACATCTAAGTTGGTGGAGTGACCTATTGTCAGTATCAGCCGGACACCAAAGGAGTCTATCCCCTTTTTTGCTAGCACTAGACAAGGGAGATTGTTTTTGCTAAGGTGGAGCACCACAACTACTGTCAGTTCCGTTAAGATTTTTTTCTCATATATATATTTACCAACCCCTCCGCATGAGCAGCTCAGTCTGCCCTACTATTTATCCATAGCTGGTGGGAGAGTAGTATTCATACCTTTCCCAAGGATATTAGCGCTAAATAAAAAATTTTTCTCATATAAGGTGTGTGATGGATCCCCACTCCTATTTATAGACTAGGCCGGAAACATGTGATCTAACTCTTGGCCAATCACTAGCAGTACTCTGAGGTTGATACAATACTTAACCGACCATACTGGTCATAATTACGCGGACATTCTTTGACGACGGGCATAGGATTAAATCACAGGACCTTTACCAATAGGTAGGATAGGACTTATACGCTTACCAAAGGATTCCATAAGACAGGACTTTCTCTAAGCCCTTTTCAACTGGCCAAGGATGGCATTTAAAAACTTTACAAGTTCCCCACTTTACCCCACAGATCAGATTAGCCAAGCTTTGCTGCACATGTGCTGGGTTGGTGCAGAGCAGTATCAAACCAGGAACTTTGCAATTCTTTGGCAGGTGCTCTACCGATTGAGCTAAATAATTTAATAATATGAATAATATGGGTTCTATATAACATACGGATAAAATGAGCACTATATCTACAAGTAGACAGTACTCAATATCATAGGTAGAGCATTTATATCTAAGTTAAGGTAGCATGGACATGGAATCAACTGCACCTGGTTACTGACAGTTTCTTGCATTTGCAACCTTCAGACGAAACACTTGGTATGGTAATTTCACCAATACATTTGATATATGTATGAGTGAGTGAGTGTGTATATATATATATATATATATATATGATAAGTTGTAAACACGGTGTGTTTGGAATGGCTTTTTGCCGACAATTTTTGGGAGAATATGTGCTTAATTGGAGTCGTACCTAATTTTGAATTCCCGCCTAATTCATTATTAATTAATTAATTTTCAAAATTAGGTACAACTCCAATTAAGCACATATTCTCCCCCCCCCCAAAAAAAAATATATATATATATATATATATATATATATATATATAATCTAAGTCAGAGTATCAAAGACATGAAGTCAACAGTGCTTGGTAACAGATAGTTTCTCGTCTATGCGATATTCAAACTAAACACTTGGTTTAAAAAAATTTTTTAAATTACATAAACCTGCAACTATCAGCTAACAAGCACCGTTGAGTTCAGGTCTTCACAAACCATAACTTAGATATACATGCTGTATCAATGATATCGTGCACGCTTATGAATATAGTAAACTATATTATTAATGGATTGAGATATATATATAATATACCAAACTTATTGGTAAATCCTCGCGGTGAGAAAAAAAACAGCAAATAGTTTGATTGTAAAAATATACTACCAAACATCAACCGGGGAGAAAAAAAATTTTTGGAAAAAAGAAAAGACCAAGATAATCGTACCAACCAAAAATAATCTATTGGTACAATATTTTGGCAAAAAGAAAAAAGAAAAAACAATTTATATGCATATATATATATATATAAGATATATATATTCATACAAAACTGCCAGGAGATTAAAGCTAATAAGTAAAAAGTGCTCAATACCTAAGTAGAGCAAATAATAAAGATAAATCTAATGAGTCAGACGAACCTACTAAAGTCAGATCTTAGCCCTGAAGAGCATTAAGCGAAACTTTTAGTAGGTTCGTCTGACTCATTAGATTTATCTTTATATATATATACATATATATATATATATATATATATATATATATATATATATATATATATTAAGAATACTAAATAATCATTAAATAGGTGTCAATGTGCCATAAACCTAGAACTATAATCATTTATTATCACCATTCAATGAAAAAGAAACATAACGGAGTTGTCTCCCTTTATCTGCAGTTTTTGCTTTCAAATTCAAACTGTTGCCGCGGTGCAATGGTTAACAAGCTAAGTTAGCAGACTGTTGTTAGGGAGTTCGATTCTCACTGGGTGCTTCATACTTGTACTAAACTAGGCTAATTAAATGGATACCATCAAATCAATCCTAGAAATATATATTATTAAATTTGTGCCAAAATGTAAGATTAGTAATGATTGGATTCGTCAAAGAGAAATTATTAAGTGCTTTAATCTTTTATCTAATCTAATCGGATAGAGACGATCAAAGAAAATACTTTAATAATACCAGTTCTTAATTTCTGTCATGAAATATATATAATATATAATAATGATATAATATATATATCTTCTTATTATAATGGAGATTGTGTGTTTTTCTGTCTGTAACCGAAACTATATTACTAATCGAGTCACAATTAACATAGTTATTTACATCACATTCTTCATGATTTTATTTATATTTAAACCTCAATTATTAATAAAATTGCTTTACCTTTTTATTAGTGTTGTCCATATCTACATACTAATAATACGCAATTGTATTTATATATACAACAAAATAGCGGTTTAAAGTGTGATTGGGAAGGCTAATTTGCATATTGATATTAAAAATTTGATTTTAATAAATATATGTTTAGTATTATTGATTTCTAATTGTTTGGTTTTATCTTATTGAATATGAGCAAAAATCTCGGGGATAAATCTTAACAGAAATCTATTAACATAAAGAAATAACTGTAATTTTATTCTTTACTTCCTATTTTAACTCAATAGTTAAATTAGGGAAATTTACCACTGAAAGACGGGAGTAAGGGAAAATGGCGGAACAGTTAGTTTCAAAGTTGTTCTATTTTCCAATTATACCTTGAAAAAAATCAATTCTTAATGCATAATACAATTTGGTTTATTAACTCATGTTTTTTTATTTAACCCATAGATGGGACCTAACAAGGTACTACCACTCTGGTCAGAGCTTGGACCAGGGGCAATGGTTGATGAAGGGGGCTCCACATTCCAAATCTCCAAATGGAACCTCACCAATCAGATAGAGTTTAATGTCATTTCCCAGGGACATTTGAGACCCTCAGTCAACCATCCTTCTAGCACCCATATGATAAAGAGGGGTTGGCTTGCCATAAGGCAATAGGTTGGAGCAATACATATTGGTGCTATAACATCTGAAAAGTCAGCCCAAAAGTTAGAGAGTGCGTGCATATACAAATACATTTGGTACATCAAATTTGACAAATTATTTTTCTTTTTAAATTTTTAAGATAATTACATTTTTACATTCGAGTCACTGTTGCTCTGTTTTAACCTGTGTTACAGTCAGCTACTAAAATACTCGCGGCTGTCATCCTCCGGTCTCTCTTCAGCTTGCGTGTTGTATTAAATCTTTTTTAAAAAATGACACTACAACTCACAGAAATCTTGAAGTTAAGATACAAAAAGTATAAAATTTGTCAAACTGTGGGCATTTTTAATGTCAGGAGATAATCGGATAAATTGATAAAACCAGGGAGATAATATAATAGATGATTAAATGAGGGGTAAATATCCAAAAAACACGGGAGATAAGTCATAATGAATTTATAAAATAAAGACGGCAGATAACTACTGATTTCGAAAAATAAACCGAAGATTACATCGGGCGTTATATAACTTAATCCAACTGATAACACGAGACAGGTTTGATAGTGTTGTTTGTTTTTTTGGAGCGGTAAGTATTATTCAGATAACTCATTGAGACCGGCTAATTTCGTCCAGAATTTCTTGATTCTTACAGAATTCTTCGGGAACTATCCGATGCGTTATCCGGGATTTAAAAAGTTCACAAACTAAATCTCTTATTTCTACTATTAGATTCATAAATGATGTTTTTAGTATTTGCTTTATTATCTTGTATAGGCAACTGATAAAGATGCTATAAAAAATCCGTATTTTTCCAAAATATTAATCTAACCAATGAATGAATTTATAATGCAGGCAGTTATTTTTATTTCAAACATTCCGATTTTTTCAGGTACGTCACTACTTTGACACCACCACCACTACACTTAATTTTGTGGTTATATAAAGTTAAACACTAATTACAGTAAAAATGAAGAACGACAAAGAACCGAAGGTTGAGACCATTTGAAGAAAATAAATTGAAGGGACTAATCTGTGGAGAAAATAAGTACCGAAAATCAGAAAAACAAAAAATGTAAAATAAAAATAAAAAATAATTTTTTTTGGAGACTCTTTTTTTTACTCTGTGAAATTATTTAATTGGCTATCTATCTTATAAAAAGAAAAAATTATAACATCGATATTTGTTCTGTTTAAAGGGGTGAGGGCTAATCTTTTCCTACAAAAATTAGATAACAATAATAAACTAAAGTAGTTTTACTAAATAAATATTTGTTTTTAGAATTCCTAAAAATATAATTTGGAAACTTTAAATAAGAGGTTTCATGATTTCAAAATTGAATTTTATGATTTAATTACACCATAGCCGAGAAATATCTTAATGTAAACTCAATAGTTTGAAATTAAAAAACGAGCATATATAAAATCATTCATTGATAAAGCACACCAACTGAAAATTTCATTAAAAGTTGGATAATTCCTGATTTTTTGTGTAAATTTTTTCAATCGGGCGTTCACATTTATTTTGCAAAATACAGATTTCTACGTCTTCTTTGGCAAGTGTGTAACGGGCATGTTACGATATATTAGGAGCAAATTGGACCAAAAAGAAAAGAAAAAAACATACTTTAAAATGTTATTAACATAAATATACTGATGGCTCATCTATCGGTTAGACTTTTCAACTTAGACAAAATTTGACCCTTAAATAATCGATTTGATTGTAAGTGTATATGTAATATCAAAATGTGTTTGTGTATGTGGCAAGCAAGATATATATAAATAATAAAATGTGTGGTGATGTGTGTGCTTGTTGCATGGTGTGTGTGTAATCTGTAACCATTAACCAATAAACAGCACATTGATAGCAAGAATATTTGTATCTTAAGCAAGATGTGCTTACAATGATCCTCAAGAAGTAAAGCAACTTTGAGATCCAATCTGCAACTTAATGTGACAATTTAGTTTGGTCAGCATACAATCATTAATCATCTAAATTCTTTCACTCCATTCATAAATAGAAGCATCAAATAATCATCAATGACCACTGTAATAAGGAACCAACAACCATTAACCATTTATATAAGAATATGTCATAAAGTATTAACAATACCAATTATAGCTTCAAGTAAATATTCTTAATACAAATAATTTCAGTTATTACATAAAGTATCCAATCTTATTATAGATAATCGACACCCAATTGTATGATTTCAGTATTTCTATCTAATACTAATAATTATATTATCTGCCGTTATTCAGACTATTGTCCTCATCTTTAATTGTTTTGTACAACGTCCAAGCCGATATACCCTCACGCCTTCTTCAGGTATTTCTTCTCAGACTCGGGAAACCTTTCTTTTCGAACTCGGGGAACTTTCTTGTCGTATCAGGAAGCCATCCAAAATTTGAACTTAACCCTTATTCAGTCCACGGGGGTTCCTGTTTTCTCATCCACTAACCATAGCTGGGGTAGGAGTTGTGTTAATTATTTTTCTATGTTACTGCCGCTATATCAGGATTGAACTCGGAATCCAGAGATAATTGTCACTTAGAACTGTTTTACCTAACAACCTTATCAACTAGGCCATGTGTCTAAATACCTGAAGAAGGCCGGAGGTATATCGAGCCGAAACATTGTACAGAGAAAACAATAAAGATGAGGACAATAGTCCGAATAACGCAGATAATACTAATCATCAAGCCTCATCTCAAACATTCAGAGAAATAATAATTATATGTTTTCAAGTAATTATTTCTATTTAATTATAATTATTTGTTTGATAATCATACACAGTTTGGTTTGGTTTGTTTTACGGCATATCAACCTCAGTGGGTCATTTAATGCCGATAAAGTTTTGAAATAAATCAATTCTTAATGGATAATACAATTTTTTTTATAAATACATTTTTCTATTTAACCATAGATGGGACCTAACAGGTACTACCACTCCGCGGTCAGAGTGGACCAGCGAGCAATGGTGATGAAGGGGTGCTCCACATTCCCCAAACCTCCAGAACTGGAACCTCACCATCAGATAGAGTTTAACCGTCATTCCCAGGACATGTAGACCCGCAGCCACCGCCTCTAGCACCCATATGATAAAAAGGGTTGGGGCTTGCCATAAGGGAATAGGGTTGGGAAAATCATATAGGTGCTAGGGCTTGACGTGACCAGCTGATTGATCGGAGGGGGCCTCTCCGACCGCCCGTCTAGCCAAGATAGGGCCAAAGTGGAGGTATTCATGTCATGACTGCTCATACACAGTGACTGGTTTCAAATAACTAATAATTCTTAGTAAACATCACCTTGCTTCAAGATTTCTAATTTGATGAGGGAAAACAAAAAAAAAACGTTTCGGTTTACCTGATTTCATGATTAACCCTTCAGGAAAAAGTGGCCGCAAAGAACGATCTGGAAAAAAAAAAAAAAAAACGAAAAGTAAATTAAGTGTCAACTTGTAGGATTTCTTGTCTTGGTTATAAACCATAAACAACTATCTGCCTGGAAAACAAAAAAAATAACCATTAATGTGGTATTTACCATGCATTTCCATGTATACGGAGCAAGCACTATTAATGTTGGACCACCCACGAACTGTAGCTCATGGATGGTGGCACCCAAAACGTTCATGGATACTGTTGGCATTTACCCTCAAGAAGGGCGTCTCAGACACACTGTGCAAACCCAACCTGTCCCTTAAATCAAGGGGACAGGTGTTGCCTGAGGGAAGGGACGGCCTCCTGGGATCACGCCATTAATTTCATTAATAAACACAGGCCCAAAGAACCCATGTTATTAATGTGTTTAAAATAACCATTAATGTTGCATTCTGTATTGATGGCATTCTTCCATCTGCTAAAGACAATGGCGAAATGTCAACATTTTTTTTATCTGAAGCTGCGCCGTGTTGCATCAGCACATAAGAGTAACGTTGGATTGTCCTCTCCATTTATTCGTGGAACTATGTAGCTTGGGTAGGTTGATATGGAAGATGAGTCGTTTTTCTACTTTTCATTTAAATTCATCTCACCAAATTGCTAAAACGGCTTTTATAATCACATTTTAGGTTATAAAGTTTTAGTGCTAAAGTTTAAAGTTTTGTTATAAATAATACCTAATAATCTCCGTTTTAACTGTATGATATTCCACTAGAAATAGAAATAGATTCTGGTTCTTTGTTTACAAGAAAATCCACTTTAAAAATGTTAAACTTTTTCTTTTTTTTTTTTTTAAACTATGTAGCCTGGGCAGGTTGTTAGGGAGGATGTCTGCAGATCCCCCCACCCTCTCCACACTGCTGCTATGGTCCAAAGGAAAGGTAAGAAACCAATGCAGTTTGGCAGCGGTAGTGTCACAGGAGTTTTTTGGGTAGCACTGAAGTTCACATCACACTACCTCGGGACTCCAGCTCTGGATTTGTTTTCGGGGTTTACTCCCTTAGCTCTCCTTGGGAGTTGCCGACCATGGCTAAGAAGCCCCCATCTAACCCATTTGGGACTTTGCCTGAGTAGTAAGTACCCCAATCTTACTACTGTCAGGGTGGATGGCCATTGGCTTACCCTAGAGCTCATCCAACCTTTGGGGTACTTACTAGTCACATAAATCCCCAAATAGGTTAGATGGGGCTTCTAAGGTTAACCCAACCATAAGTCCACTAACAGCATTAAGAATTTTTAAACTGCACTGATTTATAGTCGACTCAATTTTTCTATTTTTGTCAGCGGCAACAGGCATTACAATTTTTGTGGCCATCATTAGGCTTCAAGCAAGAGTTACGTCCAGCGGAGATCCCTTGTGTTAAGCAGAGCGTAGTCCTTAATTGAAGAAACCTTTGGTTGCTCCTTGGTGTTCCTTAATATTGGGTATGATCCTTAATGTTGTGTGTCCTTTATGTTGGAGTATGAGCGTTCTTTCAATGGCAAATAATGTGGCAAATGAAAGGCTGTCAATATCAGCGATTAAATAGTTACTTAACCACGTATTCGGGAGGTTGATTGGCTGGTTTTTTAAACAACGTGACTTCACTTAGTCTATAAATTAAAATGGAGGATTGCAGCACGGCTTATAACACAAAATAATCCAACAGGTTAAGGACAGGGAAAGTAAATGAGGAGTCATTTAATATGAGAGAAATTCATATATTCATTTGTTGTCCTGTAAATAAAGTGGATTGTTGGCAGCCTTCCGTCTACGAAGACGATGGAGTAGTGTCAAAAATGTTTTTTTGTTTTTTTTAACTACATAGCCTAGGCAGGTTCATATGGAGGATGAGCTGTTGCCCATGCAGCAAATCTCCCCTCTCCACACTGCCACTGTGATCCAAAGGATAATGGAAGGAGCCAATGCAATTTGGCAATGGTAGTGTCGCAGGAGTTGATGGGTAGCACTGGATTTCAGCATCACACCATCTTACGGACTATGGCCGGATTTGTTTTTGGGTTTACTTCCCTAGCCTTTCCAGGTCCAGACAAAAAGATTTACAACTAAACCTCACCCTAGCATCTCAAAGGTTTCAGGCATTTCTGTGAAATTTAAGCATGATGTGACACAAGGTCAATTTCTTAAGCTGATGTTGTTATTATTATTAGTATAGTATATAGTAGTAGTAGTAGTAGTCTGCAATTGTAAACATGAACCTTAAGAAAAAAAAATTTTTTTAATATTTTATAACAGCTAAATCAATTCTGAATGGGTGAGCTGATGGTAGGTGTGGCGCTCCGCCTCAGACGCTAAAATAATCTCCTTGGTCTAGCGCTAGTGAAAGGGAAAGACTCCTCACTGTATGGCTCATACAGACATTAGGGCGCCCCGACGACTTTACTTTTTTACTTTACATTAAGAATACATTAAAAGACATGAGGATATGCCATATTGAAAAAACACATAGGAGGTAGAGAGGCAAAAAAATAGAACAGCCTGCTTAACATAAGCAGGGCACAGAGAGGGGTGAGGTGAGGTGTAGAGGAGAGTAGCCTCGACAGCAAAGAGAGCTAGAAAGAGGAAAAAAAGACAGCAGCTCCAGAAAACATCACAGTTTGTGTGCAGACAGTGCACCAAAGACTGTCACTCAGTAATTGGCCTGCCAGAGTCACTTGCGCAGATGCAGATAATTTATTGTTTTTTTGGGTTTTTTTGACACTACGCCATTGTCCTTAGTGGAACGGAAAGTGCCACAATTACTCACCAATCATCCGGCTGGTGAGAATCTCTTTCTCTGATGTTCCAATTTCTCTGCGTAAATAATTTGTAGGGATCCGTCCAGCAGCCGACGCCTTTTTGTCTGTAATCACCTGGAAGGAGAAATTAAATTCTTCAAATAGGAATTAAATCAGAAAAATAATCAAACAAAAACATATATACAGAATATAGTTAATTAACACCTGAAAGAAGATCTGAAACACTGTCGCTAATGTCTAAATATAATAATATATACTAATAATATATAATATTTAACAAGATAAAATATATAAGGTTTTACATATCTATTTATTAGGTGACAAAGGAACATTCAATGACCATATTGGTTTCATTTGTGATGCAATCATCAGGTGAAGATGTTTCAAATGCAAAGAAAGTTGAAAAAAATTTGTTTTAAATTTCAGAAAATTCAGAAAAAATTTCAGAAAATTCAATAGACATGGATGCGATATTTATATTATATATATTATATATATATAATAACACACACACACACACAACACACCAAGTGTGAGTTAAAAGTAATACCATTTTGTTTAGGACAGGTATAATTACCAACACAGGAACATGTATCATACATCAATGAAGTGATCCCTACTTTCTTAACATAGTCACCGTTCTCTCATAGCAATGTTCCACCTTCGAATGAGAGCATGTATTCCTGTCCCGTAAAACTGTTGACTGTTCTTTGAGCCACTTCTTCACTACAGATTTCACTTCCTTGTCACTGGATAATGTTTGCCTCTCAAACCCTCTTTCATGGGGCCAAAGAGATGAGATATATATTCGGTATTTTTTTTTATATTGTAGGAAGGAAATAAAGCGTTGATTACAGAAAGAGAGCACAGTACATTTCTAAGGAGATACATTTTTACACCAGTAACCGGCAAAGAAAAAAAACTAAATCTGGCATAGCACTATAAGGGCAGGGAACCCTAGGACGATTCTAATACCACAGAACCTGACTGCTTTTGTAAGGTAGTCATAGGAAACATAGGAAACTCAACTTTCTCACTTGCCCTCTCATTTCTCTTTAACCTTTGTGGCATGCCAGTAACAAGAGATTTTTGTCACAGTATCTTTTAATGGTACAGACTACAAAGAGATGTTGTTTGGTTGCTTTATTTTAATGGCATATCAACCTTCATTTAATGCCAAAGCCATCCTTGTAGAAGAATAGTAGTGGTACTATTTAACCCATCCCTTTGGGGGATGACAGGGTTCATATCCTGGACGAGGTTGTTTATATTTCACATAGAACTAATACCTTGGGAAAGGTATTATCAGCTATCTCCCTCCACCTATGGGCTAATCACAGGTAGCGCTGGGCTCTGTAACCATGGCTAGGTAACCATCTAACAGGAGGAAAACTCTGAATTAAAACTGTTAAACTCAGTTAAAGAAATTGACCTTGTGTTGCATTCTACTCGTATGGATGGTTGGTAAATATATGTATGTGGGTAATATAGTATCACTGTTGTTCTACTCCAGGATGACCTTGGCATTAAATAAACTATGAAAGTTCATTGAGAACTAAGAAATCAGGTCAGACCTAACCAAAATAGGGTATTAGTCCAAAAGTGAATGTAATAGCGCTTACTACTAGTGTCCTTTGTGCCTAGTGGTTTCAGTTGTTGGACCAGTAAGATATTAATATGATCCCAGTGGACCCAACCCCAGGCAGCACTGCTTCCTAGTCTAAAAGGGTCAGGCTGGGTTTATTGCTCAGTGCCTGAGACACTTTCAAAAGAGGATGCTGAGGAGATTCACACAATCTTTAAACACAGCCACGCATGAGCTCGGTTTGTATGTGATTCCTCACAATAATGATCCTTGTTTTGACATGGTGGAATGTCAGTAAATACTTACTAGAATTCCCATATGTATTTCAGGAGTAGATTTACAAATAGCAAGATTTGCAGAAAAAAATAAAAACTATATTATATTTATATATAATATATATATATATATATTATATATGTGTATGTGTGTGTTGGTTGGCACATGAGTTGAAAACAAAATTGTATTATCCATTAAGAATTGATTTATTTCAAAACTTTATCGGCATTAAATAACCACTGAGGTTAATATGCCGTAAAACAAAAACAACTAAACTAAACTTACTAGAATGTCTACTGTCATGTACATTAGCAGTACACGATGGTTAAATGAGAATATGGTAAAAAATGAGGGGGGAGGAATAGAATGTGTTAAACCCAGGCATATGTATAATGGGTGGATGTTTTGTCCTTTAAGGACACAAAGGATTAGGCAGTAAAGTTTAGGAGAATTGAACGGCCCCCATGAGTTAAGCTAGTTAGAGATAATATCTTTAGGTAGCGACATTTTGTTGACTTCTTTTTATATATAAGGTGTGTGCCAGATCCTCGCTCCTACTTATAGACTAGGCTGGAGCCATGTGATCTAAACTTTTGGCCAATCACTGGCAGTACTCTGAGGTTGATACAATACTTAACCGACCCTACTGGTTATAATTATGTTGACATTCTTTGACGACGGACATAGGATTAAATCACTGGACCTTTACCAATACGCGGGATTAGGACTTATACGATCACAAAAGGATTCCATAACACAGGATTTCTTTAATCCCTTTTCAACTGGCAAGGATGGCACTTAAAAACTTTACACGTTTTAAGAGAAAAATGCATTTTTACAAGAAAATCTGTTTTGAAGGAGTTAATGGTCTGAATAGTGGAGACACTCAGACTGAAAAAAAAGTAACTGCTTTAATCTTAGGGAAACACAGACAAAAAGTCTGAGAATAAAATTAAGTACCAAGTTCTGGGCGGTTGAATCCATGGGGATGTATAGGGGTGGAATTTACATATATTCAGCCAGCACCAGCCTTGAGTCAGTTTCAGACCGGCAGTTGGGTGATAGTGTTGTCTCAGTAGCAGCAGACATAGAAAATAGCCAGAGACCCACATCAGTGAAGCCAGTTGACAACATAGACCAAAGTGTCCTCTGCTCCTGCATAAAGTGTCACAACTCCCTCTTCTATTAGCATCCTGTCATCAAACTTTGTGTCATGTTTCTTTTTTTTTATCCTTGTGAACCTGTCTCTGCTCGTGCCTTCAAATCAGTCAGCACAGAGGAATCCAACATGGGGTCATCAACATTGTGCAATGAGGGTGCGCAAGTGTAGGCCGGCTATTATCACAACTCCCCCAGGGAGAAGTGGATTCATGCCTAACACTTAAGCAAGTGAGTATAATAGCTTGTTTGAACTCTGATTCCATTTTTAATATTTTAATACACAAGCTAGTTTTATATAAATGCCTATTTATATTTAAGTTTAGTTTGTTTTGTTGTTTTACGGCATATCAACCTCAGTGGGTCATTTAATGCCATTAAAGTTTTGAAATAAATTAATTCTTAATGGATACACAATTTTTTTCTTATAATACATTTTTCTATTTAACCCATAGATGGGACCCTAACAGGTACTACCACTCCGGGTCAGAGTGGACCAGGGAGCAATGGTGATAAAGGGGTGCTCCCATTCCCCCCAAACCTCCAAAACTGGAACCTTCACCATCAGATAGAGTTTAACGTCATTCCAGGACATGTAGACCCTCAGCCACTACCTTCTAAGCATCATTATGATAAAAAGGTTGGGGCTTGCCATAAGGGAATAGGGTTGGAGCAGTCATATAGGTGCTAGGTCTTTGATGTGACCAGCGCGATTGATCGGATGGGACCTCTCCGACCACCCGTCTAGCCTAAGTAAGGTCTAAGTGGAGTGTTGCAGGTCATGGATTGCTCATCCACCAAGACTCCATCCTTAAGCATCACAGGTCGCCACCCACGGCCAACAGGTGGCCCATTTAGGGAGTCTTACCCTCTGCAGAGGTACAGTCGGTGCATTCTAACGCCCCAGCCAACAGGGGTGGTCTTTATATTTAAAAATCTTGATATACAGTCACAAACAGGATTGTAAAATGAGGAAGTGCTTTACCGTCAAAGGCAGAAAATCTTGATGGGGGACATTTTTTCTTTACAGACAGCCGTTGCCAACACAGCAGTTGTCACCATACTGAAATAAAAATTCAATTATTATCTAAAAAATGCTCTATAGACAAGGTTAAAAAAATATTAAACATGTTATAAAAAAAATAAATATACATGGTGATATAAGTATATATACAGTGATGCTGATAGCTTTTTAATGTAGCGTGTCCTGGGATGCACATATTTGCTAAATGAGTCCACTGGAAAATTCATGGGTTCCAACTAATGTTTCTCAATAGATTATAGGGTTTTTATTCATAATCTTTCGAAATATGTAATTTTTATCTGTTTTATCCATCGAATTTATTTTTGACAGTGAGTTAAAATGATATTTTGCTCGAACAGCTGAAAACATAAAATATGACATTGTTTTTTAGACTAAATTTTATATGCTATTTTGTTTTTTCCAAAATCAAAGTAGCTAATCTTTATCAATATTGTTGAAATTTTACACTTAATTAGAAGATCCTTTTAACTACAAGCAGAAACTTGTATTTTTCTTTTCCGACCTTTGGAAGCGAAACCACAACAGACCAAGTTGACAGAGATTTCTTCAAAAGTATAAGATAATCAAAAAAAAAAAAAGCACTATATCAGTAATAGAAGACTGTTCTCAATTATTTTCATACATAATGTGGAAATTTTAATGATTATAATACCGTCGGAATTTTGTCAAACTTGCAATTTTGAAAAAAAAATCTAACATACGTAAACAAAGTTTGCACAAACAGGACAGGCTTTGTTAAATAAAATTATATAAAGAGTTATTCTATTTCTTGTATGTAATACAACATAGCAGGTATTTAAAAAGGTATTTTTTAAGTCCAAAGTGATGTTATTTATATAAATTAATACTATATATGTGTATATATGCTGTATTAAAACGAAAATGTTGAATAATATTGTGAAACTTTTAAAAAAAAAATTAAAAAAAAAAAAAAAGGTTGATATCCCTTTCTTTTATTCCATAAATAATGGGTTCCAGCATGTAAATACATAGAATCTGAGTGTAGAATCAGAAAGAACATACAATTTTACATAGGAATGCAAAGTTTTATCCAAATTGCTCCAAAAATAAAGAAATGGTAAAGAATTATTAAATTTCTTGTTTTGAATTTGGTCCATATTTGACTATCTTTTTTTTAAAAATCATGTCCACTTTTTTACCCCAATTTTGGGGCTTTAAATTCTCATAATTTTTAACCACTAAGGATATTTGCATAATTCAAACAGTTCTGAACTCCATTTACAAAGCTCTATATAACTTATGTGATTAAATAACTATAACCTCAAATTAAAAAAAAAATCAACTAGGAATGCTACTTTGAGAGTCAAGCATGAAATAACCACTCTCTTAAATGTTTACTATTCCAAAGCAAGAGCTGATTGCTGGCTGTTATTTGACCCCTGCACCACCACATAAATTAGCAGTCGAGAGAAATCTGTTTACCACTCCCTTTATTAGTAATAACAATCCCCTGACACCACCACTTCCCTTTCATTTCATTTCTGTCATCTAAAAATTGTCAATAGTATTTTTTGTCAGTTTAAGTGCCGAAGAAGTATAAAAACATTACTTTATTTCCAAAAACTTTTTTCACAAACAATTTGTTTGTCAAATAAAATTATAGTGAAGTAAAGTAGAGAGGGATTATTTTTGATATTACAAAAAAAAAAAAATTCAAAAAATGATTTTCAGTCATCCCCACAATTTAGCTTCTCAACACCTTAGCTATTAATAGAATTTCAAGAATTAGGTCCATTTAAATTTAGTTAAACTTTCCCTTTTTGAGAAATCTTACAAAATGATTTTAATAATTTTTTAAAATTCTCCGGCCTTATTTCTTTTTTTAAATTAATTTGCTTGGCAAACTCACTTTTCTGATTACAAAGGGTCACATTTTTCTAGTATACATCTAAGTTGGTGGAGTGACCTATTGTCAGTATCAGCCGGACACCAAAGGAGTCTATCCCCTTTTTTGTCTAGCACTAGACAAGGGAGATTGTTTTTTGCTAAGGTGGAGCACCACAACTACTGTCAGTTCCGTTAAGATTTTTTTTCTCATATATATATTTACCAACCCCTCCGCATGAGCAGCTCAGTCTGCCCTACTATTTATCCATAGCTGGTGGGAGAGTAGTATTCATACCTTTCCCAAGGATATTAGCGCTAAATAAAAAATTTTTCTCATTAAGGTGTGTGATGGATCCCCACTCCTATTATAGACTAGGCGGAAACATGTGATCTAACTCTTGCCAATCACTAGCAGTACTCTGAGGTTGATACAATACTACAAAAACTATTTTTTTATAAATACATTTTTCTATTTAAACCATAGACGGACCCTAAAACAGGTACTACCACTCCAGGTCAGAGTGGACCAGAGAGCAATTGGTGATGAAGGGCGTGCTCCAACATTTCCCAAACCGCCGCAAAACTGAAACCTCACCATCAGATAGAGTTAATGTTATTCCCAGGACATAGACCCTCAGCCACGCCTTTCTAAGCCACATATGATAAAAAGAGCTGGGTTGCCATAAGTGCAATAGGGTTGGGGCATCATATAGGTGCTAGGGGCTTGACGTGACAGTGATTGATTGGGAAGGCCTCTGCCGATCGCCGTCTACCCCAAAAAGGGGAGTATTGCAAGTTCATTGGACTTGTCAACCACCTGGGTTCTATCCTTAAACATCACGGAGTTCGCCACCAACAGCCAACAGGTGGCCCTATTGAGGGAGTCTTACCCCTCTGCAGAGTTGCAGTCCGGCGCATTCTAAAAGCCCCAAGTTGACACAGTGCTGTCCGTCAGGGATGCAGGAACGCGACCTTCAGCGATAAACCTCTCTTGCAGTGAGCAGGCATGTGATACTAATATTTACACCAGCTTGAGGGAGAATAGTTGGACATGAAGTTTCCCATGAGTATTAGCGGCTATGTTAAATGTAAACAGTTGTTGTTCAGGCATTTGAACCCATCTACTGTGGTCCATTTCCTTACAACAGTAATAATTACACCTACACTATAATTATGGTATATTAAACACCATCAGACCGGGGGCATCAGTTCAAGGGAGGTAACTGATTTATTCAATCTACACTAAATTCTGTAATAATCTTACTTAAAAAGAAATATTTTTAAACATTACTTTTGTGTCCAAAAATCCAAATGAGCCATTGTTCATATTATATATTGTTAATTTTTTAAAATATTCTTAGGAATATGAATCAAATCTTCATTAATTTTTTGCACAAAAAGCAAAAAAACCAGTTGATATCGAATGTGTATATATTTTATACTTTGTTGTTAATGTTTTATTTTCGTAGTTTCATTCTAGACATACATACACACCAACTTCGCCTTATATATATATATATATATATATTATATAATATAATATATATTATATATACACACCCACACCACACAAGAAGTGGGCTACCCAGCTTACCTGGCTAAGGGAGATAGTTAGTCTCGCAGATCTATGATTGTTTTGCGTCTTTACATAAGTGATTCATGTTTTAATCACCAACACAACCAGTGACTTCCCCTTCTCCTACTATTCAAATATCCTTCCCAGTATTAAATTAAAATTTTCATTTATTTTTGCTCAAAAAGCAACTCAGGGGATTATGAATGTGGTATATATATATAATATATTTTACTTTTTCTCTGAATGTTTTGAATGAGGTTGATGAATTAGTATTGTCCTTATCTTCATTGTTTTATTCTGTACAACGTTTCAGCGATGTGCCATTCTTTGGGTATTTCTTGTCAGACTCAGGAACCTTCTTGTTCATAATGAGGAGTCATCACGTGATGGCCTCTCAATACAAAAAGAAGCGTTCTCGAGTTCAAACACCTGAAGAAGGTCAAGGACACATTTGGCCGAAACGTGTACAGATAACAATGAAGATGAGGGACCAATAGTCCGAATAATGCAGATAATACTATATTTACTTTGTTATTAATTGTTTTTTATTTTTCATAGTTTCCTCTGAATTTATAGATACTTGTAGGATTATCTCCTTTTGCCAGAAGAGTTATCTTCTCGCTGCATTGCTTTGTTCCCACTAGGGGACCTCTTGGTAGTAAGCGCGTTCATTCAACGCTGCTTCCTCTTTTAGCCGATTCTTCTAAAGAACTGCTATGGGCTTAGAATTCTATTCTACCCCCTTCTTTTTGGTGGGGCTTTTGCCCCCCCACTTACATACTGTAAGTCCTTTATTACAGCATGGACTATTCCCTTTTTTAGTCCTGTCTTTTAACATCTATATTTTTACTACATTTGGGTATTTTGTTTATACCTAAATATTGTATATGTTATTTACATGTTCTTATTCTCTGTTACATTATGGTATCTTATCGTTCCATGTCTGTTATTATATATTAAATGTTTGTCTCACAACGTGTTGGAGCTGTTATTTCAATTCATCAACCTTGAAACCTTACAAAATACATATGCATCAACTGCCCTTTATATATAATTGAAAGAAAGAAAATGGAAACTGGAGAGGCTGAAAACTAACAGCAGGAGGACCCAAAGCCAAAACAGAGTGAGAATACACAAAGCATCTTTCAGTGGAGTTCATTATACTTACTATTGTTCATTACAGCAATGATACTGCTAAATTATATCCTAAGAAAATGCAAGGAGGATACAGATTTACAAAATCACAGAAAAGATGAAACCTCCTCATGTACATGGATCGTTTTGTAGAAATGTTTACCAAGACCAAAACACATTGTCTTGTTTGTTATGGCATATCAACATCAGTGGGTTTTATTTAATGCCAATAAAGTTTTTGAAATAAATCAATTTCTTATGGCATAATTACAATTTGGTTTATTAACTTCATGTTTTTTTTATTTAACCTAGGTGGAACCCTAACAGGTACTACCAACTCCGGGTCAGAGTGGACCATGGGACAATTGGTGATGAAGGGGTGCTCCACATTCCCAAAACCTCCAGAACTGGAACCTCACCATCAGATTAGAGTTTAACGTCATTCCCAGGACATGTAACCCTCAGTCACCACCTTCCTAGCACCCATATGAATAAAGATGGGGTTGTGCTTTGCCACTTATAAAGGGGGGGGGGATGGGGGGGGGGGGGGGGGGGGGGGGGGGGGGGGGGGGGGGGGGGGGGGGGGGGGGGGGGGGGGGGGGGGGGGGGGGGGGGCGGGGGGGGGGGGGGGGGGGGGGGGGTGGGGGGGGGGGGGGGGGGGGGGGGGGGGGGGGGGGGGGGGGGGGAGGGGGGGGGGGGGGGGGGGGGGGGGGGGGGGGGGGGGGGGGGGGGGGGGGGGGGGGGGGGGGGGGGGGGGGGGGGGGGGGGGGGGGGGGGGGGGGGGGGGGGGGGGGGGGGGGGGGGGGGGGGGGGGGGGGGGGGGGGGGGGGGGGGGGGGGGGGGGGGGGGGGGGGGGGGGGGGGGAGGGGGGGGGGGGGGGGGGGGGGGGGGGGGGGGGGGGGGGGGGGGGGGGGGGGGGGGGGGGGGGGGGGGGGGGGGGGGGGGGGGGGGGGGGGGGGGGGGGGGGGGGGGGGGGTGGGGGGGGGGGGGGGGGGGGGGGGGGGGGGGGGGGGGGGGGGGGGGGGGGGGGGGGGGGGGGGGGGGGGGGGGGGGGGGGGGGGGGGGGGGGGGGGGGGGGGGGGGGGGGGGGGGGGGGGGGGGGGGGGGGGGGGGGGGGGGGGGGGGGGGGGGGGGGGGGGGGGGGGGGGGGGGGGGGGGGGGGGGGGGGGGGGGGGGGGGGGGGGGGGGGGGGGGGGGGGGGGGGGGGGGGGGGGGGGGGGGGGGGGGGGGGGGGGGGGGGGGGGGGGGGGGGGGGGGGGGGGGGGGGGGGGGGGGGGGGGGGGGGGGGGGGGGGGGGGGGGGGGGGGGGGGGGGGGGGGGGGGGGGGGGGGGGGGGGGGGGGGGGGGGGGGGCGGGGGGGGGGGGGGGGGGGGGGGGGGGGGGGGGGGGGGGGGGGGGGGGGGGGGGGGGGGGGGGGGGGGGGGGGGGGGGGGGGGGGGGGGGGGGGGGGGGGGGGGGGGGGGGGGGGGGGGGGGGGGGGGGGGGGGGGGGGGGGGGGGGGGGGGGGGCGGGGGGGGGGGGGGGGGGGGGGGGGGGGGGGGGGGGGGGGGGGGGGGGGGGGGGGGGGGGGGGGGGGGGGGGGGGGGGGGGGGGGGGGGGGGGGGGGGGGGAGGGGGGGGGGGGGGGGGGGGGGGGGGGGGCGGGGGGGGGGGGGGGGGGGGGGGGGCAATAGGTTGGGGGCAATCATATAGGTGCTATAAATTCTGAAAAGTCAGCCCAAAGTTAGGAGTGCGTGCTATACACAAATAATTATGGTAAACATAACAAAATGACAAATAATTTTTTTTTCTTTCTAAATTTTTAAGATAATTACATTTATACATTGATTCACTGTTGCTCTTGTTTTAACTGTGTTTACATCGCTCTAAAATATCGCCCGCTGTACTCTCCGGCCTTCTTCAGTTGCCTGTTGTATTAAATCTTTTTAAAAATGACATTACAACTCAGCAGAATTTGAATTAAGATACAAAAAGTATAAAATTTGTCAACTGTGGGCATTTTTAATGTAAGGGAGATAAATCGGGATAAATTGATAAAACCAAGGGAGATAATAATAATAGATTGATTAAATGAGGGGAGATAAATTCCAATAAAAACCAAGGGAGATAAGTCATAATGAATTTATAAAATAAAGGGAGATAAATTATGACTGAAAAATAAAACGAAGATAACTCGGGTTTTAATCTAAACTTACACGAGACGGGTTTATAGTTGGTTTTTGTTTGTTTTTTGTTTTTTGTTGTTTTTTTTGGGGGGGGGAGTATTACTTCGGATAACTCTATTGAGCCGTAATTCTTTGAATCTTCAGAGCTATCCAGCGTTATCCCGGATTTAAAAAGTTCAAAATAAATCTCTTATTTCTACATATAGATTAATAAAACATGTTTTTATGTATTTGCTTTATTATCCTTTATTAGGCACTGCTAAAGATGCTATAAAATCCGTATTTTCCAAAATAAATCTAACCAATGAATGAATTTTATAATGCAGCAGTTATTTTATTTCAAAACATTCTGATTTTTTCAGGTCACTTAACTTTGACACATTAGATAACAATAATAAACTAAAGTGTTTATAAAATAAATATTTGTTTTTAGAATCTAAAAATATGAAATTTGAAACTTAAAATTAGACGTTTCATATTTCAAATGAATTTTATGTATTAATTTACCATAGCAGAAATACTTAATTAAATCAAAGTTTTGAAATAAAATAACTGATGCATTATAAAATTCATTCATTGATAAATCAAACACTGAAAATTTCATTAAAATTGGATAATTCCCTGATTTTTGGTAAATTTTTTTCAATCTGGGGGTTAAATTTATTTTGCAAAATACAGATTTTACGTTTTCTTTGGCAGTGTGTACGGCTATGTTTACGATATATTAGAGCAAAATTGACCAAAAAAGAAAAAAAATACTTTAAAATGTATTAAACATAAATTACTGATGCTCATTATGTTACTACTTTTCAACTTAGACAAAAATTTGACCTTAAATAATCGATTTGATTGTAAGTGTATATGAATATAAAATGTGTGTGTGTATGTGCAAGCAAGATATATATAAATATAAAATGTGTGTATGTGCAAGCAAGATATATATAAATATAAAATGTGTGTACGTGCAAGCAAGATATATATAAATATAAAATGTGTGTGTGTGTGTGTATCTGTAACCATAACCAATAAACAGCACATGATAGCAAGATATTTGTTAGAGCAATATGCTTACAATCAGGCCCTGACACTAATTTTTTCAAGACCGTCCCGAACAAAAATTATCAACCATCCCGAATGGGGTTTGGACCGTCCCGAAATCAAAATATTTTTGTTTAATTCATTAGCATCATCTATACTTGTCAGTCGTCAGTAGCATAATATCATGTAATAATACATTAAGAAAAGCTGAAGCAGTGATTATTCTGGATATTTGGACAGAAAATCCATTTCCTAGTATTTTGAGCTAAAAAATAAAAAAAAAATTTAAAAAATACTTTTTTACTTTAAGTTACCAATTTTCATGTAATCATTGGTTTCCTTTTTCGGGAAGGACATGCTGAATCTTTTGAAATTTTTACCGTCCCCAGCAAACTGTCCCGGATGACATATTGATCGTCCCGGATGTAATTTTTATCGTCCCTGGGATGACGGGACGACATTAATGTCAAGCCCTGCTTACAAGATATATATAAATATAAAATGTGTGTGTGTGTGTGTGTATCTGTAACCATAACCAATAAACAGCACATGATAGCAAGATATTTGTTAGAGCAATATGCTTACAATGCTCTCAAGAGAACAAAGCAGCTTTCAGTCCAATCTGCAACTTAATGACAATTTTGTTTGGTCAGCATTCAATCATTAATCATCTAAACTATTTCACTCCTTCATAAATAGAAGCATCAATATCATCAATGACCACTGTATAAGGAAACCCAACATTAACCATTTATATAAGAATATATAAAGTATCAACAGTATAATTATAGCTTCAAGTAAATATTCTTAATACAAATAATTTCCAGTTATACATAAAGTATCCCAATCTTATATAGATAATGAGCATCCAGTTATATGATTTCAAGTATTTCTATCTAATACTAATAATTATATTATCTGCGTTATTCGGACTATTGTCCTCATTTTTATTGTTATTTGTACAACGCTTCGGCCGATATACCTTCCGGCCTTCTTCAGGTATTTCTTCTCGGACTCGGGAACCTTGTTTTCGAACTCGGGAACTTTTTTGTCGTAATCAGGAGCCATCACAAAACTTTGAACTTAACCCTTTATTCAGTCCACGGGGGTATCCTGTTCTCATTCCGCTAACCATAGCTGGGGTAGGAGTTGTGTTAATTATTTTTCTATGTTACTGCCGCTACTCAGGATTGAACCCGGAATCCAGAGATAACTCACTTAGAACTGTCTTAACCTAACTACCTTATCAACTAAGCCATATGTCCGAATACCTGAAGACGGCCGGAGGGTATACCGGCCGAAACATTGTACAGATAACAAAGATGAGGACAATAGTCTGAATAACGCAGATAATACTAATCATCAAGACTCATCTCAAACATTCAGAGAAATAATAATTAGATGTTTTCAAGTAATTATTTCTATTTAATTATAATCATTTGTTTGATAATCATACACAGTTTGGTTTGTTTTGTTTTACGGCATATCAACCTCAGTGGGTCATTTAATGCCGATAAAGTTTTGAAATAAATCAATTCTTAATGGATAATACAATTTTTTTATAAATACATTTTTCTATTTAACCCATAGATGGGACCCTAACAGGTACTACCACTCCGGGTCAGAGTGGACCAGCGAGCAATGGTGATGAAGGGGTGCTCCACATTCCCCAAACCTCCAGAACTGGAACCTCACCATCAGATAGAGTTTAACATCATTTCCAGGACATGAAGACCCGCAGCCATTGCCTTCTAACACCCATATAATAAAAAGGGGTTGGGGCTTGCCATAAGGGTAATAGGGTTGGGAAAATCATATAGGTGCTAGGGCTTGACGTGACCAGCCGATCGGAGGGGGCCTCTCCGACCGCCCGTCTAGCCCAAGATAGGGCCAAAGTGGAGTATTGCATGTCATGAACTGCTCATACACAGTGACATGGTTTCAAGTAACTAATAATTCTTCATAAACAATTATTGCTTCAAGATTTCTAATTTGATGAGGGAAAACAAAAAAAAAAAAGTTTCGGTTTACCTGAATTTCATGATTAAATCCTTCAGGAAAAAGTGGCCGCAAAGAACGATCTGGAAAAAAAAAAAAAAAACGAAAGTAAATTAAGTGTCAAACTTGTAGGATTCTTGCCTTGGTATAAACCATAAACAACTACCTGCCTGGAAAAAAAAAAAAAATACCCATTAATGTGGTATTTACCACACATCCCATGTATACGGATCAGGCCCTATTAATGTTGGACCACCCACGAACTGTAGCTCATGGGATGGTGGGCACAAAACGTTCATGGATCCCGTCGGCATTTACCCTCAAGAAAGGCGACTCAGGCACCGGTCAAACCCAACCTGTCCCTTTAAATCAAGGGGACAGATGTTGCCTGAGGGGAAAGGACGGCCTCCTGGGATCACGCTGTTAATTTCATTAACAGACACAGGCCCCAAAGAACCCATGTTATTAATGTGTTTAAAAATAACCATTAATGTTGCATTGTATTGATGGCATTCTTCTGTCTGCTAAAGACAATGGCGAAATGTCAAATTTTTTTTTTTTTAATCTGCAGCTGCGCCGTGTTGCATCAGCACATAAGAGTAACGTTGGATTGTCCTCTCCATTTATTAGTGGAACTATGTAGCTTGGGCAGGTTGATATGGAAGATGAGTCGTTTTTCTACTTTTCATTTAAGTTCATCTCATAAATTGCTAAAACGGCTTTATAATCACATTTTAGGTTATAAAGTTTTAGTGCTGTTGTGTTTTGTTATAAATAATACCTAATAATATCTGGGAGAATATGTGCTTAATTGAAGTCAAACCTAATTTTTTTTAAAGTTAATTCATTAATGATTAATTAGGCGGGATTTAACTACTTAAATGTAAGGCTAAACAAATCGAGAAAAATCAATCTCTGAATGTACATTTCGACCTAGATTGATTTTTCTCGATTTGTTTAGCCTTACATTTAAGTAGTTAAATCCCGCCTAATTAATCATTAATGAATTAACTTTAAAAAAAAATTAGGTTTGACTTCAATTAAGCACATATTCTCCCAGATATTATTAGCACATATTGTCGGCTGAAAATAGCTATATTTGTTTACGTTTACCTAATAATATCTGTTTTAACTGTATGATATTCCCCTAGAAATAGAAATAGATTCTGGTATCTTTGGTTTACAAGAAAATCCACTTTAAAAATGTTAAACTTTTTTTATTGGTGAAATTTTTTTTTTTTTTTTTTTTAAACTATGTATCCTGGGCAGGTTGATATGGAGGATGTGCTGCAGATCCACCCCACCCCCTCTCACACTGCTGATGTGGTCCAAAGGAAAGGTAAGAAACCAATGCAGTTTGGCAGCGGTAGTATCACAGGAGTTGTTGGGTAGCACTGAAGTTCAGCATCACACTACCTTAGGGACTCCGGCTCCTGATTTGTTTTCGGGGTTTACTCCCTTAGCCTTTCCTTGGGATGAGGTAAAGCCGCTAGGAATGGTGGTTTTATAACAGACTTTTCCTTGTCCTAATTGAGTTGCCAACCAAGGCTAAGAAGCCCCATCTAACCCATTTGGGGATTTACGTGAGTAGTAAGTACCCCAATCTTACTACTGTCAGGGTGGATGGCCATTGGCTACCCTAGAGCTCATCCAACCTTTGGGGTACTTACTAGTCACATAAATCCCCAAATAGGTTAGATGGGGCTTCTAAGGTTTAACCAACCATAAGTCCACTAACAGCATTAAAGAAGTTTTAAACTGCACTGAATTTATAGTCGACTCAATTTTTCTATTTTTTGTCAGCAGGCGACAGGCATTACAATTTTTGTGGCCATCATTAGGCTTCAAGTAAGAGTACTGTCCAGCGGAGATCCCTTGTGTTAAGCAGAGCGTAGTCCTTAATTGAAGAAACCTTTGGTTGCTCCTAGGTGTTCCTTAATATTGGGTATGATCCTTAATGTTGGTGTCCATTTATGTTGAGTATGAGCCTTCGGTTGTTCCTCAGTGTTGTAGGTCCGTTCGTCAATGGCAAATAATGTGCAAATGAACGGCTGTCAATATCAGCGATTAAATAGTTAACTAACCACGTATTCAGGAGGCTGATTGGCTGGTTTTTAAACAATGCGACTTCGCTTAGTCTATAAATTAAAATGGAGGATTGCAGCACAGCTTATAAGACAAAATAATCCAACAGGGTTAAGGACAGGAAAAGTAATGAGGAGTCATTTAATATGAGAGAAATTCATATATTCATTTGTGTTCCTGTAAATAAAATGGCATTGTTGGCAGCCTTCCGTCTACGAGAGACGATGGAGAAGTGTCAAAATGTTTTTTTTTTTGTTTTTTTTAATTACATAGCCTAGGCAGGTTCATATGGAGGATGAGCTGATGCCCATGCAGCAAATCTCCCCTCTCCACACTGCCACTGTGATCCAAAGGATAAGGGAAGGAGCCAATGCAATTTGGCAATGGTAGTGTCGCAGGAGTTGATGGGTAGCATTGGATTTCAGCATCACACCATCTTAGGGACTCCGGCTCCAGATTTATTTTCGGGGGTTTACTTCCCTAGCCTTTCCAGGTCCAGACCAAAAAGATTTACAAACTAAACCTCACCCTAGTATCTCAAAGGTTTCAGGCATTTCTGTGAAATTTAAGCATGATGTGACACAAGGTCAATTTCTTAAGCTGATGTTGTTGTTGTTATTATTATCATTAGTAGTAGTAGTAGTCTGCAATTGTAAACATGAACCTTAAGAAAAAAAAATATTTTTTAATATTTATAACAGCTAAATCAATTTCTGAATGGGTGAGCTGATGGTAGGTGTGGCGCTCCATCTCAGACGCTAAAATAATCTCCTTGGTCTAGCGCTAGTGAAAAGGGAATAGACTTCCTCACTGTATGGCTCATACAGACATTAGGGCGCCCCGGCGACTTTACTTTTTTACTTTACATTAAGAATTACATTAAAAGACATGAGGATATGCCATGGGAGGTAGAGGCAAAAAAATAGAACGGCCTGCTTAACATTAAGCAAGGCACGGAGAGGGGTGAGGTGAGGTGTAGAGGAGAGTAGCCTCGACAGCAAAGAGAGCTAGAAAGAGGGGAAAAAAAGACAGCAGCTCCAGAAAGCATCACAGTTTGTGTGCAGACAGTGCACCAAAAACTGTCACTCAGTAATTGGCCTGCAGAGTCACTTGCGCAGATGCAGATAATTTATTGTTTTTTTGGTTTTTTTGACACTACGCCATTGTCCTTAGTGGAACGGAAAAGTGCCAATATTAAGAATTACTCACCAATCATCCGGCTGGTGAGAATCTCTTTCTCTGATGTTCCAATTTCTCTGCGTAAATAATTTGTAGGGATCCGTCCAGCAGCCGACGCCTTTTGTCTGTAATCCACCTGGAAGGAGAAATTAAATTCTTCAAATAGGAATTAAATCAGAAAAATAATCAAACAAAAAACATATATACAGAATATGGTTAATTAACGCCTGAAGAAGATATAATGTTGTATACCCTTTCTTTACTTCTATTATTCTTCTGCTCATCTTTGGTATCTTACGTTCCTCTTCTAGCGTCAGGACCTAGTCTTGGGGACCTTGTGTCTGGTCTTCTATATCTCTGTTCTTGCTGGTTGGTCGTTCTTGATTCATTTCTTCTTCTAGGTCAGTCTTGTTGCCAAGACATTCATCAACCACAAAACCATATTATTTATTTAAACCTTTATTTACTTAACTAACATCTTCATCTAACTAACACAGCGCGCGTATGCAGTGAGTCCCAGCTAAGGCATCTTATCTGCCTGATGTCAAAGCTGAAACTGAAGCCAACCAGGTCCCATGTGACTTCACGTATTTCACGGGCTTTCTGTAATATTCCATGGAAAGTCCCGTCCGTGATATGAAAAGGGGGCCATCCCTTCAGAAATACAGGGGGTTGACAATAATCTATGCATAGATTATGTAACAATAAGATCTGAAACACATGTCGCTAATGTAAAATAATAATAAAATATATATACACACACACACACACACACACACACACACTAGGTGTGAGTCAAAAAGTAATACCATTTTGTTTAGGACAGGTATAATTACGAACACAGGAACATCAAAATGTAGCTGATCCCTACTTCTTAACAGTCACCGTTTCTCGCAATAGCAATGTTCCACCTTCGAATGAGAGTATGTATTCCTGTCCCGTAAAACTGTTGACTGTTCTTTGAGCCACTTCTTCACTACAGATTTCACTTCCTTGTCACTGGAATAATGTTTGCCTCTCAAACCCTCTTTCATGGGGCCAAAGAGATTAGATATATATCCAGTATTTTTTTTTATATTGGAGGAAGGAAAATAAAGCGCTCGATTACAGAAAGAGAGCACAGTAGATTTCTAAGGAGATACATTTTTACACCAGTAACCGGCAAAGAAAAAAAAAATCTGGCATAGCACTATTAAGGGCAGGGAACCTTAGGACGATTCTAATACCACAGAACCTGACTGCTTTTGTAAGGTAGTCATAGGAAACAGGTTAACTCAACTTTCTCACTTGCCCTCTCATTTCTCTTTTAACCTTTGTGGCATGCCAGTAACAAGAGATTTTTGTCACAGTATCTTTTAATGGGACAGGCTACAAAGAGATGTTGTTTGGTTGCTTTATTTAATGGCATATCAACCTTCATTTAATGCCAAAGCCATCCTTGTAGAAGAATAGTAGTGGTACTATTTAACCCATCCCTTTGGGGGATGACAGGGTTCATATCCTGGACGAGGTTGTTTGTATTTCACATAGAACTAATACCCTTGGGAAAGGTATTATCCAGCTACTCTCCCCCCACCTATGGGCTAATCACAGGGCAGCCTGGGCTCTGTAACCATGTCTAGGTAACCAGTCTAACAGAAGGAAAACTCTGAATTAAAAACTGTTAAACTCAGTTAAAGAAAATGACCTTGTGTTGCATTCTACTCGTGTGGATGGTTTGGTAAATATATGTATGTGGGTAATATAGTATCACTGTTGTTCTACTCCAAGGATGACCTTGGCATTAAATAAACTATGAAAGTTCATTGAGAACTAAGAAATCAGGTCAGACCTAACCAAAATAGGGTATTAGTCCAAAAGTGAATGTAATAGCGCTTACTACTAGTGTCCTTGTGCCTAGTGGTTTCAGTTGTTGGACCAGTAAGATATTAATATGATCCCAGGGGACCCCCACCCCCCGGCAGCACCTGCTTCCTAGTCTAAAAGGGGCAGGGCTGGGTTTATTGCTCAGTGCCTGGGACACCTCAAAAGAGGAATGCTGAGGAGATTCACGCAATCTTTAAACACAAGCCACGCATGAGCTCCGGTTTGTATGTGATTCCCCACAATAATAATCCTTCTGTTTGTTTGACATGGTGGAATGTCATTAAATACTTACTAGAATTCCCATATGTATTTCAGGAGTAGATTTACAAATACAAGATTTGCAGAAAAAAAATAAAAACTATATATATATATATATATATATATATATATATATATATATATATATATAAGAGAGTTTCATAATTTGCTTGAAGCATTGTGTATGTATTGGTTAGGAGGTTGATTTAGAAGGCCATCACAATGCAGTTTGGAATAAATAAAAAATAATAATACGGTAACAATGGTGGTGTGTGTTGACCTGTATTTTTTTATTATTAAATAATAATAATAATAAAAATTTATAATAATAAAAAAAAATACAGGTCAACACACACCACCATTGTTACCGTATTATTATTTTTTATTTATTCCAAACTGCATTGTGATGGCCTTCTAAATCAACCTCCTAACCAATATATATATATATATATATATATATATATATATGTGTGTATGTGTGTGTGTGTGTGTGTGTGTGTGTGTTGGTTGGCACATGAGTTGATAAACAAAATTGTATTATCCATTAAGAATTGATTTATTTCAAAACTTTATCGGCATTAAATAACCCACTGAGGTTAATATGCCGTAAAACTAAACTAAACTTACTAGAATGTCACTGTCATGTACATTAGCCAGTACACGATGGTTAAATGAGAATATGGTAAAAAAAAGTGGGGGGGGAATAGAAAGTGTTAAGCCCCCAGGCATATGTATATGGGTGGGTGTTTGTCCTTTAAGGACACAAAGGATTAGGCAGTAAAGTTTAGGAGAATTGAACGGTCACCAATATCTTTAGGTAGCAACATTTTGTTGACTTCTTTTTATATATAAGGTGTGTGCCAGATCCCCGCTCCAACTTATAGACTAGGCTAGAATCATGTGATCTTTTCCTTGGCCAATCACTAGCAGTACTCTGAGGTTGATACAATACTTAACCGACCATACTGGTCATATTTACTTTGACATTCTTTGACGACGGACATAGGATTAAATCACTGGACCTTTAACAATACGCAGGATAGGACTTATACGCTTACCAAAGGATCACCAAAGGATTCCATAACATAGGACTTTCTTTAAGCCGTTTTCAACTGGCCAAGGATGGCACTTAAAAACTTAACACGTTTTAAGAGAAAAATGCTATTTTTATGAGAAAATCTGTTTTGAGGAAAATGGTTTGAATAGTGGGGACACTCAGACTGAAAAAAAAAAGTAATTGCTTTAATTTTAAGGGAAACACAGACAAAAAGTCTGAGAATAAAATTAAGTACCAAGATTCTGGGCAGTTGAATCTATGGGGATGTGTAGGGGTGGAATTTACATATATTCAGCCAGCTCCAGCCCTTGAGTCAGTTTCAGACCGGCAGTTGGGTTGATAGTGTTGTCTCAGTAGTAGCAGACATAGAAAATAGCCAGAGACCCACATCAGTGAAGCCAGTTGACAACATAGACCAAAGTGTCCTCTGCTCCAACACAAACTGCACAAAGTGTCACAACTCCCTCTTCCATTAGCATCCTGTCATCAAACTTTGTGTTGTGTTCTTTTTTTTTTATTCTTGTGAACCTGTCTCTGACTCATGCCCTTCAAATCAGTCAGCACAGAGCAATCCAACATGGGGTCATCAACATTGTGCAATGAGGGTGCGCAAGTGTAGGCCGGGTATTATCACAACTCCCCCAGGGAGAAGTGGATTCATGCCTAACCTTAGAGCAAAGTGAGTATAATAGCTTTGGTTGAACTCTGATTCCATTTTTAATATTTTAATACACGAGCTAGTTTTATATAAATGCCATCTTTATATTTAAGTTTAGTTTGGTTTGTTTTACGGCATATCAACCTCAGTGGGTCATTTAATGCCATTAAAGTTTTGAAATAAATTAATTCTTAATGGATACACAATTTTTTTCTTATAAATACATTTTTCTATTTAACCCATAGATGGGACCCTAACAGGTACGACCAGAGTGGACCAGGGAGCAATGGTGATGAAGGGGTGCTCCACATTCCCCCAAACCTCCAAAACTGGAACCTCACCATCAGATAGAGTTTAACGTCATTCCCAGGACATGTAGACCCTCAGCCACCACCTTCTAGCATCCATATGATAAAAAGGGTTGGGGCTTGCCATAAGAGCAATAGGGTTGGGGCAATCAAATAGGTGCTAGGGCTTGATGTGACCAGCCAATTGATCGGAGGGGGCCTCTCCGACCGCCCGTCTAGCCTAAGTAAGGGTCTAAGTGGAGTGTTGCAGGTCATGGACAGCTAATCAACCAAGACTCCATCCTTAAGCATCACAGTTCGCCACCCACGGCCAACAGGTGGCCCCATTTAGGAGAGTCTTACCCTTCTGCAGAGGTGCAGTCGGTGCATTCTAACACCCCAGCCGACAGGGCGGTCTTTATATTTAAAAATCTTGATATACAATCACAAACAGATTTTAAAAGTGAGGAAGTGTCTTACCGTCAAAGGCAGAAAATTTGATGGGGTCATTTTTTCTTTACAGACAGCCGTTGCCAACACAGCAGTGTCACCATACTGAAATAAAAATTCAATTATTATCTAAAAAATGCTATAGACAAAGGTTAAAAAAATATGAAACATGTTATAAAAAAAAATAAATATACATGGTGATATAAGTATATATACAGTGATGCTGATAGCTTTTTAATGTAGCGTGTCCTGGGATGCACATATTTGCATTAAATGAGTCCACTGGAAAATTCATGGGTTCCAACTAATGTTTCTCAATAGATTATAGGGTTTTTATTCATAATCTTTCGAAATATGTAATTTTTATGTGTTTTTATCCATCGAATCATTTTTGACAGTGAGTTAAAATGATATTTTGCTTCAAACAGCTGAAAACATAAAATATGACATTGTTTTTTAGACTAAATTTTATATGCTATTTTGTTTTTCAAAATCAATGTAGCTAATCTTTATCAATATTCTTGAAATTTTACACTTAATTAGAAGACACTTTTAACTACAAGCAGAAACTTGTATTTTTCTTTTCCGACCTTTGGAAGCGAAACCATAACAGACCTAAGTTGACAGAGATTTCTTCAAAAAGTATAAGATAATCAAAAAAAAAAAAAAAGCACTATATCAGTAATAGAAGACGGTCTCAATTATTTTCATACATAATGTGTGAAATTTTAATGATTGTATACTGTTGGAATTTTTGTCAAACTTGCAATTTTGGAAAAAAATCTAACATACGTAAACAAAGCTGCACACACAGGACAGGCTTTGTTAAATAAAACTATATAAAGAGTTATTCTATTTCTTGTATGTAATACAACATAGCAGGTATTTAAAAGGTATTTTGAAGTCCAAAGTGATGTTATTTATATAAATTAATACTATATATGTGTATATATGCTGTATTAAAACGAAAATCTAGCACCCATATGATAAAAAGGGCTGGGGCTTGCCATAAGGGGCTCTACCGATTGAGCTAAATAATTTAATAATATGGGTTCTATATAACATACGGATAAAATGGGCACTATATCTACAAGTAGACAGTACTCAATATCATAGGTAGAGCATGTATATCTAAGTTAAGGTAGCATGGACATGGAATCAACTGCACCTGGTTACTGACAGTTTCTTGCATTTGCAACCTTCAGACGAAACACTTGGTATGGTAATTTCACCAATACATTTGATATATGTATGAGTGAGTGAGTGAGTGTGTGTATATATATATATATATATATATATATATAATCTAAGTTAGAGTATCAAAGACATGAAGTCAACAGTGCTTGGTAACAGACAGTTTCTCGTCTATGCGATATTCAAACAAAACACTTGGTTTAAAAATTTTTTTTTTAAATTGCATAAACCTGCAACTATCAGCTAACAAGCACCGTTGAGTTCAGGTCTTCACAAACCATAACTTAGATATACATGCTGTATCAATGATATTGTGCACACTTATGAATATAGTAAACTATATTATTAATGGATTGAGATATATATATATATATATAATATACCAAACTTATTGGTAAATCCTCGCGGTGAGAAAAAAAACAGCAAATAGTTTGATTGTAAAAATATACTACCAAACATCAATCGGGGAGAAAAAAAATTTGGAAAAAAGAAAAGACCAAGATAATCGTACCAACCAAAAATAATCTGTTGGTACAATATTTTGGCCAAAAGAAAAAACAAAAAACAAAAAACAATTTATATGCATATATATATATATAAGATATATATATGCATACAAAATCAACAGGAGACTAAAGCTAATAAATAAAAAGTGCTCAATACCTAAGTAGACTAAATAATTAAGATAAATCTAATGAGTCAGACGAACCTACTAAAGTCAGATCTTAGCCCCGAAGAGCATTAAGCGAAACTTTTAGTAGGTTCGTCCGACTCATTAGATTTATCTTTTTATATATATATATTAAGAATATTAAATATTCATTAAATAGGTGTCAATGTGCCATAAACCTAGAACTATAATCATTTATTATCACCATTCAATGAAAAAGAAACATAACGGAGTTGTCTCCCTTTATCTGTAGTTTTGGCTTTCAAATTCAAACTGTTGCCGCGGTGCAATGGTTGACAAGCTAAGTTAGCAGACCGTTGTTAGGGAGTTCGATTCTCACTGGGTGCTTCATACTTGTACTAAACTAGGCTAATTAAATGGATACCATCAAATCAATCCTAGAAATATATATTATTAAATTTGTGCCAAAATGTAAGATTAGTAACGATTGGATTCGTCATGGAGAAACTATTAAGTGCTTTAATCTTTTATCTAATTTAATCGGATAGAGACGATCAAAGAAAATACTTTAATAATACCAGTTCTTAATTTCTGTCATGAAATCTTATTATAATGGAGATTGTGTGTTTGTCTGTAACCGAAACTATATCACTACTCAAGTCACAATTCCCTTTGTTATTTACATCACATTCTCCATGATTTTATTTTTATTTAAACCTCAATTATTAATAAAATTGCTTTACCTTTTTATTAGTGTTGTCCATATCTACATACTAATAATACGCAATTGTATTTATATATACAACAAAATAGTGGTTTAAAGTGTGATTGGGAAGGCTAATTTGCATATTGATATTAAAAATTTGATTTTAATAAATATATGTTTAGTATTATTGATTTCTAATTGTTTGGTTTTATCTTATTGAATATGAGCAAAAATCTCGGGGATAAATCTTAAAAGAAATCCATTAACAAGAAGAAATAACTAATTTTATTCTTTACTTCCTATTTTAACTAAATAGTTAAATTAGGAAAATTTAGCAATGAAAGATGGGAGTAATGGAAAATGATGGAAGAGTTGGTTTCAAAGTTGTTCTATTTTTCAATTATACTCCCTCTGTTCCAAATCTTTTTTATCTACATTCTTATTCAGTTTCATTAGCCTTTCTAATTTAATATGATATTTTATTATATTAAAACTTAAATACTTGCACCCGGAGGGTGCATATATTTGCTAGTATATATAATATATAATAATAATAATATATATATATATATATATATATATATATATACATACATATATTAATTTCTGTAAATGCTCCTTCCCTGGAAATTCTTACACAAGCAAAACAGGCTCTCAGTTTTGGACAAAAACCCAGCAACATTCATTCCTTAATAGAAGCTATTCACCCAGATTGGACTGTTTGTCAAGTATCTGTTGTAGCCTCTCCTGACTTCTCCTCTCCGGACTAAATTAAAAAGCTATCAGCAGCACTATAATAAGTGGGTTATTATTTATAGAAATTAATATATCAAACTACGTAGTTTAATAATTTAATTTCTGTAAATAATAACCCACTTATTATAGTGATGCTGATAGCTTTTTAATTTAGTCAGTCTTGGGATGCACGGATTTGATTTGAAGGAGTCCCTGAGAAATTTGATGGGTCCCAACTAAAGTTTCTTAATAAATTGCAGAGTTTGTTTTTTTTATCTATGAACAACTAAAGCCATCTAACCCCTACCTTGTACCCCATACAGTGTAATTCATTTTCAAGAAAAAATTGAAATGTATTTACAGTTAGGTGGAAATGGTGGGGGAAGAAAAAACACACTGGGACACAAGGATATGATTTTTCTGCATCCTTTTAGATTTTTAGTGTATCAGTGATGCTCGACCTATCAGCATCTCTGGTGTATGTCTGTTTAATATTGTCTTAGTACCATTCCAATTTTTTTTCATGCATGTTTGTATGATTTTATGTTGCTCCCTTGGTGGTGGTGGTGGTGCTGGGTGTGCCATCGTGACCCATCCTTTGAGTTGTGGTAGTTTCCATTTATTTGTTTGTTTATTTGTTTATTTGTGTGTGTGTGTTTGTGCTTTTTGGGTTTCTTGAGATCCAATTGTATTTTAATTGTTGAGAAATTCTGGATATAAGGTGTGTGATGAATGCTTGCTCCTACTTATAGACTAGGCCGGAATCATATGATCTAACTCTTGGCCAATCACTGGCAGTACTCTGAGGCTGATACAATACTTAAACCGACCTTACTGGTCATAATTACTGAGGCATTCTTTGACGACGGACATAGGATTAAAACACTGGACCTTTACCAATACGCAGGATAGGACTTATACGCTTACCAAAAAATTCCATGACACAGGACTTTCTCTAAGCCCTTTTCAACTAGCCAAGGATGGCATTTAAAAAGTCTACAATAATTGCTGTTGTTGTTAATCTGTGGGTGTATAGGTGTGCTATGTATGAGTTTGTTGTGCCTGTGTGTGTGTGTCTGTCTGTCTGCTATGCCCATGTGTGCATGTTTGTGTGTTGGCTTGTGGGGTGTTATGTATGTGTGTGTGTGTGTCGGTCAATAGATGTGGAGGTGCGTTATGCATGTGTTTGTTCATTGTGGGTTTATTGTATTATGAATTCTCCATTGCATGTGTGAGGGGGGAGGAGTGTTTGTGCATGTGTGTGTGTCTGTCTATCTATGGATGTAGAGGCGAGTTACAAACAAATCAAGGGCCTACCAATGGGATCCAGCCTTTCAGATTTACTGGCCATCACATACATGGACAGACTTGAGCACTTAACATTTGCAGCTATTGCATCTTCTTAACCAGATATGTTTAACAAAAAGTACATATATGTTTATTTGTGTGTATAAATATTACCGACAGGTAATTAGAGTCTTTTCTTACCTGAGCAATGACAGCACCATCAGCAAAACGAGCAAGTTTCCCTGTTGTTAATTTCAATTTGCTAAAAACAAAAGAAAAAAACATAAAACAATAGAAATGACAAAATCTAAAAATAGGTCAAAGGCAGGGGTTGACATTAACACCGTCCCGTCGACGATAAAAATTACATTCGGGACGATCAATATGTCATCCGGTACAGTTTGCCGGGGACGGTAAAAAATTTTCCTAAAAGTTAGTACTACATTCCAATATTGACCATCCAGTGATCGAATGCTGACCTCAAAAAACGGTCTAGTTCTAAACTTAAAATTACTAATGGCAACAACACTGAAGAAATAGACACAGTCACACAGTATATATTTTTATGATTGGAAGATGTCCGTATAAAGAAGGAAATAGAATAAATTTTAGTTTATAACATTTTTATTTTATTATTCTTGATTATAAATAAATGTTTCTGTCAACTGCTTCAGCTTTTCTTAATGTTTTATTACATGTTATTATGCTACTGATGACTGACAAGTATAGATGATGCTAATGAATTAAACAAGAATATTTTGATTTTGGGACGGTCCAAACCCCATTCAGGACGGGCTAGAAACCACAAGGTTCTTAGTTCGATACTGGCCCTCACCAACTCAGCGTATGAGTAGCACAGGGATCTGTGTGGTAAAGTAAGGAGCTGATGGTAGGTGTGGCGCTCTACCTCAGACGCTAAAATAATCTCCTTGGTCTAGTGCTAGTGAAAAGGGTGTGGCGGAGAATGAAAAAGAGTAAATATGGACTGTCTGTAGATGTGGCACTGGTGAGGTCGGAACATAACCGAGCGGATAGTTTGACGAGAGTGCCACAGCGATGGCTTGATCATATTAAGAAGACAGTCGAACCTTCGTACTGTGCAAGTGCTGTGTCGCCAAGCGAGCACGATCCTGACCGCATAAGGTCTATACATCACCGAAGCGGCCACCCTGGCATAAGGCGAACCCTGTACTTTGTCAGGCAGATTAATCCCACAGTTTCTAAAGTGTCGGTGAGAGCTGTGGTAAGAAATTGTGAGAAGTGCCAGACGATTGACCCACCATCCACGCGTTGGCAGAAGGGTAGGCTGGATGTCAGCGACACTTGGTTTCAAGTGGGAATGGATGTGACCCACTACCAAGGTAGACACTATCTGTCGCTCATTGACTGCGGGCCCGCACGGTTTTCGATCTGGCGTCATTTGAGACAAGACACAGCAAGCATCATCAACCCCTTGGAAGGCCTGTTCTGCAAGCGTGGGGCACCGGTTGAAATACTCGTTGACAATGACACAGCGTTTCGCAGCAAGGCCTTTGGGGACTTCTTGGGTGAATAGGGAGTTCAATTGCATTTTCGCTGTGCGCATGTCCCCTCCGGTAATGTCATTGTGGAACGGTGTCATCGAAGTATAAAACGGATCGCAGCGAGGAAACAGTGCACCATAATGGAAGCAGTCTATTGGTACAATGTCACCCCTAAGGATAGTGTGTCGCCGCCGACTGCCCCTGCCAACCTGATTCATCACTATCGCGTTCGACTGAAGGATATTGATGCACTCCCTCCAGATAAGCCCAACCAACAGCAGGTTGAATACGATGTGGGCGATCGTGTCTGGGTAAAGACCCCAGCCGGACGGTGCACGTCCCCTTATACATGTGGACGCGTCACAGGTCTGATCAGCCACAGAACGTCCTTGTCGACGGGATGCCCCACCATGTAAGGGACCTGCGTCCCATTATAGGCTCGGATACTTCGGCAAGTGGGAGTGACAGCGAACTGTCAACTCGAAGTGCAAGAATAATCACCATCAACAAAGCAGGTAGTGATCCCCTTGAGGTAAGCAACACGGTACAACAGATGATAGTTCTGCAGACGAGTCGTCCGAGGAGGAAATACCATTACCGCGAAGGAGCGCTAGACTCAAAAGACCCGACCCGGTTTGTCATCTTTGTGATGAGGACATCACAGGGGAGTGTGGCGGAGAACGAAAAAGAGCAAGACTTAGTCTTGCCTGCCGGGATCGAACCCGCGTCGCCCGCATGCAAAAACAAATGCAATCTAGGTACTGGACGGACACGAGGTTCGACATGCGCCCGGATGTTTGGTTTTTTGTGTGTACTTAAAATAACCAAAGCGAGTGAGGAAAACGGTGTTCTGTTACAAGAGAAGATTGAAACCTGAGGACTGAGATTATTTTAAGTTTTCCTTACAGTTGGGAGAGAATTAGAGTAGTATTTATTTTTAAATCTTTTTGGCCCCCCCTCTTTCAAAACAAAGGGGATAGACTCCCTCACTGCATGGCTGATACCGACTTTAGGCCGCCCCAACTACTTTACTTTATAATCCCCAATGTAGTTTGGTTCTAAAAGGGAATTCAGGAAAAGAAACGAAAAGAACAGAGATAAGGATGACTTAGGGTAAGACTTTTATTCATTGATTCACACTACTTGAGGGGAAATATATGCTGAGCAAGTCAATAGGTGTTTCTCCTTCAAAGTCTTGGAGTAAAAGGGCCGAGAGATCTTTTTGTTGCCAAGAATTCGGGAAGGGGAGGGGCATGCTCAGAGGGCTCTTCCAGTCTGAGGCCTTCTGGGAGATTGTTACTTTTGTGTCTTTATTTTTTTTTACATTCAATTTTGTTTCATTTTTGTTTTATTTATTTTTATTTGGTTTAATTTTATTTTTATCAATCCCCACAGATGATTCCAAATCTAAGTCACCAAGTACAAGAACACTGATGCATCTGATATTTCTAATTTCATCTTTTTTTTAAACAATAGACTGAATTATGTGGAAACCAACACATGGGCACGTCAGTGTGGGCCATCCAGAAAAGACTTACACTGATACTGGATGCTGCACAGAGGACCTCCAGAGGGTGATGAATAACAAGGACGGTTGGTTAGAAATTGTCATGGACAGCACAACCTGATGATGATTTGATCCCTAAATGGAACCCTAACAGGTATTACCACTTCGCATCAGAGAGAACATAGGAGTAATGGTAATGAAGGGGTACTCCATACTCTTCGGAACTGGGGCCTCACCATCAGATTCCATGTTATACCCAGGATACTCCTTTTTGAGCGTTCAACTAGGAATCATATCCTGCTTCGATACCGGCCCTCGCCAACTCAGCATATGAGTAGCACAGGGATCTGTGCAGTAAAGTGAGAAGCTGATCGTAGGTGTGGCGCTCCACCTCAGACGCTAAAATAATCTCCTTGGTCTAGCGTTAGTGAAAAGGGGATAGACTCCCTCGCTGTCTGCTGATACCGACATTAGGCCGCCCCGACGACTTTACTTACTTACCCCTCAGCAGGGGATACAGTCACCATATTCTAAGCCCCTCCGACAGGGTGTTTACAAACAGAGATTATTTATCTTTCTGCATTTACCGGTGATGAGGAAGCAAAAAAAAAAATCCTATTTGACTCACGCGGCAAATACGAGTTATTTTAAATCAAACTTTTATTGAAACTACTTTCATTTTTAATACAATTGTCAGTAACAGACTGATACAAATTAATAATTAGTATTTAATTAGAATAATAATTTGAAATTATCATTTTAATTATAAACATTGTTTGTTGTTGTTAATAATAATAACAACAACAACAACAACAAACGAATGTCAACAAGTATAGAATAGAGAACATACGAAAAATCGGCAGTTTTTTTTATTATTAATGGTCTTTTTTTTACTTTAGTTACAAAAAAAATATATCTAACAAAATTATTTTCCCATAAACTGTAGTATATCAAAAGAGAAAAAGCGCCAGTAAATTTCTAAGGAGGTACATTTTTACGCCGGTAACCGGCAAAAAAATAAAAACAAAACAAAACAAAAAAAATATAGCGCTATTAAAGACAGGAATCCTGGGACAATTCTAATACCAAATCCCCAAAATATTAAACTAGTTGAATTATAACTTAAAACTTAATTTTTTTTTTTAAACAAAGAAAAAAATGCGATTAAATCGTTTTATCTTTTCAATCTCAATAAAAATGTAAAATTTAAAATAAAAGTCACGTAATATTTTGCTTCCTTACCAAAAATTGTTTTGTTTAAAAGTCGGGACTATTTCTTTTTTTATTATTATTTTTCCTCAAAACCATTATCTATATCATTATTGATATGTGCCAACATTCTAAAAGCACTTTGAATAAGTTTGTTTTTTTTTTGTTTTTTTTAATCAGACGATGAAAAAAATTGTCAAATAAATTAAAACAATCGGTACTTATCCAGAATAGCCCGCTGAGAAAATATCTAAATAAAAAATAATAATAAAAATATAAATATGTAATATTCAAATTCACCATACAGATAACAGAAAGGTTTAGTTATTATCTTTATTTACCTTTTTTAACTAAATATTTTACATCTATAACTATATCTTCAACTTACGACAATTCGCCACCCGCTACATATATTTGGCATTTCCCTACCACTAAAAATATGGAAAGAAACGACTGATTGTCGATAAATAAATTTGGGGACTAAAATACAATTGTTTTAATTCAGGTAAATTAAAACTTCCTCTTATTTGGATGGTAAATATAAGTATTACATATCTATATAAATATTAGCCGCGACGAGACATTCTGGACAAGTGCGAAACAATCTATATTTACGCATTGAAAATCACCGGTGAAAGTTTCAAACCGATTACATAGGATACAAACCTTCTTCCTATTTGAACTTCGACGTCCCCTTGCTGACTTCTAACCTCCCAGGCAGATTTCCGAGGTGTCGAAGAGGTACAATATCGACAACTAGGGACATGACGTCGGAAACTATCCATTCGACATAAAGAATAAAAACGCGAGTCGACAACACGGGCACATGTTCGCCTGATGGATGCCGCCATCTTTTTCGTCTGAGTCTCGTCCTTTCACGTAAACTCTCGTGACTTACACTTAATTCAACGATTAAAGGGGTGTAACCCAGAATTATTCGCTACTGTCTCAGATTAGTTATTGGAGAGGGTTTATCCAAGAATCACTTAGCAAGTGCACACTAACCCATTCTCTTCTCTATGAACACTTGAGACATTCCAGTTAGTAGGGGAGGGATATATTTAAATACATTTTCATAAGATTTACTTTTTATTATATCTCTTTCATCGTCAATATTAACTTTATTTATAATATTTTAATAAAGTTTAATTAATAGAATATTAGGGGACCAATGTTGTATATATCTACCCAGACGCTTCACCATGGGAAGGATGTGACACAAGGTCAATTTTTAAGTAAAGTGCAGCTAGTTAAATTCAAAGGTTTCCTTCTCCTAGACTGGTTGCCTTAGAACTTAGTCTACCTTGTAATATACATCCAATGAAGTGTGATAGCGAGCTAGGCAAGCAGACCACTTGTTGGTGAATTTGATTTTCACTGGGTGCCCCATACTTCTACTCTTGTGCTAAACTAAGTTAAGCTTATTACCCTGTCAGCGAGGCTTTGAATAAGTTGTCTATATCTTTTGAAGAGGAATAAAGTAAAGTCTCGGGTGGCCTAAAATCGGTATCAGCCAGACAGTGAGGGGTCTATATCCTTTTCACTAGCGTTAGACAAAGGATATTATTTTAGCGTCTGAGGTGGAGCGCCACACCGATCATCAGCTCCTCACTTTACCGCACAGATCCTTGTGCTACTCATATGCTGAGTTGGCGAAGGTCGGAATCAAACCAGGAACCTGGTGATTCCAAGCTAGGCTAGGAATAGGGGTAAGACCTCCCAAACACATAATCACACTAAAAAAGGGCTAGGCATTTACCCGTGGAGATTAAAATAAAATTAAAATTAAGAATTAAGAAATAACAAACTCTCATGAGCCTTCACCGGAAGAACCCATCCGAGCATGTGCGGGAAAAAGGACTCACTTCCGACCCCCAAGAGAATCTCTCGGCCATTCTAACTTAGGCCTTAACTGTGTCTAGACACTACTCCTGGCCAGGGAGTTATTTCCTTATCACGTGGGAGCTATGACCTGTGAATAAAGCCTAAATCATAAAACTACCTTTTGTCTTTGTCTTTGTCTCTTCATTTGTCTTCCGTTGAATTCCTTTTTCAGTGCGACCACCAAATAAGATGGGGTTAAAAGCAAACCCTAAGAACACGCACCAGGAATAACAAGCTACCTTTTAAACCAAGAACATTAAAACTATTATAACATCTGGGGGAGTTATATTAACGTTGGAACACTCAAAGTAACCTCCCAACGTTGGTACATATAAGTACAAGAAATATCCCAACAAGGGTGTGAAAAGATAACAATCTTTATTCTGTAAGTGACGGAGATACACATACATGACAAAGATATACAAAACAGACACATAAACGTATTATGAGGAAATAGACGTCGTAGGGAATGTGACTTACTGGCAGCTGGTTTGGAGGCGCCTATACTATGTTTACTTGTTGCCGGCCTGAGTGGAAAAGAGACAGGAAATCATAATTCCCGCTTGTGGTCAAATACCAACGCCACCTATCGACCGAACGAACCACAGCAAGGGAAGATAACTCATTTTGTCCACCCAGACTTCGTTTTACTGACCCAACACTAGTATTGTTACCCCACATACCCAAGCCGTTGTCCACGGGTTGGATGTGACATAGCATGGGACATCCAGTGAGGAACGAACTCGCTATTCAGTAGTAATGGAGATTAGCTTGCTAACCATTATACTACGATGGGGCGTCTAAAAAGGGGGTGGAGTTTTGTGAAGGACACTAAACTGCATCTGGTGGCGAGGCACCAGTTCTAGATCACTTGTGAGTGTGGAGTACCACTTCATTGCTATAACTCCCAGTCCATTCTGGTCCAGCATGGTAGTACCTGTTAGGGTCCCATCTATGGGTCAAATAGATAATTTTGCAAACTATTAGTATTAGATAGGAACAGGACCGGTGCTCTAGGATCTCATGCCGCCCGGCTGAATCTATGATACGGGACACCCATTCTACTGCATGTCAATTTTCATAAAACAGTATTCATATACTTGAGACATTCCAGTTAGTAGGAGGGGGGATATATTTTAAATAAATTTTCATAAGATATTACTTTTTATTATATCTCTTTCATCGTTAATATTAACTTTATTTATAATATTTTAATAAAGTTTAATTAATAGAATATTAGGGGGCCAATGTTGTATATATCTACCCAGACGCTTCACCACGGGAAGGATGTGACACAAGGTCAATTTCTAAGCAAAGAGCAGCTAGTTTGAATTCAAAGGTTTCCTTCTTCTAGACTGGTTACCTTAGAACTTAGTCTACCTTGTAATATACATCCAATGAAGTGTGATAGCGAGCTAGGCAAGCAGACCATTGTTAGTGAATTTGATTCTCACTGGGTGCCCCATACTACTCTTGTGCCAAACTAAGTTAAGCTTATTACCCTGTCGGTGAGGCTTTAAATACGTTGACTGTATCTTTTGAAGAGGAATAGAGTAAAGTCTCCGGGTGGCCTAAAGTCGGTATCAGCCAGACAGTTCTATCCCCTTTTCACTAGCGTTAGACAAAGGATATTATTTAGGAGGTGGATCAGCTCCTCACTTTACCGCACAGATGAGTTGGCGAAGGTCGGAATCGAACCAGGAATCTGGTGATTCCAAGCCGGACAGGCTAGGAATAGGGGTAAGACCTCCCAAACACATTTGATTCTCACTGGGTGCCCCATACTTCTACTCTTGTGCCAAACTAAGCTAAGCTTATTACCCTGTCATCGAGGCTTTGAATACGTTGACTGTATCTTTTGAAGAGGAATAAAGAAATATATGAAGCCTTTCCTTCCGAAGCCCTCAAGCAGGATTGTCTCTTCAACGTAGGGCTCGGGGTTGTGCAAGTTGGCGCTGGATAGTAATACTTAATTTCTTGTTTTATCGGAAAAATCATAGTTAAATTATCTGCCCCTGGCACCAGAGGGCGAATCGCCAATATACGATATTGGCGCCTAAATTAAATTCCATGATGAAAGTCACTTATAGTGTTGGGCTGTCAACCAGCGAGCCGTGTATTCCAGCGCTCCATTCACCTTCAGCCTCAGCAAGATAAGTCTGGCCGCAAGCGCCATCAAGTTTGCAACCTTTTTGTACCTTTTTGAATATATGTTTTTCATCTTCAGTTGTTGTTCTTGTCTTCTTCATACGAATTCACTTGTTAATAACCTGGGAATTATATGAGTCCCGCGAAACCTCATAGTTTTATTTTTTTTTTATTAGTGAAATAGATCACTAATCAGGACTGAGCCTATTCTAGTAGTGACCACCCCAAGCGGATTTAACAGGTTTGAATCAATAGTTTTCCATCTCCTCGACTGGTTGCCTGACCAAGGTTAAAGAGCCCAGTCTGCCCTACTATTTACCCATAGCTGGAGGGGGAGTAATTGGATTCATAACTTTCCCAATGGTATTAGCACTATGTGAACTGTAGCTTCGTCCAGGATTTGAACTCGGGTCGACGAGTCCATTTCTTACGATTCTAAACATTACAACACGCACCTCCAACTTTTCATTCGGTTTCTTTGTTTAATGGCATATCAACCATCGGGTATTATTTAATGCTTAGGCCATCCTTGTAGAAGAACAGTAGTGGCACTATTTAACCCTTAACTGGGGGTATGAGGTGACTCGTTCCCGATGGGTCGTATAACCGTGTACAACAGAATTTAAGAAGCAATACAAAAATGTAAATATAAATGTACAATGAATGCAATTCCCTAACCTCTAGGCATAAAATAGCCCTTGATGGGTTAACATGACGTTAAAATCAATCAAGCAATCACAAGCTAAGCGTATTAAATGGTATTACTAGTGAGTTTGATTCCCACTGAGTAATTCGTAATACTGTCTTTAAGCTGAGCTGAGGAAAAAAAATGCGGGTTCTAGTAGAAATAACGTCACGCTTACAGTCTTTCTTCCTACTTTGATTGCTGCTGTCGTCTGGCAAAAAAAAAAAAAAAAAAAAAACGAGCTCCTTTTATACTGTCGGCATAATTTGCATGTGCGACGCTATACTCACGCCACGAACGAGACAGAACGAGACCACACCTTATAAATCTGCTCGTCAATGGCGACTAATTCAGGCAAAACCCTGACAAGCTAAGTAGATGCGTTTCGCCGGAGGTAAGTAAGCTCGTTCATCACAAAATGTTCAAAATCCTTTCCCGCCCTTTTTTTTTTTTGTGTGTGTGTGTGTGTGTGTGTTGTGTGTCTCCGTTCTTTCACGGAACTGCACATGCCTTTTTTATTTTATTTTTGCTTGTTGAACAGAACAGGGAATTTGTCTCCAAACCAAATTCGTATATGGAACTAATTTGTATTATTTGGGTTATTCGGACTATTATCCTCATCTTTATTGTTATTTGTACTACGTTTCGATCGAGGTGCCCTCCGGCCTTCTTCAGGTATTTCTTGTTGGACACGGAGCCATCTCGAACTCGGGAACCTTCTTGTCGGACTCAGGAGCCTTCTCGATCTCTGGAACCTTCTTATCAAACTCGAGAATCTTCTTGTCGTAATCGGTAGCCATCACGAAACTTTGAATCCAACCCTTTATTCAATTCACGGGGGTATCCTGTTCTCATTTTGCTAACCATAGCTGGGGTACAGGTGTTAAGCTGTGTTAATTATTAATCATCAAGCCTCATCTCAAAAATTAAGAGAAATGGAACTAATTTATTTAAAAAAAAACGTAATCATCCCTGGTGGGAGTTACATATATACAATTACTTAATGATATTTTTAAAAAGATATATAAAAAAAATAACTCATCCCTGGTGGGATTCGAACCCACGGCCTCTGGATTAGAAGTCCAGCGCGCTATCCCCTGCGCTACAGGGACTGCTGATGCATACTGCTTCGTAAATTAGTTTCTTATACTTGTAATTAGGTAATTGTTTTATCAAATAATTTCTAACATCATCATCATCATCATCATCGTGTCGCGCCAGTAGCACGGATATCCATGACAATCTCTCGCCAACATTCCCTATCATTCATTAGACTTTTTAAATTTTTGATTTTTAATTAGAAATTAAATTCAAATTTAAATTAGTGAAAAAGATAACTAATTAGGACTGAGCCTATTCTAGTAGTATTCCCAAGCGGAGTTTAACAGGTTTGAATTCAGAGTTTTCCTTCTCCTAGACTGGTTGTTTAACTAAGGTTAAAGAGTCTATTCTGTCCTACTATTTACCCGTAGCTGGATTCATAATTTTCCCAAGGGTATTAGCACTATGTGAACTGTAGCTTCGTCCTGGATTTGAACTCGGGTCGACGAGTCCATTTCCTACGACTCTAACCATTACACCACGCACCTCCAGTTCAAAATGTTTCACCCCACGTACTTGATTGTGACTGTTCATCATAGAGTCTAACGGGAAAGAATTGTTTTGTTTCCTATAAAATTATGAACCCGCTTCCCCCAATAAGATGAGCCATCCCTGATTGGATTCGAACCCACGGACTCTGTATTTAAACTTCCGTACGCTATCCCCTGCACTATGATTTGTTCAAACATTTGCTTGCAGTGTCGTTTAATAACAAAAGAAATTAGCTATTTTTTTATAAAATTATGGAACTAATATATTAAAGAATTTTGTTTTTAAATTACATTCATTCCTGCTCCTAGACTGGTTGCCTATCCAAACTTAAAGAGACCAGTCTGTCCTACTATTTACCCATAGCTGGAGGGGGTGTTGTTGGATTCATACCTTTCCCAAGGGTATTAGCGCTGTGTGAACAGTAGCTTCGCCCAGGATTTGAACTCGTGTTTACGAGTCCATTACCTACGACTCTAACCATTACACCACGGCCTCCAACTATGATGGGCTAATTCTCTCTGCTTTGATTTTTGTTCTTGGGATTTCTTCGTTTTTGTGTCTGTTCTGGTCTTATTAATTAACACGAAAACTGTCGTTAACTTAGAAGGTTGAAAGTTTGTTCTTGTAATCAGCGAGTCGAATCGTTCGCTCGAACAACTGTTTCCTCAATTGAAAAGCTAGTGGCTACGATTGTGGTAGCGTCAACTCGGAGCGGAGATGGAATCTGAAAGTTTGTTGATTTTTTCTTTCTTTTTATAATTCTTAGGTGGCTCCGATCTCGATATTCTATTTTGGCGCTAAAGCGCGGATGTAGTTGTAAGCACCGATTTGTCCAGTCGAACTCTGACAAATGTATAATCTATTTTCCTTAAGTTTGGAAAAAGAATCGTGTTTGTGTGATTTTTATGTTTATCCTTATTTGGATATAAAACATAGGATTTTATCTTATATTGGCAAGGTGCTATCCAAGAAATTCAACTAAAAGCCTACGAAACAGAAAACTCAACTAAAATTCAACTGAACAGCAAAAATCAACAATAAATTTAACGAAACCTGAAAATTCAACGAAACCACAACATACAAATAAAATTCAAATGAACTTGTTTACCGAACTTTCTCTCAGATAAATTCCCGCAAATTACAACAAATTTGCAACACTTTCTCCCTCACTTTTATCTTCTCTTTTCTTTTGTTTCTCTTATAATGTAAGATATAAAATGTGTTATATAAAAGTTTTGTCGTTTTGTCTTTTTTTATCAGTGTCCGATATTAAGACATACCGTCTTAAATTAGCCCCCACAAAAAAGCCCCCTAAAATATTTCCCCAATATATTGAAAATTTGGTATTTATTCATATATTGCGAATTTTCTTGTTATTTTTCTTTTACAGCTGAGATGAGGTGACAAAGAAAGACAGAGAGAGGGGAGGCAGAGAAAGAGAGAGAGATAGAGAGAGAGGGGGTGTAATGAGATAAAGAGAGAGAGAAAGAAGAGAAAGAGTGACAGGAAAGAGAGAGAGAGAAAGAGAGAGAGAAAGAGAGAGAATAAGTGACCGTGAAAGAGAGAGAGAGAGAGGGGGGAGAAAGATATAGAAAAAGAGAAAGAGGGGGCAAGAATTTGAAACTGTTGACATTTATCCGCTTTTGACACGTCATCGATTTTTTTTTAAAGAGTGGGGAGCGTGCACTTACAACATGATAGCAGGGCTAAAATAGCCACAGTTCCATGGCCAATGACGTACACTCTTTAGTGCAATGGAGGGATGCTGCTGCAGAGTTAAAATCCCAAGAATCAAGCTTACCTTTTTTTCTGGCTATGTCTTTCAGAAGACAAGATCACTGTAATGGGAGTGGCCTATTGCGAGACCAACGTGATTACAATTTATAAAACATTGTTTTCAAATTTGAAACAAATAATATTATCAACGAATTTCAGTCTTTGAATTTTAATGAAACGTAACATAACGTTTAGTTTATTTTAGGGACTGACAAACAGAGCCTAAAATGCGTTTTGGACAAAATGACTTTAGCCCCCCTCCCCCTACAGAAAATAATTTACCAAAAATCAGGGAATTATCAGATTTTAATGAAATTTTCAGTGTTTATTTATTTAGTGATTTTGGTGGTACCTACAGATCTACAAAGGAAAAAAAGAAACAAATAAAGTAGTGTTGGGTTTAGTGGAACTCTCCTGTGTCAGGAGACATGAAGTTAAATGATTAAACTCCTTAACGGGCAGGAAGGATTCGGTCATTCCAACTTGGCTCAAGGCTCCCGATGCCAGTCGTTAAGGGATTACAAGCCAAAATCCCTTGAGTAAGGGAGCATAAATCTCTAAGAGCTTTCTGAGAAGACCTCCTCAGTGAGGGAGCGTAAACCTCTAAGGACTTTTAGAGAAGACACCCCTCAGTGAGGTAGAATTAGAATTGTGAGTAGAACTTGGTACTTTTGTACAACATTGTTTTTCTTATATGTTACATTTGTTGGGATTATCTTCCCTTTGCCTGGAAGAGTTATCTTCGCGCTGGGTTTTCGTACCGGCCACCAGGGAGGTCTGGTATTAAGTGCGAGGTTCAAACTCTTCTCCCTCTTTTCTCCTTCTTCTGGGACCTGGAAACATGGGTTAGACATTTGTGTCTACGCCCACCCTTATGTGAGCCCCCCCCCCCACGTACGGACTAAGTCAGTAAGTAACCATATGGACTATCTTTAACTCCTATATTTTATATGTACATTTAGGTATCTCTTTTATACCTAAATATTGTATTTCCATTCATGAATGTGTCCTTTTATTATTTCTATTTTATGTATTCTCTACTATGTATCTGTATTTCATGTTATATGTTATTCTATGTGCTTTTAATTAAAGTCCATCTTGTTATACGTTTAACACCCTTGTCGAAGTTTGTTTTGTTTCAACAAGTTATAACAGTTCCTATGATGTTGTGGAGTTTCATAAATACCCTGTCATTCTGCAGTAGGGTTGCAGCAAGAGAGGTTCGTATTTAAGTTATGACTGCTTGTTGCCGTGTCTTACCAATTCGACGGTAACAATGAACATGATAACAATGAATTATGAAATACCATCCAATCTTTCTGTTCGCAGCGCCATATTGAGTCAGTCAGTCTACTGTTGGTTTGAACAACAGCAACTGGCTAAGCACAACTCAAGCAGTGTCTAAGACAGTTGGCATCTATGGAAATCAAGAACAGTCCATTCATGTATTTGGGTGATTCCATTCCTTGAGTTCTGATTGGCTGCTTGGTTCTGTTGGGATTGTCTGCCCTTTTTGCCTGGAAGAGTTATCTTCCTGCCGGGTTTCCGTGCTGGCCACCAGGGAGGTCTGGTATTTAAGCGCGAGGTTCAAACTCTTCTGCCTCTTTTCTCTTTCTTCTGTGACTGGAAACATGGGTTAGACATTTGTGTCTACTCTCCACCCTCGTGGGGCCTCCCCCCCCACGTACAGACTAAGTCAGTAAGTGACTTCAACCATATAGACTATCTTTAACTCCTACATTTTATATGTACATTTAGGTATCTCTTTTATACCTAAACATTGTATTTCCATTCTTGAATGTGTCCTTTTATTATTTCTATTTTATGTATTCTCTACTATGTGTTTCATTTTATATGTTATTCTATGTGCTTTTAATTAAAGTCCATTTTGTTATATGTTTAACACCCTTGTCGGAGTTTGTTTCGTTTCAACAAGTTATAACATTATTATAACCTTGAATCTTACACATGTAATAAACATGGCAACTTGTATGTGTGCCTTTGCCTTATAATTCTATTTGTGTGCCTTATTAATTCTGTTGGGAATTCGCCGAGGTACCGAGCCTGGTATACCCAATCCAACACAAGAATAGAATTGTAATGGTTCATAAGTTCTAGATTCTTGTGATGACAGGTTTGAGGAACACAGAAAAAGGATCGTATTCTAAAAATAGACAAAGCCAGACTGACCGACGCCTAAAATCAAAACTCCCGCGAATTAATGAACATTCTGAGAGCGGGGAAGGAAAAGAATTTCTAGCTACAGAGGCAGAAAGACAGTGTCAAGCAAAGGGGTCAGTCACGAATACCAGTCCTCTAAGAGCCGGGTGAACAAAACTACAAGTAAGCTTTAACACTAGTAAAACTTTGTAAAAAGGAAAATTCATAAGCCAAACCACATCTTTGTAACTTGTTGTTCATTTGATACAATTTATAATCTATTCATATATAAAGGGCAGTTTGTGTGTATGTATGCCTAGAGGAAACTACGAAAATAAAACATTAACAAAAAAATAAATATACGTACACATTCACAATCATCAGATTTTGCTTTTTAAGCAAAAATATTGAAGATTTGATTCATATTCATGAAATCAATTTTTTTTAAATAAAATTTGAATAGTAACAGAATTTTTTGTTGCATTTAATATTTTAAATAGGAGTCATTAATTTTTCTTTTCAGAGTGTCACCGCACTTTTTTTATTTTTTAAAATTTTTTTTAGAGACGCCATACTAGGCCGGATCAACGCAATGTCTTTTTTACATAAGGATTTTAATCAGGCATTCTGTGAGGAAACCAACTTGTGGTTCAGTAATAATGGATAAGCAAGACTAATATTTGTGTGCCCACTCTACTCAGGCGACGCCGGGTTGACACTTCTGGTATGCATATAAACGACAAATTTTGTTGCGACTCAAACTTCTTTATTCATTATTTGTACTGTTTGGGTTGTTTCTTTGATGTTACATTCCACATAAAAAATACCTCCAACCAACATACAACATAATTTTATGGTCTTCTTTATTGACGACTATAACTGCTTCTATCGGACCATTTTTGTGTGCGGTTGGGGTGGGGAGTCGGCACTTAGCTTTTCAACCCGGTTCAATAATTTTGGAAAATACGAGAAAATGAATTCGGCGAGACTGATGTAGCATAACGATGGTCACCGTACAAGAATGGCGTCTGTCGCATAGGCCAACTCAAGTTGTAGGTGTAGTCGCCGTTAGTAGTAGTCAGTCGTTAGTTCAGAAACAACATACACGCAAGTTGTATAGTCCCAAGGGGATGCGTATTTATTTCTAGTCCCGTGGGTTCTTTTTCAGAGAGAAGGAAAGATAGAGAGAAAGAAAGCGAGGGTACGGTTAAATTATTCTATTTTCTCATATATTATCATTTTTTGTTCTGCTGTCCCAAACCCAATACGGGGGACCGGCAGACACGCCTGCTCTCACCAGAGCCCAGCCGAAAAAGAGGCAGATTTTCTTCTCCCTCGTTTCTCGTTCCGGCGTTACATCCGTTTCTGGTCAAAGCCCGGAACTTCCGTTTTTATTATTAAATCTATTTCCGGGGTCATTCGTTGGTCACATTACTGGCACTCCGCTTAGTGTTTACTCTTCCAGATTTTAACCTTTGTTTGTTCTTATTTCTTCTTCCTCTCTTTCCCTGTCAATACTCAAATTCTCCGTAGACTATAATTATTATAATCTACGGTTAATTATTATAATAATAACGCTACAACTGGTTCAAATCCTGGAGGAAGCTACTTGTGTTTCACTTCGTGTTAATTCTCTTAGAAAAGGCATGAATCTATCTGTAGTTGGAGAGGCTGGGTTCTTTAACCTCGATAAAGCAACCAATCCAGGAGATGAAATAATCTGAATTATAACCAGCTGTACTCCACTTAAAAATTGACCTTCTGTCCCATCCTGTTCGTATCGGAGTAAATATATGCTAACCGTTTTTTTTTTTTTGTCCGTTAAACCACATTGGGAGACATTTATGTAAAGTAAAGTCGATGGGGTGGACTAATGTCGGTATCAGTCGGTCAGCGAGGGAGACTATTCACTTTTCACTAGCGCTAGACCAGGGAGATTGTTTTTGCGTCCGAGGTGGAGTGCTATACCTACAATCAGCTCCCTACTTTACCACACAGATAAAAAAAAAATAACAACAGAAAAAGAGACAATATTAATAGTTAACATATACCAAATACTGGCTGACTGACTGTCAGTTGGCCGGTTAGCTCAGTTGGTTAGAGCGTCGTGCTAATAACGCGAATGTCGTGGGTTCGAGCCCCATACTGGCCAAAAGTGATTTTTAAAAATTAATAGTTGTAGTAAGCAGAGTGGCCTATAGTCGGTATCAACTGGACAGCGAGGAGTCTATTCCCTTTTCACAAGCGCTAAACCTGAGAGATTGTTTTTGCGTTCGAGGTAGAACGCCACACCTACCATTAGCTTCCAATTTTATCACACGGATCCTAGCTTTGCTACTCAAGTTGGCGAGGGCTGTGGTTTACTAGGCGGGTGCTCTAACGTCTGAGTCTAACCGGCTTAACTGAGCAAAATCGGAAGATGTAACCATGTAAAAATGTATGAAAACTGTAAAATCCCGTTAAAACGGCCGATAAAAAGGTATTATAAGATGAGTGGTTAAATCGAACTTCACGGACCTAAATTCCACCATCGTGTCACCCCGCTGAAAGAAAAAATACCCAAAATCAGGGAATTAACAGAATTTAATAAAATTTTCATATATTAATGAATAAAAAGATCTAATGCACCAGTTATTTTATTCAAAACCTTTTACATTTTTTCAGGTCAGTTAACTTTGAACCACGTATCTTTGAGGCATAACACAGATTCTCAAAGATACGCATTATATCTTGTTTTCATTAATGTATCAACACTGAAAATTTCATTAAATTCGATTAATTCCCTGATTTTTTTTTGGGGGGGGGCATATTACCTTTAGGCGCCCCTTTTTGATCTCGATTAAGAAAGGACATGTTTTTCATATACATCGTCAATATCCGGTTGTTTGTTAGGGGTTAGGGTTAGGGTTAGTTTTATAATTAAAAAAAAATCTAAAAATCGTCTGTTAAAACAACCGGATATTGATGGTGTAAATGAAAAACATGCCCTTTCTTAATCGAGATCAAAAAGGGGTGCCTAACGGTCATATGGTTCTTTTTTTTTTTTCGACTGGGTGACATACGATGGTGGAATTTAAGACCGTTAAGTTCGATTTAAACAGAGTATTTCATACATAAATTCTTGTGGGGGGTTAAAATTAATAAAAAAACAACAAAAAAAAACAAAAATCAAATTGAATAAAAAAAAGCACAAAATAAAACAAATAAATAGGAGGCCGTGGTGTAATGGTCAGACTCCTATAAAATGGACTCATCGACCAGAGTTCAAATCCTAGACGAAGCTACAGTTCACATAGTGCTAATACCTTTTGGAAAGGTATGAATCAAACTACTCTCCCTCTAGCTATGGGTAAATAATAGGGCAGCCTGAGCTCTTTAACCTTGGTTAGGCAACCAGTCTAGAAGGAAAAACTGAATTAAAACCTGTTAAACTCCGCTTGGGGTGTTCACCACTAGAATATGCTTAGTCCTAATTAGTGATCTAAAAAAATCTCTCCGGAGGCCTCAGACAGGAAGAACCACCCGAGCATGCGCAAAAACAACCGGGTGGGGGTCCTGGATCCAAAAAGAAACCACGCCCATTTGGACAGAGACCGTTACTGGGGACACACGCTGTTATTAGTGCGGGAAAAAATTTCCTCTCCAAGAAATAGTTGTGAACCTGGAAATAAAGGTTAAACCTTAAAATAATCTTTTGCGAGTACCGGCATTGAACTTAGAACCTTGCGATTCCAAGAGGAGTGCTCTATCGAGTGAGTTCGCGATTACCTAAAAAATGAAAATGGTAATGGTAATTTTACACCAATTAATTACTCTAATTATACTAATTAATTATTAATAATTAATTAGCGTAATTAGAGTAATTATAATAATTTCTTATAATTAGAAAAGAATGATAATAATTCATTATAATTAGAAAAGAAAAAAACGACAGCGTGGCCATTACGGGGCTCGAACCCATGTGATTTTTGTTATAAGAAAGAAACTCTAATCAATTGAGTTAAACTGCTGCTGCACTATTAAGTAATATAACACTAATTATGATAATTAATTACTATAATTACACCAATTAATTAATCTTAATTACAATAATTTATAAATAAAAGTAATCTGTTATGGCCATTATGGGGCTCGAACCCACGACATTCGCGTTATTAGCACGACGCTCTAACCAACTGAGCTAAACGGCCTACTGGCGATTCGCCAGTCAGTAATCCTTTTATCCCTTAGATATTATTAGTGTCTCGTTCTTATGTTATTTTTTTGGTGTTGATTTTAATTCGTGGTGTAAGATTATTGTTACTGTGTCAATTATAATTATTCACATTTTACTAAAAAAAAAACAATTTTTTCTCAAACTTTCCTCCCTATTCATTTTCATGGGAACTATTTTCACGTGTATAAAACCAAATATTTTTTTAAAGATTAGCTTTTGTCACACCGATATTCGCAGTTTTTAACAACAATCAACAATTCACTTATCCTCCTGATCTATTTATAACTCTCCAAGTAAATACTTACGTGTATACAAGTTTTTACTACTACTACTACTACCACCACAAATACTACTAATAATAATAACAAGAACAACAACAGCAACTCGGGAAATAATTACATGAATACAATTAATAATACTAGAAAAATGAATATAATTAATGAAATTAGAAAAATGATGTCATCCCTGGTGGGATTCGAACCCACGGCCTCTGGATTAGAAGTCCAGCGCGCTATCCCCTGCGCTACAGGGACTGTTGACATGCTATCTCTTCTACTGTAACTTTACATTATTTATTATCGCAGATGTTTCTAATATTTCTATGATTTTTCGCTAGATTTTGATATTTTCTTCTCTCGTAACTTTTTAATATAACATTAAATAATTTTTTTTTAATAAGAGCCAAAGTGGAGTGTTGCATGTCATGGACTGGCAGAGGAGAGGTACTCCTAACTCTTCAGAACTGGAACCTCGCCATTATAGTTCTCTTTGATTTCTTAATTGGTTCAATTTTTATTAAATTTTTTTCATAAAATAGATCCGTTCATTTTTTTTTTAAATTCATCAACATGATTAAAAATTTTGATCCATTTCATTTTGATTTAAAATGAAATTGAATTATTCTGACTTCGTCTCTGTATTGTTTTAATCACCTTTTTATTAAACTATATGATGCGTTTTCCAACTTTCCTCAAGTAATCCCCAGTAATCTTTCAATATCGACCCCCACGTTTAAAAATATACATTGAAAAAAATCGAAGATTGAATTACTAGAAAATAAACGCTTTATTATTAATTATACAATAAATAAACAAAACAGTCATTATTTTCGCTATCAACAACCAAAAAACAGAAAATATAATCAGATTGTAATAATTACTATAATTAAAATAATTAATTAATAATATTATTAGAAAAGAAAAAGATATCTACTTATTCTGTGACTCGAACCCGCGACAATTGCATTTATAACCCTCCACTATAAACAACTGAGCTAAACAGCCAGCAAGATAACTGTGTTTGAAATATTATTTATGTATCTTTTCATTTCTATGCGTTGTTTTTCAGCGTTTATTTCAGTTTGGGGCACTTGCTTTCTCCTACTTTATCAACCATAATTTACACCCGACATTCGTTGTTTTTTTTGTTTTTGTTTTTTAGTTGTTTTTTTTTTTTTTTAATTTTTATCTTTTAACAAATGGCTGAACTTGCACAAAGGTGTCAAAATTAGGGTGACCCAGAAAAACAGAACCCAAATAATTTATTCATTTTCCCATTAAACTAACCCTAAACCCTAACCCTAGACCCCCATAATTAAAATTAACAGTTTTAATACAAAATTTGTGGGTTCTGTTTTTTCTGGGTCACACTAATTTTGATACCATTATGTGCAAGTTCAGCCTAACAAATCACTTATTTTCCAGATCTATCTAACTCTTCAAGAAAATAGTTACAATATGTAACTTACACATATTATACAATTATTTAATTACATTTAAATGTGTCAATTATAATTATTCATTATTTTTAAAAAAAATTAACTCATCCCTGGTGGGATTCGAACCCACGGCCTCTGGATTAGAAGTCCAGCGCGCTATCCCCTGCGCTACAGGGACTGCTGATGATATCTGAACATCCCATTAGCGTAACATCATTCACATATGTGACACGAGAATACATCGTAATATGTCCTTGTATACAAACAATAATAATTAAAATAAACAAACAAACACCACTTAATTAATCTTATTAGTAAAAAAAAATTATTATTAATATTAATTAAAAAAAAAAAAATAATTACATCTGGCCAGTATGGGGCTCGAACCCACGACATTCGCGTTATTAGCACGACGCTCTAACCAACTGAGCTAACCGGCCAACTGACAGCCGCCGACGAAGTATTTGATATAATTCAGCTATTATTGCTGTTTCTTTTTTTTTCTGTTTATTTTTGTGTTGACTTTAATTCGTGGTGCTTGATTTTTGTTCTTTGTCAATTATAATTATTCATATTTTAATTCCCTCCGTATTCATTTTCACGAGCAAAAAAAAAAAACTCATCATTTTTTTTTTAATTAGCTTTTTTTTTACACCATCATTCGCATTTTTTTTAAACACCAATCAACAATTAACTTATCCTCCAGATTTATCTAACTCTTCAAATAAATAGTTACATATACAATTAATTGATGATATTTAAATAAATGAATAAAAAAGAATTAAAAAAAACGAACTCATCCCTGGTGGGATTCGAACCCACGGCCTCTGGATTAGAAGTCCAGCGCGCTATCCCCTGCGCTACAGGGACTGACAGACTCATAGATTCTGCATTATTAATTATACCTGACTTTTCCTATTTCTTGTGAATTTCCTTTTGATTTCTTCTATTGATTGATTTTTAATTGATTTTTTTTTACAAAATCAATCCTTTTTTTTATTTATTAGCATCGTCATTAAGATTAGATGAAATTAGACCCCATTGTTTTAATCAACAACCTTTTTTTAAGATTTTGTCTGGTGTGTTTTCTAACCTTCCTCAATTGATTTATTATTGCATTTTCTTTTTAAACGTTCGATATCGTCTACGCATTGGTCGGACTTTTATCCTATACTGAAATAAACTAAAAATTACTATTCGCTTGTAATTTTGCCGAGTATTTAACTATAGTAACAATAAAGATAAAAAATAAAATTAAAACCGTCCCATTTTGCAGTCAAAAAATGTATAACTGAATCACTACTTAACAACTTTAAATCTATATATTAAGATTATAAAGTCGTCGGGGTGGCCTAATGTCGGTATCAGCCTATCAACGAGGGAGTCTATCCCCTTTTCACTAGCGCTAGACCAAGGAGATTGTTTTTTTGTGTGTGTCTGAGGTGGAGCGCCACACCTACCATCAGCTCCTTTAGCGCACAGATCCCTGTGCTACTCATACGCAGAGTTGGTGAGGGCCGGTATCGAACTAGGAACCTTGTGGTTTCTAGCCGAACGTTCTACTGACTGAGCTATAGGTACCACCAGACCGTTTATGCCATCTTGAATAAAAACGGAAATAGATATTTCCGAACTTTGTTTATCAAAAATCTCGTAAAAAAAAGATCGTATAGGGTTGTTACAAAGAAAAATAGTTAATTCAAAGATCAAATTATCCGATTGGGAAAAATTACATCGTTATCTTAAAAAATAAACAAACCTGCCCGTATTACATGCGAAAGGGTAATTTTCAGACCGTAATATAGACAGAAAAGTTACTAATCATTTCCCCTTTACGAGTAACCCGTAAAAGTATGGAATGAAAATTTGAATATTTTTTTCTAAGAGAAAAATTGATAAAATAATCTATTATACTTACTTTTTATTTTAATTATTGAAAAAAGTTAAATAAAATAATTTTTTTCACGCTAACACTGTCAGCCTAACAGGAACAAACTTTGGTTACTTAGAAGCGTCTCGTCTCTTTGTAAAACAAATGTCAGCAATGCTCTTCCGTACATTCTAAGGATCACACATTACTATTCAACAACAAAAATTACAAATTCTTTTAAAAATATTAATCGAGCTCGTATCGGACCAATGTTTAGTGCACCTGAATTATAAAATTCATATTTTTAAATATCCGTGAAAAATTCGATTTTTTGACGCAGGAAAAAAAAAAATTTAATTTATTTCACGCAGAAAATAAAAATATTTAATCACACAAAAGATTGAAAATCTCTTAAAAATTAATTTCTAAAAAAAAAAAAAAATTTTTTTTTGACAATTTAATAGAATATAGTACATACCAATTATAAAAGCAAAAAAAAGTTTTCAAATATTAATATTATGACATTTTTTAGCACTTTTTATTTCCGATTTCATTAATTTTTCCTCAAAAAACTAGACGTCTTACATTCATACAATTTCATTGATATAGTTATTCAGACTCTTATCTTTATAGAAAAAAAGAAAATAATTTTTTCTGACGCGTCATTTTTTTTTATCTCATAAAATAAAATAGGGGGGGGGAATAGACCTCGTAAAAAATATTTCCCCTAATATATTTTTAGAAAAAAACTATTTCAGATGTATTTACATCCAATGGTAAACATTTATGGAAATTTTCGGGAAAATCAGATTATTAATTGATTTTTCATAGAATTTTAAAAAAATCCTCTTATCGTAACTTGTTTTTAGCTACGTTAAATTTCAGTTGATTTAACAGTGCAAAAATGAAAACATTGTTTTTCAATCATAATTTTCATTATTTTCGTAAGCTGATAAAAAATTTTAAAAATCATCAGGAGTTTGTTTAATGTTTTTTCTTTCGAATGGAAAAAATCTTTTCAAGAAAATATTATTTTTTCTGCAAGTTTCATTGTGTTAAATGTAGGGGGGGTAAATTGCACAGGGTCAAATTGGTGGTACCTACTGAGCTAATATAGCTAAATATAAACATCAATTAATGCCGTCATTTTTTTAAACTCATAAATAATTTAAATTAACGTATTAAATTCTGTTTCCCTTCGAGTTTCATTTTTATTAAAAGTATTAATCGCAGTTCAGAAATTAAAAACTTTATACACTGGACTTCATTTCATATTCTACTAACATCTGTCCGGTAGAATATGGTAAAAAATTATCATTTTGAATTCATAGTCTACATTAATTACACTAATTACACTAACCAATCTTATTAATAAATATCATATTACATGATAATTTTTTACCATATTCTACCGGACAGATGTTAGTAGAATATGAAATGAAGTCCAGTGTATAAAGTTTTTAATTTCTGAACTGCGATTAATACTTTTAATAAAAACACCAATTACATTTAGTAAAAAAAAAAAAAAATCATATTTGGACAGTATGGGGCTCGCTCGAACCCACGACATTCGCGTTATTAAAACGACGCTCTAACCAACTGAGCTAACCGGATGGCAGACAACCAGGGTCTCTATATAAATCAACTAATATTAGCGACTTTTTTCATTCTTCTTATAGTTCATTTCAGTTTGTGGCGCCTGAGTTTTGTTCATGTGCCAATTGTGATTATTCCCATATTATTGCCATTCCCCTATTCATTTTCTGGATAACTATTTTCACGTGCCACATTTTTTTTAAAAAACAACATTAGCAGTTTTTAATTACAGTCTCTTATCTTTCATATCTATTTATACTCAGCACCCTAAGTAGATAGTTACATGTCTACAATTAATAATATTTCTAATTGAAAAAATAATAATTACACTCATCCCTGGTGGGATTCGAACCCACGGCCTCTGGATTAGAAGTCCAGCGCGCTATCCCCTGCGCTACAGGGACTGCTGATGGCAGATTCACTTCACATTAACATAACTTTATTCACATAACGTGCTCTTTTTTAAGTGATTTATTTCATTGTTATAATTAAGAAATTAATAGAATTTCTTCAAGTTTATGATTACATTCTGTTGTTAAAGAAAAACTTTAAGTAAGTGACAATTTACAATTTTAGATTTTTAAAAAATAAACATCTGCGCTACAATGACTGCTGACGACAAGTGCCCTTCACATTAACATACATTATGTATGTGTGACACGAGTAATAATTAATACGATACACAGTAAATATATCCTCGTATACAAACAATAATAATTAAAATAAACACCACTTGATTAATTTTATTATTAAGAAAAAAAATTTTAAAAGAAAAAAAAGAAAATTATTTAAAAAAAATACAAATCTGGCCAGTATGGGGCTCGAACCCACGACATTCGCGTTATTAGCACGACGCTCTAACCAACTGAGCTAACCGGCCAATTGGCAACCTATAAGAAATTATTTATTATAATTCACCTGTTATTAGTGTCTCCTTTTTCTGTTATCTTTTAGCCTTGATTTTTGTTACTGTGTAAATTGTAATTATTCATATCTTAACTCCTTCAATATATTTTTTTCACGATGACTATTTTCATGGGCATGAAATTTTAAGCAAAAAGATGTGGTTTTATGGCATAAAACCATATCTTTTTTAAACATTATCTTTTTCACACAGTTATTCGCAGTTTTTAACACCAATCAACAATTTACTTATCCTCCAAATGTATCTAACTCTTTAAATAAATAGTTACATATATACAAGTAATTAATGATATCTAAATAAAATAAAATAAAAGTTAACTCATCCCTGGTGGGATTCGAACCCACGGCCTCTGGATTAGAAGTCCAGCGCGCTATCCCCTGCGCTACAGGGACTGCTGATGACAATATCACTTCACATTAACATAACATCATTCACATAACGTGCTCTTTTTAAAGTGATTTATTTCATTGTTATAATTAAGAAATTCTATGAATTTCTTCATGTTTAAGATTAGATTCTGTTATTAAAGTAAAACTTTAAGTGACAATTTACTAGGTATACCCAAAAGTTTTTTGCCAAAATGAATCTAGCCCCCCCCCCCCCCACAGAAAATAATTTACCAAAAATCAGGGAATTAACGGATTTTAATGAAATTTTCAGTGTTGGTTTATCAATGAATGAACTTTATAATGTATTATTTATTTTATTTCAAAACTTTCTGATTTTTTTCAGGTCACTTAATTTTGACCCCCCTTATTTTGGGGGCGTAACATTTTGGCGAGTTGGTCAGTTTTCTGTACTAATTACATTATAAATAAAGAGATAAAAGACCGAAGTTATGAATATAATTTTTTTTTTTAACGGGGGATTTTCTATGAGAAAATAAGTACCGAAAATCGGAAAATAAAATGTAAAAAAAAAATTTTTTTTTTAAATTTTGGAGATTTCTTTTTCACTCATTTCGATAATTATTTGATTGGCTATTAATATTATCTTATAAAAGTAAAAATTATACATCGATATTTTTTCTGCTTAAAAAGGGGGTGGCTAAATTTTCAATAGAGTTTTTCTTCAAAACTTATTACTTTTTGCACCTAAAATAAGGTTTGCATTAAATAGATATTTTCTTATTTTTTCATTATTATTATAGAATCTAAAAATATAATATTTTAAACTTAACATCAGGATTTTCATATTTTAAATGAATTTTATATATTAATTTTTCCTAGCAGAGATACTTAATAAAAGTTTTGAAATAAAATAACTGATACATTATAAAATTCATTTATTGATAAATCAATACTGAAAATTTAATTAAAATCGGATCATTAAAAAAAAAATTTTGCAATCACGAATGTTACATTAAATTTGTAAACAATCCATTTTAAGCCATTTTAAACCAGCGTCTCATTTTAGATTAACCTGGACAAATGCAAATTCCTCACGGAGGAAGTTACCTACATGGGTCATACATTGACTAATGCAGGCCCGAAGCCTGACGTAGAAAAAGTACGGGTGATCACAGAATTCCCAGCTCCTCATGATTTACATCATTTGAGACGTTTCATAGGAATGGTCAAATACTGTAAAGAAAAGTAACACCAGCGGCAGTACTCCTAGGTTTGACTGGAGTTAACCGCAAATGTGGCAGACGAGTTAAGAGTTAAAGAAGTAAAACGAACGACAAGATATGAATAAAAGACATGTATTGGATATAAAATTGCAAACTTTAGTCTCGTTTGCGGTCAAATATATAATATGTATATAATATGTATGCAATATGTATATAATATTTATATAAATGTCACTTAGCTGTTTATCCTGGGATATGGGGTATTAACGGAGCCCCTTGCTACGGCCTTCTGTTTATAATTCAGATATAGTTGGACTTCTGTTTGCGTCCGACTCCGGTTCTGTTGTAGTATAGTAGGAGCGACCTTTGTACGGTCCGATCCCTTTCGTTGCTGGTGCAGAAGAGATGGAATGAGTCTGCACTTTGGATTTGGTGCCAAAGTATGCTGGCTCATGATTGGTTGGTTTGAAACAGAGGCTCGCAGACAAGGGACGATAACCCATACCCCAGAATTCTTAATAATACCTCTCAAAATTTGACCATTCACTGACAACAAAATGTGAACCTCTAAACAGGGTAACACGGAAGAACCATGTCTTCCAATGGGCAGAAGTGCAACAAAAAGCATTTGAAGATATTAAGAAGGCTATAGCAAACACGCCTATCTTAGCATATTATGACTTAGGGAAACCAGTCACGATACAGACTGACATGTCTGATGTATGTATAGGAGCTGTTCTCCTACAGAATGGGAAACCAGTGTAGGGTTGGTTTAAAGTTCAACATGCTTTAAATACAAATAACTCCGACAAAGGTTAATAGACAAACATTTAATACAACAGCACATGGATAACGGTAGAATACACGTTCATAAAAAGGTAAACAGAGTTACACAAATAAAGATAGACACATTCATGAAAGATACAAAGTATAACATAAAAGAGTACAGACATGAGACTAGCGATAGTCCATGCTGTAAAGAACTTACAGTAATGTAAGGGGGGCGGAGCCCCACGAGAGGGTTTAGATAGAATCTACCCCATGTGGCTCGTAGTTACTGAAAACTATCAAGAGAGAGAGCGAAGGTTTTGAAACCGGCGCTTAAATAGTATGGGGCCCTAGCGGGCACCAAATGAACTAAAAGGGCAGACAACTCCACCGGCGAATACAAACTAACCCTACACCAGTGTCATACGCGTCAAGGGTCTGGAATGGCTATGAAAAGAACTATGCGCCAATCGAAAAAGAGATGAGAGCTGTTGTGTTTGGATTACACAAGTTCAGCGACTATTGCTATGGAAGGCATGTAACAATAGAGTCGGACCATAAGCCACTAGAAGCAATCAGCAACAAGCCTTTAAAGAAAAGAAATTAAAGCAAACACACGAACACACGATCCTTTTCCTAAATTTAAGGAAAAGTGATTAAAACAAATGTTTACATAAAATCAGAATCGAATGGATAGGTTAGCATTGCTTTCAACTACGTGCCGCGCCCGTTTGCATACATCATAGACGAAACGACGCTCTCTCTGAATACTCACACACAATATGGAACAGTCATCTCACAACGACACGATTGTCGATCCCATCCATCTACGTATAATCATCATACTCCATACAGTATAAACATAGCTACTCAAATAAAGACGTGCAATCGTATAAGCTGCAATCTATCAGCTACACAGACGTACTCGACGCATCACCCGACATATACTTCCTAATCGTATCACGAGTAAACACATCCATCACATCTGAAGTCTCCCACTACTCCTGTATAATCGTGAATTCCAACACAACCGCAGCACATCTACATACGATTCATCTACATATGTCCTCCCACCGACACGACTACATGACAGGTACGTCTCGTCGTGCAACGCTATGACTTGATCCTGCTAATATAACCTCTCAACTCGCGAGCACACTCACATACCATAAACCACGTCCTATCACAATCCACGAGAGTAACACAGCATTCCTCACACGTCGCATGACATGATACTGACTCTCCACCTGCAATCGACCCAGAATCGTATAGCAGCAACCGAGCACACTCCACATACCAGTCTCTCTCACTCGCGATTATCAGAGTCTCAGCACGCCAATCATAAGAAAGACACGTGCGCTGCTCATCTAAACGACACTCGAATATCTGATCACTCTCTATCATCTCCGCTCAGGCTCCATGCACTACCACATACGATACCATCTCTTCACCGTCGATTGTAATCTACATCAGCTACTCTTACGATCATCAGTCGCCTTAACTACAGCCACCGCGTGAACCTCACCGACTCAACTCACTCGTCAACACACATCTGGCTCGACTCGCATCAACCAGCCGCAATCTACCCAGCAGTACAATCTAGAACGACTCGTACTACCTCTAGCTTATCGTGCGCCCACCAACTGCAAAAATCAGACGATTAACCAATATTCAGTACATGAGTATCTATCCTCATCACTACATTCATCATCTGTTCGCATCTATACTGCGCTCATGCCTATAGTCAGCCCAGCGCACCGTGCAAAAACCGTACATAATACTACCGACGTCAGTACTGTACTACACGCTACTCATATCGTGACACTATCTCCAGCCATCTACTAGCTCAATACTGTAGTCGCTGTCTCATCGGACTCTCTAATTCTGACATCTCGTACGCACTACAACAACAGACTTGCAGAAGACAGCGTATAGGACAGCTCTAACATATAAGATTCTCGTCGAGCATCGATTCGATTATCTCAAGGAGCATCTAATACGCTCACTGTCCAAACCACGCACTCACCTATATAATATCGCTGACTATTCGAACTTTGACGAGATAATTACACAAACATCACACTACACACACTTATCATGCCCTCATCTAGTCATATCACACTCTAACTATAGCATCTGACTACTTCTGAATCCAGAAAACTACTACTTCTCGACCATGATCCGCACTCCTCATAATGCTCCCGGTCTTGTAGGACTGAAAAATACTCACTCTCCTGTCATCGAAACACAAAATATCACATATCACACATGTACTGATTCATCATTCAGCAGCTCATAACAGCTACGCTCTCGATCATATCATCTAGCGACACATACTAAGCAATCTCATGACGTAACCAGGATTACTACTTACTCACTATCAATCCCTCTGAATGGTCTCTCACGAGTATAACAGCTCGGACTGCCTCATATCTAATAGATCTATCGTGAATACATCAATTCTACTCTCAGTGACTCCGCATCATGCGACTGTACATATATCAGCTCAGACTACTCAAACCACGTATAACTCAGACTGCCACATTATTGCACCTTCAGCTTCCTCTCAATCTGCTGAATCGTAATGCGTGCCACTCTCTGTATCTGTATACTAACGTACCTACACTACGCTCATCCGCATTACATACATCACACAAGTAATAATACAGACGAATCGCGACGAATATAACCTCTACATAATAGATCTATACGCTCGCATTCACTCCCTATACCATACCTCTCTTAAGCAACCATCGCCACGTGACTAAACGCATTCTCTCTCGTCCACTATAACATATCTCCTATCATCTACTTATAAACTGATGCTCTCTGATCCATACGTGATACATAACCAGTCTTTCACACACAATATTCTCTGCAATATCTAATAGGTCAATGAATGAACAATCAGTGTCGTTCCATATCTACCACCTCATCATAGAGCACGTCCACCAAGCTCGAAACAGACGCGCTGCAGATAAAAGTACACCCTAGCGAGAGTTTCATCGTAGAGTGCGCACGTACACGCATGCCTCGAACGTGAACTATAGCGTGCTTGACATATCAATACAATGCATCCGACATGATCGCAACATCATGCACGACTGCTAACGCATCTAAGTACATGCACTGATCTACAATAACTGACTCATAGTCCAATCCTGAGCATCATTTCTCACACCCTAAGATACTACAAATGTCATCTGCGCGACTGATACCGTGTCGTCAACAAAGCGAACCACATGCTCGAACGGGCAGACGATCTCTCATATCAACTCTATATCCTTCCACTATCTGAAAATGATCCTGACGCAACAGGACTGATGACGACTTTCCCCTTGGACACAAAAATCAATTCTTCATGGTAACTGACAGTTTCACGCTTTCGAAACATTCGAAAAAAATAATAAATAAAATGAAATTAAAACTAAATGAATAAATAACGAAACATAAAACTAATTATACAAAGTTTTGATTTCTGAATCGACTATTGTTTCACGATCTCATCTTGATGTTTAAGTGAATTAAAATGTCAAACTGAAATGAAACAGAAATAATAATTTAAAAAAAAACAATAATTAAAAGAAAAGAATCAAACACCAATTAATTAATCTTATTAATGAAAAGAGAAAAAAAATTAATAAAAAGAAATTACTTCTGGCCAGTATGGGGATCGAACCCACGACATTCGCGTTATTAGCACGACGCTCTAACCAACTGAGCTAACCGGCCACCTGGCTAACCAGTATACCATATAATTCCGCTAATATTAGTGTCCTTTTTTTCTTTCTTTTTCCTCATTTGTTAGTGTTGATTTCAGTTCGTGGCGCCAGATTTTTGTTATTCACATTTTATTGCCCCCTCCACCGCTATTCATTTTCACGAGAACTATTTTCACGTACCACATTTTTCAGACATTAGCTTTTGTCACACCGACATTCGCAGTTTTTAACACCAGTCAACAATTCACCTTTTCTCCAAATCTATTTATACTCAACAGTAAATAGTTACATGTATACAGTTAATAATATTTATAGTTAAAAAAAACAAAAAAAACAAGTCATCCCTGGTGGGATTCGAACCCACGGCCTCTGGATGAGAAGTCCAGCGCGCTATCCCCTGCGCTACAGGGACTGCTTATAGAAACATAACTTCACATTAACTATACATTATGGTTGACATTTCACACGTGTCTATATATTTTTTACTCGATAGGCAATTTCTTTCAATTTTAAACTTTCTGTGGGGAAATATTATTAAAGACAAATATTACTACTTAGCAATGCCTGACGAACTTTGAAAGTTTCATTTGTGGATGATTTTTTATTGGGGCTGCGACGAGAGAATATTATTAAATTACGGACTGGCGTTTTTGTCGTCTGCTAGGAATTTTAAAAGCGAATTAAAAATAATTAAATCAATTATTTAAGGTCAAACTTTGTCTAAATCGATAAAGTAGTACATAAAACCATCATTAAAAAAAGAAAAATATCATTACATATGCAGTTATTTTTTAATACATTTAAAGGATTTGTTTTTCAATTTCTACGCGATCCGCCATTCAGCCTCTTTTTCGATGATTTTAAGAGTTTGTTTACAATTTTACTTGTAACATTCGCGATTGCCAAAAAAAAAAAAAAAAAAAATTATCAAAGATCAGTATTATCCGATTTTAATGAAATTTTCAGTATTGATTTAACAATTATGGAATTTTATAATGCATCAGTTATTTTATTCAAAACATTAATTAGTATTTTTTGCTATGAAAATTAATATATAAAATTCATTTAAAATGTGAAAAATCTGATGTTAGTTTAAAATGTTATATTTTTAGATTCTAGAAATAAATATCTATTTAATGCAAACCTTATTTCATTGCATCAAAGTATACTTTTTGAAGAAAAACTTGATTGAAAATTGAAGTGACCTGAAAAAAATAAGAAAGTTTTGAAATAAAATAAATAATGCATTATAAAGATCATTCATTGATAAATAAATAAACTTGATAATTTCCTGATTTTTGGTAAATTATTTTTTCTGATCAACTTGCAAAACATTTTACGCCCCCAACATAAGGTTTACGTCTTAAACTTTTCACGGGGATTCATTTTTTATTGATCTCTTTTACAAAATCGATCTTTTTATTATTATTCAGGAACGTCAAAATTAAGCGACCTGAAAAAAAATGAGAAAGTTTTGAAATAAAATAAATAATGCATTATAAAGATCATTTAATGATACATAAACACTGAAAATTTCATTAAAATACGATAATTTCCTGATTTTTGGTAAATTACTTTCTGTTTCTAAAGTCATTTTGTCAAAATCGCATTTTAGGCTCATTTTGCCAGTAGCTAATTTAAGTGTAGTGAAAGATTACTGCGAATGCAACAGACACTTGAAGAAGGTTAGAAAACACACTAGACAAATATTATTTTTTTAAAGTGATTAAATAAACTAAGTCAATTAATGACGTTCCTGAATAATAATAAAAAAAGATCGATTTTGTAAAAGAGATCAATAAAAAATGAATCCCCGTGAAAAGTTTAAGACGTAAACCTTAAACTTAAATTTCGATTCTAATTTTTCTTAAGCCGTAAGACGTAAGGAAATTTAGAATCGAGTGAAAAACATGGACACGTTAGAAATATCAGTGATAATAAACAATATAGAGTTAATGTGTAGCTGATATTATCAGCAGTCCCTGTAGCGCAGGGGATAGCGCGCTGGACTTCTAATCCAGAGGCCGTGGGTTCGAATCCCACCAGGGATGACTGTCTTTTTTGTTTATATTATTGTATATGTAATTACTATGAATAACATCGATAAGTGAATGGGTGTTAAAAAAAGAAGGAAAAGAAAAAGATAATGTGTTTTGTTTTCATGCACGTGAAAAATAGTCATCCTAAAAAAATAATTTCACAAATTTGAATTAATTCTTTTAGTAAGATGTGAATAGATTGACACGGTGACAAATACAATAAAAAAACATTAAACTGTGCTTAAAAATAACTGAAAAAAAGATATACTAATGTTACATAAACAATAATAGTTATCTCTCGATTGATTGTTTTAGTAGGTGAGCTGGCAAACGGAGCCTAAAGTTTCGTTTTTTGACAAAATGAACTTTAGAACAACATCTTTGTTTTTTTCAACAAATGCTAAATTCATAATAAATTGTATTTATATAGATTATATATATATGTGTGTATATATGCATATAATGTATGTATATACAAATATATATAATATGTGCATATAAATGTATGTATATATAATATATATAATGTGTGCATATAAATGTTGTATACATATCTAATGTGTGTATTTATATATTTAATGTGTGTAATATGTGTATATGTGTGTATATATATTATATGTATATGTATTTAATGTGTGTATATCCTTTAATGTGTGTGTACATTATAATGTGATATCATATATATTTAATGTGTGTGGTACATTTATAAAATGATGTGTGTGTGTATTTTCACACAATTTACAGGAGATACACTTGTTTGTGTCAGTTTTCGTTCTTTATTTTCCGCAACGTTGTTGCCTTTTGTTGCGCGTCACGTGTCATGAGGAGATACGTGAGAATAAACGCGTTCTCTAATTAGGCTCGTTGAAAAGGATAAAGAGTCTCGTCTCTCGCCTTGAGCTTAGAGAATCGTACAAGATTTTTTTCCTTCTATTTAATAAAAAATTACAAGAGAATTTTCTGAGCAATTATCTTACAAACAATAAAAGAATTCTCTGTTACAGTCACAGATATATAACAGTGGCCTGGTTATGACACTAAACTGCATTTATTGATGAGGTTCAAGTTCAGGAGTTCTGAGGAGTGCGGAGTCACCCTTTCACTACCATATTCCCCTGGTCTACCCTGGAGTGGTAGTCCTTGTGAGTCCCATTTATGGGTCTGTTTAAAAATTATTCATACTAGCAAATATATGCAAGTATTTAAGTGTTTAATGCAATAAAATATTGTATTAAATTAGAAAGGCTAATGAAACTAAATAAAAATACAGATAAAAAGATTTGAAACAGAGGGTATAATAAAGATTTGAAACAGAGGGAGTATAATAAAAATGGAACAACTGAAACTTACTCTTCCATCACTCTCGTCTTTCATTGTTATTTTTTCTAATTCAAGTATTTAGTTAAAAGAGGAAGTTAAAGAATGAAATGACAGTTATTTTATCTTGTTAATGGATTTCATTTAAGATTCATGAAGAGATTTTTGCTTATATTCATTAAAATAAAACCAAACAATTAGAAATCAATAATACTAAGCACATATTTATTAAAATCACATTTTAATATCAATATGCAAATTAGCCTTCCCATTCACACTGTAACCGCTATTTTGTTGTATATATAAATATTAATTGCATGTTGTCAGTATGTAGATATGGTTAACGTATAATAACGTGAAAAAATTTTATTAATAATTGAGGTTTAAATAAAATAAAATCATTGGGAATGTGATG
>CM042164.1:80244013-80246513 GCA_023376005.1 Doryteuthis pealeii | reverse complement strand
ATTTCAAAACATTTTTTAACTGATTTCTATTCAACCCCATAGATGGGACTTTAACAGGTACTACCACCCGGTTCAGGGTGGACCTAGAGTAATGGCGATGAGGGGTTACTCATACTCCCAGAGTTCCATAATTGGAACTTCACCTTTAGACCAGGAGACTAAAACCTCAGCCATCGCATTTTTTACTACATATATAATAAAATGGTTGTGGGTTTCATAAGAATAATATGTTCGGGACAATCATATAGATGCTAGGGCTTGACGCGACTAGCCTTTGATCAAAGGGAGGCCTCTCGACCGCCCGTAGCCTAAGTAAGGGTCAAAAGGGAGTGTTGCATGTCATGGAATTTCTCAGCCATTAGGATTCTGTCCTTAAGCAATAGGGGTCACCAATCCATAGCCAACTGGGGGATACATTGGGGAGATTTTACCCCTTTGCAGAGGTGCAGTCGGCGTATACTCACATCACAGCCGACAGGGTTCGCTTACAACCGTGTTTCACCGAAGAAATAAGACCTAGAGTGATTTTTCAGGTTGATTTTGATATACAGACGAAAGAAATAAACAATCTTCACAAATCCATCATGCAACGCAAACAATAGACATCCCCCGAAAATAAGCCCTAGTGTTAATATTTCGGAGTGAATATTAATATAAGCCCTGCCTTCTTTTCGGGAAACAGCGACTATTATCCTCATCTTTTTTGTTATCTAGAAGGGCCGGGTTAGCTCAGTCGGTAGAGAGTTCGGCTAGGAATCGCAATGTCCCCTGTTCGATACCGGCCCTCGCTAACTCAGCGTATGAGTAGCATAGGGATGTGTGCGGTAAAGGGGAGAGCTGATGGCAGATGTGGCGCTCCACCTCAGATGCTAGATTAATGTCCTTGGTCTAGTACTAGTAAAGGGGATAGACCCCTCGCTGTTTGGCTGATACCAACATTAGGCCGCCCCCGACGACTTTACTTTTTTTACTTTTATGTTATCTACACAACATATAATACAAAGATGTGGACAATAGTCCGGATAATACAAATAAACCAAACTATCAAGCCTCATCTAAAATTTCAGAGAAATAGAGATTTATTAATTTATTTTGTCCAGGCAATAGCAGATACTCCTGCTGCTATCTATTAAAATAGAATATTGAAATGTTTGTTCAGCCCACTTAATCGAACAGTATATGACCCATGTAGGTTCAATAATACTCTTTGTTCTGAACTGTTAGAACTATACCATTCGCGGAAGTAGATATTTCGGAGATCACTCTTCCGCCTGTTTGCGCATGCGCGCGAATAGGGCCCATTGATTGGACGATCTTTGGCTCTTCTGTTTTCTGTCGTCGTCCTTCGTCCACGACGGTTCTCTCGTGGCTGCAGGAATGGTAGGTACAACAGTCGAAAATACTCTACATACTTTCGTCACTCCTCTCTCTTCCCTTTCTCTCTCTCTCTCTCTCTTCTCTCTCTTCTCGGTGCACTTTTTGTGTCTCTGTCCTTCCCTCCATCGAGTGCCCCCCTCTCTCTCTCTATCTGGTGCACTTTTGTGTCTCCGTCTTTCCCTCCATCGAGTGACTCTCTTTCCTTGTCTCTGTCTCTCTCTTCTTTCTCTCACTCACACACTCTCTCTCCCGTGCTCTTTTATGTCCTTCTCTCCATCGAGTGACCACCCTCTATCTCTTTATCTCTCTCTCTCTCACTCTATCTCGCTCCCGTGTACTTCTGTGTCTCCGCTCTTCCCTCCATCGAGAGGCTCGTGGTCAGAGACTGACATTTGAGCTAATTGTACAGTCTGAATTCTTTTTAGACTGCCTCTTAATATCCATATTATCAATGAATTATGAATTGTACCAATCACGTACTCTGCTGTGTTCTGCTCTCTGGAGAAGAAACAGCAATCCTTTTGAGACCGTTGTATTTTGCAGGACTTTCGACATTGTGTAATGGAGAACACAATAAAAGGTGTTGTCCCTGGCATTTTCAAAGCTTGACCATTTCATTCTCTCTCCTCGAAACCCCCCTCTCTCTCTTTTCTCATTGATATTTGCCTATTTGAAATGACCAACAGAATTTTAATAAATTATTGCCACTTAGTAACGTTTATGGGTCGGTTTTGCTCAATCAGTAGAGCGGTCGCTAAATAACCAATCAAAATTCCTTGGTTCGATACCCAACCAAAACAGCCTATATGAAACTCCATTGTTCTGGATATGAAAACTAAACTACATCTGGTTGTGAGAAATGTGAATCCACTGTGTACCCCAATTATACCAGCCTTTGTCACAACTAAGGCAAAAGCTTAGTAAATGACTACCGGTTTAGCTAGTCGGTAAAACGCGTCCGGTAAAAGAGCTGCTGGTAGGTGTAGCGCTGTTAGATGCTGTTAGTGATCATTTGGCTCCTTCCGATAGAAGTATCATATAATCAGTGGAACGTTGTTCCAACAGAAATCCAACGAAAAGTTCTAAAAACAAAATATTTTAAATGTTCCTCCTAAATGATTTT
>CM042164.1:80209335-80243913 GCA_023376005.1 Doryteuthis pealeii | reverse complement strand
TGAGTTTGGACAAGTTCTTTCTTTTTTGTTTATCAACACTAGTCTGGTCTTCTTGCTGGGATAAGGTGATCCGTTTTTATTTCAAGGTCCCAGAGAATTTTTATGCGTTTCGTTCTCAAGAACAGTTTCTAGTTTATGCATATACCATTTTTTGCATGGTCAAATTAAATTTTTTGCATAATTCCAGTGGATCACCTTCCCAACCCAGTCGTGTCAAGTTTTGTATTCTCGTTGTGCTAGTTTGCTACATTCGCAGAGTATATGGTTTACAGTTCATCTCTATTCCCGCAAAGTCTACATTACTATTTTTGTTGGTCCTATCGATTATTCGCTTTGATGTAGTTGGTCCTTATGGCATTATTTTGTGCAGCAAATTATATGTGATTCCGTTTTTCTCTTTGAGGTTTTCCTTTTCTTAACCATGTCCAAGTCTTTTCATGAGCAATCTCTTCAATTTGTTGTTTAAAGCATCCATATAATTGTTTTTCTTCCAATTTTTGTTTTCTAGTCTTTGTTGTTTTTCTGATTGTCCATCGGTCGCCTTTACTATTGTTGGCCGCCATAAGTAGTTTGTCTTTGCTCTTTCTTGTGTAATCTTCAAGTTGTTGGATTGTGGTTTCTACGCAATCCTCTATGTTGGCAAGACCTCTTCCCCCTTCCTTTCTTGACACATATAATCTATCTCTATCATCTCTAGGGTGGAGAGCCTTGTGCATTTATTATTATTAGTAGTAGTAGTAGTAGTACAAAATAAAAAACGCACTCCGGGCGATGTAAAAATAGATTTTTGAAACATATTGCCTGAGGGGTGGGAGTAAAAAATTCAATGTCAGCAAGTTTGTACCCTAAGTAAGTAAAATCATCAAATTCATTACAGGATTAAAAAATAAAACAATTTGAAATGTAAACTTTAAATATGTATTAAAATAAAACAAACTATATATAGATATATAATACCAGTCAGTTATGTATTTATTAAAACTTGTTTTAAAAAACAATGAGGACTGTCTAATGTTGCATGTTCAAATTTTGAGTGTATTTATTCTATGTTATGACGATTTTGGGTAATGTGACGTAATTTTTGTTACAGACAAAAACCGGAAGCGAATCTCCATTATTATTATTATTATTATTATTATTATTATTATTATTAATTGTAGATATGTAACTATTTACTTGGAGAGTTAAGTACTAAGTATCAATAGATTTTTGGAGGATATGTGAATTGTTGATTGTTGTTAAAAACTGCGAATATTGGTGAAAAATAATGATCGTGAAATTGAATAAGGGGGAAAGTTTGATAAAAGACAGTTTTGAATAAAATATGAGTAATTACAATTAAAACAGTAACAAAAATCAGACGCTTCAAATTGAAATCAACACTAAGAAATAACAGAAAGAGAAAAAAATTAAAAAAATAAACTAATAATAGTTTATTTCTAGATGATACTGTTCGTAAAGGCGGCCGGTTAGCTTAGTTGGTTAGAGCGTCGTGCTAATAACGCGAATGTCGCGGGTTCGATCCCCATACTGGGCATAATATTTTTTATTTTTTTGAATGAACAGTAGAAGCAAACTAATTTTTAAATTAATTGTAGACGTACCATACGGACAGCGAGGAGAAAAGAATCTATGAATTTCTCGATTATAACACTGAAATAAATCACGTTAAAAAGAGCGCATTATCAGAATGATGTTCTGTTAATGTGAAGTAGGACTAATTATTAGCAGTCCCTGTAGCGCAGGGGATAGCGCGCTGGACTTCTAATCTAGAGGCCGTGGGTTCGAATCCCACCAGGAATGATAATTTTTTCTTTATCTTTTTTTTTTTTAAGATATTAATTATATAATAAATGTAACTATTTACTTAGAAAATTGAGAATAAATAGATTTGGAGGAAAAGTGAGACGTTGATTGCTTTTAAAAACTGCGAATAACAATGTGAAAAAAAAAGTTAATCTTTCAAAGATTTGGTTTTATGAACATGAAAATAATCATCATAAGTTTGAGAAAAAATTGTTTTTGAGTAAAACTAGCAAATATATGCACCCTCCGGGTGCAAGTATTTAAGTTTTAATGTAATAAAATATTGTATTAAATTAGAAAGGCTAATGAAACTAAATAAGAATACAGATAAAAAGATTTGAAACAGAGGGAGTATAATAAAAGATTTGAAACACAGGGAGTATAATAAAAAATGGAACAACTGAAACTTACTCTTCCATCACTCTCGTCTTTCATTGTTATTTTTTCTAATTTAAGTAATTAGTTAAAACGGGAAGTAAAGAATAAAATGACAGTTATTTTATCTTGTTAATGGATTTCATTTAAGATTCATTGAAGAAATGTTGCTTATATTCATTAAAATAAAACCAAACAGTTAGAAATCAATAATACTAAGCACATATTTATTAAATTCGATTTTTTAATATTAATATGCAAATTAGCCTTCCCGTTTACACTGTAAACCGCTATTTTGTTGTATATATAAATATAATTGCATGTTGTCAGTATGTAGACATAGTTAACAGTATTAATAATGTTAGATAATTTTATTAATAATTGAGGTTTAGATAAAAATAAAATCATGGAGAATGTGATGTCAATAACTAAGAGAATTGTGACTTGAGTAGGAATATAGTTTCGGTTACAGACAGAAAAACACACAATCTCCATTATAATAAGATGTGAATAATTAGCATTAACACAGTAATACAAATCAGGGGCTACGAATCGAAATCAACGCTAAGAATTAACAGAAAAATAAAAGAAACTAATAATAGCTGAATTATATAAAATACTGATTTATGCGTACTCATTCGGCCGGTTAGCTCAGTTGGTTAGAGCGTCGGGCTAATAACGCGAATGTCGTGGCTTCGAGCCCCATGCTGACCAAAAGCTGTATTTTGTTTGGTGTCATTAAAAATTAAAATTATTTTTTGATTAATATTAACTAAACTAAGTGTCTCTTTTTTTTTCTATCATTTCTTCGCGTCGATTTCAATTCGTAACGCCTAACTTTTGTTACAATGTCAATTGTAATTATTCCCATTTCACTCAAAAATAATCTTTTCTCAAACTTACCTCCCAATGACTATTTTCACGTGAATAAAACCTTTTTTTAAGATTAGCTTTTTCACATCGATATTTCAATTTTTGATACCAATCAACAATTCTTCCAAATTTATTTATACACGAATAGAGTCTATTCGTGTCTATTCAATAGACACAGTGAATGAATGCTCGTATACAAATAATAATAGATTTAAAAAATGATTTATACTTAACACTCCAAGTAAATAGTTACATATATAGTTAATAATATTTATTTAAAAAAAAACCAAAAAAACATTGTCATCTCTGGTGGGATTCGAACCCACGGCCTAGATTAAAAAAGTAATTTATACATAACACTCCAAGTAAATAGTTACATATACACAGTTAATAATATTTATAATTAAAAAAAAAAATTGACATCCCTGGTGGGATTCGAACCCACGGCCTCTGGATTAGAAGTCCAGCGCGCTATCCCCTGCGCTACAGGGACTACCGATATATCTAGTCTTTCGCACGCTTTATATCAATTATTACTGGTGTTGTTTTCATGTTTATATATATAAACAATAATAATTAAAAGAAAAAAGAAACAAACATTAATGAATTCATCTTATTAATAAAAACATAATCTTATTATAAAAGAAAAGTTTTAAATAAAAGATAGTTACTTTTGGCCAATATGGGGCTCGAACCCACGACATTCGCGTTATTAGCACGACGCTCTAACCAACTGAGCTAACCGGCCGCCTGGCTAGCATCCAACTACTATTCTGTATAATTCAGCTAATATTAGTGTCTCTTTTTTTTTTTCTTATTTCTAAGCGTTGTTTTCAGTTCGTAGCGCCTGACATTTTTTTTTGTTACTGTGCCAATTGTGATTATTTACATTTTATTCATTTTCAGGATAACTATTTTCACGTGCCACATTTTTTTTTTAAAAGATTTGCGTTTGTCACACCGACATTCGCAATTCACTTATCCTACAAATCTATTTATATTCAACTAAATAGTTCTATACAGTTAATATTTATAATTAGAATTTAAAAAATAAATAAATAAATAAATAAAATAACGAGTCATCCCTAGTGGGATTCGAACCCACAGCCTCTGGACTAAAAGTTCAGCGCGCTATCCGCTGCGCTACATTGACTGTAGCTGACGGAAAAGTGCTTCACATTAATTCTACATTATTCATTATCGTTGATATTTTTCATGTTTAATTACGTTTTTTTTTTTTTGCTCGATTCTAAATTCTATTAATTTTCAGGATGATTATTTTCACGTGCATGAGAACACATAAGAATTTCTTTTTCTTAATTCATATTTTCACACCGGCATAAAAAAAATCTTAAACACCCATCAACAATTCACTTATTCTCCACATCAATTTTCACACAACTACCCAAGGAAATAAATACACGTACAATTCATGATATTAACAAAAAACACATTGTCATCCCTGGTGGGATTCGAACCCACGGCCTCTGGATTAGAAGTCCAGCGCGCTATCCCCTGCGCTACAGGGACTGCTGTAATATTATCACTTATTATCGCTGACGTTTCTTACGTGTCCATATGATGGAACACTGGAGGCTGAGCAAGCAGTCTATGACATGCAACACTCCACTTATAATTGACTTTTCTGATAAACACACACACACACAAAAAGAACTGAACGATAATAATAGTTGAGTTTTATAAGCATTACTGGCTGGGCAATTGCCAGCGGCCGTTTAGCTCAGTTGGTTAGAGCGTCGTGCTAATAACGCGAATGTCGTGGGTTCGAGCCCCATAATGGCCAATAATATATTTTTATTTTCTAATTATATTAATCATTTAATTTAATTAGAGTAATTAATTTGTGTAAAATTACGACATTTTCTGTTGTTTGTTATGTTAGGTGATCGTGAAAATAATGACTTTTTATTTGTTTCATTTAAAATCAAACTGATTTATTTTTGTATTTTTCTTTTTAAATGTATATGACGATATTGAAAGATTACTGGAAATGCAAAATAACCAAATGAAGATGGTTACAAAATGCAACAGATATTTTTTTAAATTATTAATTAAGTGTAGCGCAGGGGATAGCGCGCTGGACTTCTAATTCAGAGTCCGTGGGTTCGAATCCCACCAGGGATGACATATTTCTACGTATATTTATTTCATTAATGCAAGAAAAAACTTACTGTGTCAACTCGTATATAAATCAATCTAGAGGATAAGTGAATCGTTAATTATTTTCTAATTATATAAATTAATTAGTGTCATTTAGATAAATAATTAATGTAATTAGTGTAAAATTACGTTAATCTGACGTCATTTATCTATTGTTCGTGAGAATAATGGCCGTAATTTAACATCCAACTTCGATTTTTCGCATAAATTCTTTTAAAATGTATGTCCAATACATTTTAAAAGAATTTATGCGAAAAATCGAAAATCGAAAATTCAAAAGCTGCTTGAGGAAGGTTGCAAAACGCATCAGACAAATCTTTTTGCAAAAGTGATTAATAAAATAAAAAAATAATAAGGTGCGATTAATTCCATTTAATAACGTTGCTAAAAAAAATGAAAGACGAAGGGATCGATTTTGAAGAAAAAATCAATAAAAAAAATGAATGAATGGAAAAAATTGAAGAGATTTATATTTAAAGTTAAAGACGGAAGAAAATTTAGAATTGAGTGAAAAACATATGGACACGTAAGAAACATCAACAAAAGTAAATGTTAATGTGAACAAGTAGTAATCAGCAGTCCCTGTAGCGCAGGGGATAGCGCGCTGGACTTCTAATCCAGAGGCCGTGGGTTCGAATCCCACCAGGGATGACGACGTTTTTTTGTTAATATCATTAATTGTATGTGTAATTATGTACTTGAGGAGCTAAGGGAAATCGATGTTGAGGATAAGTGAATTGTTCATGGGTGTTTTAACACCCATGAACAATTTGAATATCGATGTGAAAGACATCTTATTATAATGGAGATTGTGTGTTTTTCTGTCTGTAACCGAAACTATATTCCTACTCAAGTCACAATTCTCTTAGTTATTGACATCACATTCTCCATGATTTTATTTTTATCTAAACCTCAATTATTAATAAAATTGTCTCACATTATTAATACTGTTAACTATGTCTACATACAAACAACATGCAATTATATTTATATATACAACAAAATAGCGCTTTACAATGGGAACGGGAAGGCTAATTTGCATATTAATATTAAAAAATCGAATTTAATAAATATGTGCTTAGTATTATTGATTTCTAACTGTTTGGTTTTATTTTAATGAATATAAGCAAAAATCTCTTCAATTAATCTTAAATGAAATCCATTAACAAGATAAAATAACTGTCATTTTATTCTTTACTTCCTCTTATAACTAAATACTTAAATTAGAAAAAATAACAATGAAAGACGAGAGTGATGGAAGAGTAAGTTTCAGTTGTTCTATTTTTTTATTATACTCCCTCTGTTTCAAATCTTTTATTATACTCCCTCTGTTTCAAATCTTTTTATCTGTATTCTTATTTAGTTCCTTTATACTCCCTCTGTTTCAAATCTTTTTATCTGTATTCTTATTTAGTTCCTTTCTAATTTAATATAATATTTTATTACATTAAAACTTAAATACTTGCACCCGGAGGGTGCATATATTTGCTAGTAATTTTAAAAAAAGTTTATGTATGTTTTCATACACGGGAAAATAGTCATCTTGAAAATTAATAGAATTTAGAATCGATCGAAAAATATGTAAACACGAGGAACATCAGTGATAATGAATAATGTAGAATGAATGTGAAACACATTTTCTTTCACAGCAATCCCTGTAGCACACGTGGACAGAGGATGAGAGTTCCTCCTCTCCCTCCTCCTCTCTAATAAAGAATACGTTAAATATCCAGATGAATTTATTGGCAAGGAAACACAGTAAATACTTCTTCGTATGCAATAATACTTATTGAAGAGAAGAAGGAAAAAACGAGTCATCCCTGGTGGGATTCAAACCCACGGCCTCTGGATTAGAAGTCCAGCGCGCTATCCCCTGCGCTACAGGGACCGCTGATGAAAATTGGAAGTCACAATAGATTTACATTATTCATTATTACTGACGTTTCTCATGTTTCTATATGTTTTTCGACCGATTTTAAAACATTTCTCTGATGCACTTCCTCAAGTGGTTATTTTGCATTTCCAGTAATTATTCAATATCTCCCATACCGATGAATAGAAAAAAAGATATAGTTAGTTCTTTTTAAGTAAATAATATAAACAGTTATGATTTCGCTACTATGGTGTCGGATTAAGGTAATTTTATACTAATTAATTACTCTAATTACATCAATTAGAAAAATTGCATAGAACCGCATTTTTAATTAGGCATTTCACACCGACATTGACAGTTTTGAACACAAACAATTCACTTATCCTCTATCTATATCAATGGTTCTCAACCTTTTTTTTTTAACCTATTGACCCCCTTTTAATCCTATTTTAGTCTGGTGGACCCCATCCCCCCATAGCCATTCGTTGTTTAAAAATCCCATTGTATTTTTATAGTTAAATACATTTTACTTGCCTGGGCCCCCAAAAAAGTTATATGGACCCCAGGGGTCCATATGGACTCCGGTTGAGAACCATTGCTCTAGATTGATTAGACTCAGTAAGGATTTGCTTGTAATAATGAAATAGATAAACAAAAAAAATTAGTCATCCCTGGTGGGATTCGAACCAACGGCCTCTGGATTAGAAGTCCAGCGCGCTATCCCCTGCGCCATTTCCAGGAATATTTCAATATCGTCAAATACATTTTTTAAAAGTATATGAAAAAAAAAAATCGAATTAAACAAATAAAAAGCCATTATTTTCACGATCACCTAATAAACAACAAAAAATGACGATACAGTCAGGTAATTTTATACTAATTACTTTAATTACAATAGATAACCAATATAATTAGAAAATAAAAATATGGTATTGGCCATTATGGGGCTCGAACCCACGACATTCGCGTTATTAGCACGACGCTCTAACCAACTGAGCTAAACGGCCGCTTGGCAATCAGCCAACCAGTAACACTTATATCTCAACTCTCATAAGTGTCTTTTTATTCATTTTTGTTCTTCGTTTCTTCAGCGTTCATTTCAATTTGATCCACCTGTTTTCTCTGAACTTATCAATCATAATTATTTATAGTTCCATAAAAGAAATATTTGACCCCCTATTAATTTTCAGGATGGCTATTTCCATTTTTTTTTTTTTTTTTTTTTTTTTTTTCACGCCGACATTCGAAGTTTTTGATATCAATCAACAATTCACTTATCCGCCAGATCGACTTAAACACGAGTATACACGGTGAATATTTTATTGTATACAAAAAATAATAATAATATAAAAAATTTTAAAAAAACACAAAAAAAAAACAATGAATCTTATTAATAAAAATCAATATTGGCCAGTAAGGGGCTCGAACCCATGACATTCGCGTTATCAGCATGACTATTTTCACGCTGAACGCTTTAGGTATTTAAGTGAGTAGTAAGTACCCTGATCCTACTACTGTTGGTGTTCCTGAAAAATGAAACGGTCATGTAAAAAAATTTTAATTAAAAAAATGAATCGATAAAAAATCGAAGAGAATCATAGCTTTCGCGAAAAGTTCAAGACAAAAGGAAAATTAAAATCGGGCAAAAATCATGTCGAAAAAAAAATGTCAACTTGTTGAAATTTATTAGGGGACACACGTGCGTGTGTTCAAATAGGCCAATCCCAGCCCCCCTAGAGATCACGTGAGGAAAATTATAAAAGCAAGACCTTAATCTCTTTCCCACTTTTTAACCATTCCACGCGATGGCACCTCTATGATAAGGCATTCCGCTTCACATCGCTACAAACCCAAGAAGGTAGATAAAGAAGAGTCTTCTCCCACCACACCAGGGGAGCCGATAGTCATCAACCCTGGGACTAACTAGAATTCTTCAGGCCAGCACAGCGAAATTGACAGTCTTTAATACAAATAAACAATTCACTTATCCTCTAGATTTATACACGAATAGACACAGCAAATATTTCCTAGATAAGAATGATAATTATTTATAAAAAGAAAATTAGTCATCCCTGGTGGGATTCGAACCCACGGCCTCTGGATTAGAAGTCCAGCGCGCTATCCCCTGCGCTACAGGGACTGCCGACACTAAAACGCTTTTCACATTAATATTAATTAAATCTTATCGTTGATGTTATTCCAATATTCTCACCACATTAATTTAATCACTTAAAAAACATTTCTTTGGTGCGTTTTCCAACCTTCCTCAAGTGGTTATTGCATTTACACGAATCTTTCAATGTCACCAAATACATTTAAAAAGATATATACAAAAAGATAATTTTTAAATGAAACAAATAAAAAACCATTATTTTCACGATCACTTAAAAACAATGGAAAATGTCTTTTCAGTCAGGTAATTTTACACTAAACAATTACTTTATTTACACTAAATGATTGATATAATTAGAAAATAAAAATATGTTATTGGCCATTATGGGGCTCGAACCCACGACATTCGCGTTATTAGCACGACGCTCTAACCAACTGAGCTAAACGGCCGCTTGGTAATCAGCCAACCAGTAACGGTTATAACTCAAGTCTCATAAGTGTTTCTTTATTCATTTCTGTTCTTCGTTTCTTCAGCGTTCATTTCAATTTGATCCACCGGTTTTCTCTTAATCATAATTATTTATAGTTCCATAAAAAAATATTTGATCCCCTATTAATTTTCAGGATGGCTATTTTCATTTTTTTTTTTTTTTTTTTTTTTTTCACGCCGACATTCGAAGTTTTTAATATCAATCAACAATTCACTTATCCGCCAGATCGACTTAAACACGAGTATACACGGTGAATATTTTATTGTATACTAAACAATAATGATAAAATAAAAAATGAACCCCCCCCCAAAAAAAAAAACCATGAATCTTATTAATAAAAATCAATATTGGCCAGTAAGGGGCTCGAACCCACGACATTCGCATTATCAGCATGACTATTTTCACGCTAATTGTTTTCACATCACACTTATATTGTCAGTTTTTTCTTATTTTTCTTTTTCTTTTTTTTACATCCATCAACAATTCAATTATTCACCAGATCGACTTAAACACGAGTATACATGGTAAAATTTTACTTATATACAAACAATAATAATTCTGAAAAAAAATTAATTAATCTTAATAAAGAATAATTTTAATCTTATGAATAAAATAATCCCTTTTGGCCAGTATGGAGCTCGAACACACGACATTCGTGTTATTAGCACTGATTATATTAAAGACCATGGCCTTCGAATTAGAAATATCCGTGCGACATCCGCAGCGCTACGAGGACCGTCGACGTTTGCTTCTCTACATTATCGATTATTATTGGAAAAATTAGGGATTAATTATCTGCCCTTGGCACCAGGCGCCGAAATCACCAATATACGATTTGGGCGCCTAAATTGAATTCCATGACTAAGTCACTTATAGTGTTGATCTGATAGCAGCGAGACGTCTAAATCCGGTCGCTCCCAATATTTAAAAGAACCTCAGCAGATAAATCTAGTCGCAAACGCCATTAAGTTTGCAATTTGTATCTTTCTGAATATATGATTGTTTTTGTTTTTTTTATTCAATTGTTGTCTTCTTCATCTGAATTTAATTGCCTACCTTTTAACTTTTTAAAAATTATATGAGGCCCGGCAAAAAAAATCATATTATAGCTGACTTTAAAAAAATATTTCCACAAATAAAACTTGCAAAGATTGTCAGACATTGTTAATCTGTCAATCGGCATTATGATACTTATTTATTAAGCTTAGGTTAGCTGTGGCACAAGGTCAAATTATGGGGCGCCCAGTGAGAATCGAACTCACTAACAATGCTCTACGAATGTAGCTTGCTAATCATCACACGGCATTATGATAGGGGAACAAAAAAATAATGAAAGAATATCTATATTTACCTATGCTGGAGAATGTAACAAGAGGAGAGACAACTTACCAAATGGGGTGAAGCGGGCTTGCACGTGTCTGATATGCAAAAAGAAAAACATGACTGCTCCTTGGGTCACAATTTTTTTTAAAACTGGTCTCGTGTTCGAAGTAAATCTCACGAGACGAATGTGGCGTATGCCCATTTCGGCTACTCCTGCTAGTCAATAAAAAAGCGGATTAGCGTGGGAAGAAGGTGCGTATTTTGTACGTTTTGATCGTGCCTTCAGCACACAACAGTGACGCAAAATAGGTACCCTGAATTGAAATCTATGTAAAAAGTTAAAAACAGAAAATAAAGTAGAGACTAATAATAAGTTCGAATAATTCAGTTTCTTTTTAATAACTTTGCTGATAAATAAAAAGAAGTCATCGATCATGTTGTTGGCATCCTTCCGTCTGCGAGAGACGATGGCGTAGTGTCCATTTTTAAAAAATTGGAACTACGTAGCCAGGTTGGGTTGATATGGACGATGAGCTGTTGCCCAAGCAGCGAATCACCCCTCACCGCACTTCCGCTGTGATCTAAAGGAAAGGCAAGAAGTGAATGAAGTTTGGCAGCGGGAGTGTCGCAGGAGTTACTGGGTAGCACTGGATTTCAGCATCACACCACCTTAGGGACTCCGGCTCCTGATTTGTATTTGGGGTTTACTCCTCTAGCCTTTCCTTGTGATGAGGTTAAGCCGCAAGACAGCGGATATTTTGCATCGAACATTTCCTTGTCCTAGATGGGTTGCCAGCTAAGGCTAAAGACCCCTTCTGAACGCTTTTGGTATTTAATTGAGTAGTAAGTATCCTGATCCTACTACTGTTGGTGTTCCTAAAAAATGAAACGATCAATAATGATAAAATAAAAAATGAAAAAAAAAAACAAAACAAAACAAAAAAACAATGAATCTTATTAATAAAAATCAATATTGACCAGTAAGGGGCTCGAACCCATGACATTCGCGTTATCAGCATGACTATTTTCACGCTGAACGCTTTGGGTATTTAAGTGAGTAGTAAGTACCCTGATCCTACTACTGTTGGTGTTCCTAAAAAATGAAACGATCATGTAAAAAAAAAAAAATTATTAAAAAAGTGAATTGATAAAAAATCGAAAAGAATCATAGCTTTCGCGAAAAGTTCAAGACAGAAGGAAAATTAAAATCGGGCGAAAAATCATGTCGGAAAAAAAATTGTCAATTTGTTGAAATTTATTAGGGGACATACGTGCGTGTGTTCAAATAGGATAATTCCAGCCCTCCTAGAGATCACGTGAGGAAACTTATAAAAGCAAGACCTTAATCTCTTTCACACTTTTTAACCATTCTACGCGATGGCACCTCTATGATAAGGCATCCCGCTTCACATCGCTACAAACCCAAGAAGATAGATAAAGAAGTGTCTTCTCCCACTACACCAGAGGAGCAGACAGTAATCAACCCTGGTACTAACTAGAATTCTTCAGGCCAGCACACCGAGATTGACAGTCTTTAATACAAATAAACAATTCACTTATCCTTTAGATTTATACACGAATAGACACAGCAAATATTTCCTAGATAAGAATGATAATTATTTATAGAAAAAAAACTAGTCATCCCTGGTGGGATTCGAACCCACGTCCTCTGGATTAGAAGTCCAGCGCGCTATCCCCTGCGCTACAGGGACTGCCGACAGTAAAACGCTTTTCACATTAATATTAATTAAATCTTATCGTTGATGTTATTCCAATATTCTCACCACATTAATTTAATCACTTAAAAAACATTTCTTTGGTGCGTTTTCCAACCTTCTTCAAGTGGTTATTGCATTTCCACGAATCTTTCAATTTCGCCAAATACATTTAAAAAGATATATACAAAAAGATACAGTTCGATTTTAAATGAAACAAATAAAAAACCATTATTTTCACGATCACCTAACAAACAATGGAAAATGTCTTTTCAGTCAGGTAATTTTACACTAAACAATTACTATCATTACACTAAATGATTGATATAATTAGAAAATAAAAATATGATATTGGCCATTATGGGGCTCGAACCCACGACATTCGCGTTATTAGCACGACGCTCTAACCAACTGAGCTAAACGGCCGCTTGGCAATCAGCCAACCAGTAACGGTTATAACTCAACCCTCATAACTTCGTTTCTTCAGCGTTCATTTCAATTTGATCCACCTGTTTTCTCTTAACTTATCAATCATAATTAATTATAGTTCCATAAAAAATATTTGACACCCTATTAATTTTCAGGATGGCTATTTTAATTTTTTTTTTTTTTTTTTTCACGCCGACATTCGAAGTTTTTGATATCAATCAACAATTCACTTATCCGCCAGATCGACTTTAACACGAGTATACACGGTGAATATTTCCTTATATACAAACAATAATGATAAAATAAAAAATGAAAAAAAAAAAACAAAAAAAAAAACAATGAATCTTATTAATAAAAATCAATATTGGCCAGTATGGGACTCGAACCCATGACATTCGCGTTATCAGAATGACAATTTTCACGCTAATTGTTTTCATATCACAACGATATTGTCAGTTTTTTCTTTTTTTTTTTTTACATCTATCAACAATTTAATTATTCACCAGATCGACTTAAACACGAGTATACATGGTAAAATGTTACTTATATACAAATAATAATAATTCTAAAAAAATTAATTAATCTTATTAATAAAGAATAATTTTAATCTTATGAATAAAATAATCCCTTTTGGCCAGTATGGAGCTCGAACACACAACATTCGTGTTATTAGCACTGATTATATTAGAGACCATGGCCTTCGAATTAGAAATATCCGTGCGACATCCGCAGCGCTACGAGGACCGTCGACGTTTGCTTCTCTACATTATCAATTATTATTGGAAAAATTAGGGATTAATTATCTGCCCTTGGCACCAGGGGCCGAAATCACCAATATACGATTTGGGCGCCTAAATTCCATGACTAAGTAACTTATAGTGTTGATCCGATAGCTGCAAGACGTCTAAATCCGGTCGCTCCCAAAATTCAAAAGAACCTCAGCAGATAAATCTAGTCGCAAACGCCATTAAGTTTGCAATTTGTATCTTTCTGAATATATGTTGTTTTGTTTTTTTGGGGGGTGGGGGTTAATCAATTGTTGTATCCTACTACTCTTGGTGTTCCTAAAAAATGAAACGACCAGGTAAAAAAATAATTTAAAAAATGAATCGATAAAAAATCGAAGAGAATCATAGCTTTCGCGAAAAGGAAAATTAAAATCGAAAAAAAATTGTCAACTTGTTGAAATTTATTAGGGGACACACGTGTGTGTGTTCAAATAGGCCAATCCTAACCCTCCTAGAGATCACGTGAAGAAACTTCTAAAAGCAGGACCTTTATCTCTTTCCCACTTTTTAACCATTCCACGCGATGACACCTCTATGATAAGGCATCCCGCTTCACATCGCTACAAACCCAAGAAGGTAGATAAAGAAGTGTCTTCTCCCACTACACCAGAGGAGCCGACAGTCATCAACCCTGGTACTAACTAGAATTCTTCAGACTAGCACACCGAAATTGACAAATAAACAATTAACTTATCCTCTAGATTTATACACGAATAGACACAGCAAATATTTCCTAGATAAGAATGATAATTATTTATTTAAAAAAATTTAGTCATCCCTGGTGGGATTCGAACCCACGGCCTCTGGATTAAAAGTCCAGCGCGCTATCCCCTGCGCTACAGGGACTGCCGACAGTAAAACGCTTTTCACATTAATATTAATTAAATCTTATCGTTGATGTTATTCCAATATTCTCACCACATTAATTTAATCACTTAAAAAACATTTCTTTGGTGCGTTTTCCAACCTTCTTCAAGTGGTTATTGCATTTCCACGAATCTTTCAATTTCGCCAAATACATTTAAAAAGATATATACAAAAAGATACAGTTCGATTTTAAATGAAACAAATAAAAAGCCATTATTTTCACGATCACCTAACAAACAATGGAAAATGTCTTTTCAGTCAGGTAATTTTACACTAAATAATTACTCTATTACACTAAATGATTGATATAATTAGAAAATAAAAATATGTTATTGGCCATTATGGGGCTCGAACCCACGACATTCGCGTTATTAGCACGACGCTCTAACCAACTGAGCTAAACGGCCGCTTTGTAATCAGCCAACCAGTAACGGTTATAACTCAACTCTCATAAGTGTCTCTTTATTCATTTCTGTTCTTCGAAACGTTCATTTCAATTTGATCCACCTGTTTTCTCTGAACTTATCAATCATAATTATTTATAGTTCCATAAAAAAATATTTGACTCCCTATTAATTTTCAGGATGGCTATTTTTATTTTATTTTATTTTTTTTTTTTTTTTTTTTTTTCACGACGACATTCGAAGTTTTTAATATCAATCAACAATTCACTTATCCGCCAGATCGACTTTAACACGAGTATACACGGTGAATATTTTATTGTATACTAAACAATAATGATAAAATAAAAAATGAAAAAAAAAACAAAAAAACATGAATCTTATTAATAAAAATCAATATTGGCCAGTAAGGTGCTCGAACCGGTGGCCTCGCTCGAACCCGCGACATTCGCATTATCAGCATGACTATTTTCACATCACACCGATATTATGTTTTTTTTTTCTTTTTCATTTTTTTTTTTTTTTTTTTTACATCTATCAAACAATCGAAAATGTTGTTTCAGTCAGGTAACTTTACACTAAACAATTATTCTAATTACACTAAATGATTGATATAATTAGAAAATAAAAATATGTTATTGGCCATTATGGGGCTCGAACCCACGACATTCGCGTTATTAGCACGACGCTCTAACCAACTGAGCTAAACGGCCGCTTGGTAATCAGCCAACCAGTAACGGTTATAACTCAACTCTCATAAGTGTCTCTTTATTCATTTCTGTTCTTCGTTTCTTTAGCGTTCATTTCAATTTAAGGCACCCATTTTCTCTTACTGAGTCAATCATAATCATTTATAATTTCATAAAGATATCTTTGACTACTACATCTAAATAATTATGATTGACAAAAGGGAAACAGGTGCCCGGAATTGAAACAATGGACAGAAATGAAAAAGAGACACAAATAGTTGATATAAGCCTTAGTGGCTGGCTAAATGCTAGGCGTTTTGCTCAGTTGGTTAGAGCGTCGTACTAACGACGCGAATGCCGTGCGTTCGAGTTCCATAATGGACATTAGAGAATTTACATTCTTTTGTAATAATATCGATTAATTATTGTCATTAGAATAAATAACTAGTGTAAAATTACCTTAATCTAACAACATTACCTGTTGTTAGTTAGTTAGGTAATCGCGAACGGTCGAATAGGAATCGCAAGGTTCTGGTTCGTAACCGACCCTCGTCAACTCAGCGTATAAGTTGCACAGGAGTCTGTGCGATAAAGTAAGGAACTGATGGTAGGTGTAATGCCCATCATATATGCAAAAATAATCTCCTTAACCTAGCGCTAGTGAAAAAGTGATAGACTCCCTCGCTGTTCGGCTGATACCGACATTAGGCCACCCCGACGACTTTACTTACTCAGTTCGATTTTAAAATTAAAAAAAAAATACTACTATACCTTTTATTTTTGCATATATCTTTTTAAATGTATTGGACAATATTGAAAGATTCGTGGAAATGCAATGAACACTTGAGGAAGGTTGGAAAACGCATCAAAAAATATTTTTAAATCGGGCGAAATATGAGAAACATCAGTGATAATGAATAATCTAAACTTATTGTGACATACTGTTTCTATCAGCAGTCCCTGTAGCGCAGGGGATAGCGCGCTGGACTTCTAATCCAGAGGCCGTGGGTTCGAATCCCACCAGGGATGAGTTAATTTTTTTTATAACAATGGTTATATATAAGGATTCTTAATTGGTGTTAAAAACTTTCGGTGTGAAAATAATTTTTTATTTCATTATAACATGTAGTTTCATGCAGCCATTTGAACATTTTAGGAACAAAAATGAAAAAAAGAAAAAGGAAAAAAAAGATACTAATAATAGCTGATTTATAACCGTTACTGGTTGGCTGATTGTCAGGCGGCCGTTTAGCTCAGTTGGTTAGAGCGTCGTGCTAATAACGCGAATGTCGTGGGTTCGAGCCCCATAATGGCCAATTGTGATTTTTTTCAAATTATATTAATTAATTGGTTTAATTAGTAATTAAAAGTGTAAAATTACTTTAATAAGACAACATTGTTGGGAAGTCACTTCTGTTTATATTGTTTAATTCAAAATCGAAGAAACTAACTATATTTTTTTATTTTTTTATTTTATTTTTTTTTTTTTTTTTTTCCAATATCTTTTCAAATGTATTGGAAAATATAGAAAGATTCCTGAAACTGCAATAACCACTTGACGAAGGTTGGAAAACGTATCAAAGAATATTTTAAAATCGGGCGAAAAACATTAGGAAACATGAGAAACGTCAGTGATAATGAATAATGTAAACCTATTGTGATATGTGGTTTCTATCAGCAGTCCCTGTAGCGCAGGGGATAGCGCGCTGGACTTCTAATCCAGAGGCCGTGGGTTCGAATCCCACCAGGGATGATATTTTATTTTTTCTGGTATTATTAATTGTATTCATGTAAATATTTACCAGGAGTGTAGTAGTAGTAGTAGTACAGGTATGAATTTTACTTAGTTAAACAGATCTGGAGGATAAGTGACTTGTTGATTGGTGTTAAAAATTGCGAATGTCGGTGTGAAAAAAATAATGTTTAAAATTAAAAAAGATGTGGTTTTATGCACGCAGAAATAATGATCGTGAAAATTAATAGAGAGGAAAGTTTGAGTAAAATGAGAATTAATTATAATTGACACAATAATAATAATTAAACGCCATGAATTAAAATCAACACTAAGAAACAATATAAAAATGAGACACTAATAATAGCTCAGGTATAAAAAGATTGCTGGCTGGCAAATAGCCAGTTGGCCGGTTAGCTCAGTTGGTTAGAGCGTCGTGCTAATAACGCGAATGTCGTGGGTTCGATCCCCATACTGGCCATAATTGATGACTTTTATTAATAAATTGGTGTAATTAAGATCAATTTCTGAAATTATAATAATTAATTATTGTAATTAGTGTTAAATTACATAGTTGCGTAGCAGCAGATTATCTCAATTGATTAGAGTTTCATTCTAATAACTGAAATCTCATGGGTTCGAGCGCTGTAATGGCCACAGAGTAGTTTTTTTTTTCTTTTTTAATTATAACAATTAATTAGAGGAATTAATTAGTGTAAAATTACCTTACTCCGACAACATTTCCTTTTCGGGGGTGATTGCGGACTGATTCGATAGAGCACCCGTCTTAGAATCGCAAGGTTCTAAGTTCGATTCCGGTACTCGCAAGCTCAGCGTATGAGTAGTACAGATTGGGTAATCTGATTGTGTGATAAAATGGGAAGCTGACGGTAGGTGTGGCGCTCCACCTCAGCAAAACAATCTCCCTGGTCTAGCGAAAGGGGGATAGACTCCCTCGCTGTTCGGTAGATACTGTGCCAACAGCAAACTTAAATCGATCTTCAATTTTTACATATATCTTTTTAAATGTGTTTTACGATATTGAAAGACAAATAACTACTTGAAATACAATAACCACTTGAGGAAGGCTGGAAAACGTATCAAAGAAGTATTTTAAAATCGGGCGAAAAACAAATGGAAATATGAGAAACGTCAGTGATAATGAATAATGTAAACCTATTGTGACATACAATCTTCATCAACAGTCCCTGTAGCGCAGGGGATAGCGCGCTGGACTTCTAATCCAGAGGCCGTGGGTTCGAATCCCACCAGGGATGACTGTTTTTTTTTTTTTTTTTTTCTCTTCAATAAGTATTATTGCATACGAAGAAGTATTTACTGTGTCTCCTTGTTTGTCATTAAATTAATCTCGATATTTAGTGTATTCTTGATCAGGAGGGAGATGATGAGCTCTCATCCCCTGTCCACGTGTGCTCTAGGGACTGCTGTCAAAGAAAATGTGTTTCACATTAATTCTACATTATTCATTATCGCTGATGTTTCTCGTGTTTACATATTTTTCGATCGATTCTAAATTCTATTAATTTTCAAGATGACTATTTTCACGTGCATGAGAAGAGAACAAATAATCTTTTTTTTTTAATTATGTCTTTAACACCCATGAACAATTCACTTATCCTCTACATCGATTTTCAATCGGTTCCTCAAGTACATAATTACACGTACAATTAATGATATTAACAAAAAACACATTGTCATCCCTGGTGGGATTCGAACCCACGGCCTCTGGATTAGAAGTCCAGCGCGCTATCCCCTGCGCTACAGGGACTGCTGATTACTACTTCTTCACATTAACATTTACTTTTGTTGATGTTTCTTACGTGTCCATATGTTTTTCACTCAGTTCTAAATTTTCTTCCGTCTTAAACTTTATGCGGGGAAATATAAATCAGTAAACATTTTTCACATTAACATTAGATTAATTTGATGTTATTCGAACATTTTCACCACATTGATTTAATCATTTAAAAAAATTATCTGTTGCGTTATCTTCCTCACAATTGGTTATTGCATTTCCACGAATCTTTCAATCTCGCCAAATACATTTAAAAAGATATCTACAAAAAGATGAAACAAATAAGCATTATTTTCACGATCAAACAACAGAAAATGTGGTTACAGTCAGATAATTTCACACTAATTAATTACCCTAATTACAACTAATGATCAATATAATTAGAAAATAAAATGACAATCTTGGCCATTATGGGGCTCGAACCCACGACATTCGCGTTATTAGCACGACGCTCTAACCAACTGAGCTAAACGGCCGCCTGGCAAACAGCCAACCAGTAACAGTTTTATAAGTGTCTCTATTCGAGGTACTGGCAATAAAATCGTCTGCTACGAGTTTTAAGAGCGAATTAAAATTAATAAATCTATTATTTAAGGTCAAACTTTGTCTAAATCGATAAGTAGTAACATAATGACCATCATTAAAAAAAGAAAAATATCATTACATATGCAGTTTATTTTTAATTGATTTAAAACGATTTGTTTTGGTCAATTTCGACGCGATCCGCCATTCTGTCTATTTTTCAATGGTTTTACGCGCTTTTTTACAATTTAATGTAACATTCGCGATTGCAAAAACAATTACCAAAAATCAGGTAATTATCCGATTTTAATGAAATTTTCAGTATTGATTCATCAATTAATGAATTTTATAATGCATCAGTTATTTTATTTCAAAACTTTAATTTAGTATTTTTGCTATGAAAGATTAATGTATAAAATTCATTTAAAATGTGAAAAGCATGATGTTAAGTTTAAAATGTTATATTTTTAGATTCTAAAAATAAATATCTACTTAATGCAAACCTTACTTTTTAGACGAAAGTAATAAGTTTTGAAGAAAAATTCGATTGAAAATGTACCCCCCCCCCGCCTTTTTTAGCAGAAAAAATATCAATGTAATTTTTTTTCTTTTATAAGATAATAGCCAATTAAATAATTATCGAAATGAGTAAAAAAGAAATCTCCAAAAAATTTATTATTAATTATTTTTTTACATTTTGCTTTTTCAATTTTCGGTACTTATTTTCTCATAGAAAATCCACCGTAATTTTTTTTTGTTTCTATTCATAACTTCGGTCTTTTATCTCATTATTTATACTGTAATTAATACAGTATAAGACCAACTCGAAAAAAATGTTTCGCCCCCAACATAAGGAGGGGGGGGGGTCAAAATTAAGTGACCTGAAAAAAATTAGAAAGTTTTGAAAAAATAAATAATGCATTATAAAGATCATTCATTGATAAATAAACACTGAAAATTTCATTAAAATCCGTTAATTCCCTGATTTTTGGTAAATTATTTTGTCAAAAAACGCATTTTAGGCTCATTTTGCCGTACCTACTCTATTCATTTCTGTTCTTAGTTTCTTCAGCATTTATTTTAATTTAAGGCACCCATTTTCTCTTACTGATCAATCATAATTATTTATAATTTCATAAAGATATCTTTGACTACTACATCTAAATAATTATGATTGACAAACGGGAAACAGGTGCCCCGAATTGAAACAAGGAACAGAAATGAAAAAGACACAAATAATAGTTGAGTTATAAGCTCTAATGGTTGGCTAAATGCTAGGCGTTTAGCTCATTTGGTTAGAGCTTTTTATAAATAATTATTATTCTGTACAGGGAAATATTTGCTGTGCCTACTCGTGTATTAAGAGCAGCGGTTCCCAGTCTTTTTTCAATTCCCGCACCCTTAAAAGAGTTTTGCTCTGACCTCGCATCCCTACAATCTATACTTTTGTTCAAAAATATAGAATGTGGATCCATACTACAGTTTTATCAAAAGATCATATTTATTTCACTCTCTAAATCTAATATAATATGTAATATTATAATATGTAATATATGTAATAATAAAAATTATATGTAATAATATGTAATAATATATATATAATATGTTCATCGACATGAAGAAGATTAATGATAATAATCTGAAATAAAGAAACGAAAATATAAATAATATTAATTACAAAAGAAAAAAATGAATCTTAATTTTACACTAATTAATTACTCTAATTACAACTAATGATCAATATAATTAGAAAATAAAATGACAATCTTGGCCATTATGGGGCTCGAACCCACGACATTCGCGTTATTAGCACGACGCTCTAACCAACTGAGCTAAACGGCCACCTGACAATCAGCCAACGAGTAACGGTTATAACTCAACTTTTATAAGTGTCTCTATTCATTTCTGTTCTTCGTTTCTTCAGCATACCCTGGAATGATGCTCGCATCCCAAGGAGGTGCGAGTACCCCTGGTCGGGGACTTCTGAGCAAGAGAATAAGTGAATTGATGTTTATAAAAAAAACTGCCAATGTCGGTATGAAAGGCCAAATTAAAAATAAATGTGCGAAATTTAAAAAAAAAATCATTAGAGTCATCACTCGTCGCCGTCCAGACTGAGACGGACACCCGGTTCTCCCAGCTGAAAACAGTAACCTCCCTCACCCGATAAAGACTGCCTTGGCTTTTGTGCCTCCGGGCCATCCGAACCACTCCAAACAATAGGGGTGACAGGATGTTTACCAAGAGTAAAAACTCACAACGCCTCACGCAACAGTTTCATGTAACCATTTTTTATAAAAATGACTACGTGTGTTATGGGTATTTTAAGATTTAAACACCCGACAAGGAAGCAGCTGTATGGCCACCTGCCCCCTATCTCACAAACCATCCGAGTAAGACAGACAAGACATGCTGGTCACTGTTGGAGAAGCAAAGATGAACTCATAAGCGATGTTCTCCTGTGGAAGCCAACACACGGACATGCTAGTGTGGGCCGCCCACCAAGGACCTACATTGACAACTCTACGAGGATACTGGATGCTGCACAGAGGACCTCCCTGGGACAATGAATGATAGAGATGGTTGGCGAGAGATTGTCATGGATATCCGTCCTGATTGCGGGACATGATGATAATGAATATTTATCTTATAAGAAAAAAAAGGGTAAACACACAGTTATTGCCAGTATGTGTTACGAACCTACAACATTCGCGTTATTAACACGATGCTCTAACCAACTGAGTTAACCGACCGACTTACCATCTTTGTATTTGGAGACAAAATAGAATTGTCTCCCATTTTGCATTGAAGGAGGGGTTTTCCTACGCCACGCCACGTAACAAGGTGAGCTCTAGAAATCGCTCTCTTTCTCCGACACGATTTGAAAGTAACAGACGTGCGTCTTTTCGCTTCCTCAGTAGCTACACACATATGTGCCTGTTTTTATTCCCAGACCTTCTGAAAAATAGTAAGTGGCTTCCACTCCTTTTTTGCTTAACCTTTCTCCATGTTCCTTGGAACAACGTGTGTCTGTTTCGACCCGAGCTGAAATCGAAATCCGTAATTACATCGTGATTAGAAAAAGTACTGATATGGCCAGTATGGGGATCGAACCCACGACATTCGCGTTATTAGCACGACGCTCTAACCAACTGAGCTAACCGGCCAACTGACAGTCAGTCAGCCAGTATTCCATATCGTTAGCCTATTATCAATCGCTCTTTTTCTGTTATTTTTTGTTTGTTTTTCTGGGTTTTTTTTCGCTGATTATATTCAGGCGCGTGTTTTATTCTCATCATAATTTGTCTACATTCTCATAAAAAAACACCTTTCCCCTCTCCCTTGATAAACAATTAATTCTAAGGTAAACTACTATCCCACAAAGAGTAGAAACTACGGCAAATTGTTGAATTTATGGAGATTTATGGTACCATATACTGGTACCCAATGATGGTCTACTAAAGAAACTTACAAACAACCACCCCAGCGAAAAAAGAGTAATAAGCCAGATCGAACTTTGAAAGCAAAAATCAGAGTAGATCTATACATATAAATAATTTTTTAATGTTCAAACATGAGAAAGGCATAGAACACTAAATTCAAAATATTACCGCTTACATAGTAAGAATTCACTTGTATAACTGTAATGATAAGTAAGTTTATTTGTCTCATACTCCACCTGTATGGACTGGGTACAAGGCTCCGTTTTAACGTGGGCCCGCCCACAAGCCGAAGCTAATGGTGGAGAGAAAAACAAAAATTGCGTCGATCCCGTCGGCATTCCCCCTCAAGGGGGCGCCTCAGGCGCTGGGCAATAAACCCAGCCCTGTCCCCAAAGGGGGGCAGGTATTGCCTGGAGGGATGGCCCTCTGGGATCGACGCTATTATTATAACATTACCGGTCCAGCGGCCGAAGCTCGCCGGACCCCCAGTCGAAACCGGGTGACTGTAATGATAAGTAAGTAATTTGTTTGTATATATAAGTAATGAAAAAATAATTTTTTTTTTTTTAATTTGTCATCCCTGGTGGGATTCGAACCCACGGCCTCTGGATTAAGAAGTCCAGCGCGCTATCCCCTGCGCTACAGGGACTGCTGATGGAATCAGCATATCACAATAGGTTTACATTATTCATTATCATTGACGTTTCTCATGTTTCCTTATGATTTTCGCCCGATTTTAAAATACTTATTTGATGCGTTTTCCAACCTTCCTCACGTGGTTATTGCAGTTTCAATAATCTTTCAATATTTTACAATACATTTAAAAAGATATATGAAAAAAAAAACGATATAGTTAGTTTCTTCGATTTTGAATTAAACAATATAAACATACGTGATTTCCCAACAATGTTGTCTGATTAAAGTAATTTTACACTAATTAATTATTAAACAATTAATTAATGTAATAATAATATAATTAGAAAAAAAATCACATTGGCCATTATGGGGCTCGAACCCACGACATTCGCGTTATTAGCACGACGCTCTAACCAACTGAGGCTAAACGGCCTCCTGACAATCAGCCAACCAGTAACGGTTATAATCAGCTATTATTAGTATCTTTTTTTTTCTCTTTTTTCCTTTGTTCATAAAATGTTCAAATGGTTGCCATGAAACTACATATTCTAATGAAAAAAATTACTGTTATCCTACAATTTCTAACACCATTAAAAATCCTGTTATAAATAAACCATTGTTTTGTTAAAGAAGATAACTCATCCCTGGTGGGATTCGAACCCACGGCCTCTGGATTAGAAGTCCAGCTCGCTATCCCCTGCGCTACAGGGACTGCCAATAATGTTGACAATAACTGTGAATTTTATTATCAATTAACGCTATGTAGTGGTGTTTTTTTACTTGTTATTTGAAATTGGCTTCTATCTTCAACTTACATAGGACAGAGGTTGGTGCTAGGGTCTCATATATACCCCAACTTGCCAAATCCATATATGGGGTTTCCACTCTACTACAACTCTCTCAGTTTCAGAGAAAATATATGAAAACCAATCTACAACGTGTCAATTTTCATGAAGTAGTATTCATTGAAAATATATGAAAGCCTCTCTTTCGGGGGGCCCCTTAACAGGCTAACCTCGGTGGGGGTTCGGGCTCTTTTTATATTGAAAAGGCGGGGCTTTTCCCACGTCATGAGTCTGTTTGGTCATGTGACAGGTTCAGCCCTTGAAATCGCCAAACACGTCTTGCAAGGGTGAGACTTGTATCTTTTCGCTTGATTAGCAACTACGCATATATGTGCATTTTTGTTCCCAGAACTACTACTGAAAAATGGTATGTAGCTACCACCCTTTTTTTTTTTTTTTTTTTGGCTTACATTTCTTCATGATCCTTGGCGCAACTTGTGCCTGTTTTATGGTTTGGGACTGGAACTATGTTTCATCTTTGCATGTTGCTTTAATTGAATGTTACCTTGTATAAATTGACTTGTCTTTTCCTTGTCGCATATTTGTGTGTTCGGTTACCCTCGTTTGGATTGTGGTGAATCACACTGCGAGTGTAAGGCAGACAGGAGTTAAAAACAGAAAACACGTGAACTTGACATGGAATTTCAAATAACTTGTATTAATATATACACAAACAAGAAATTATGCTTGAAATACTTGCAAAGGAAGGTTTTGTCTGCAGGAATGATAATTATATGAATATAATAATACAGTTCACTTAACTGAAGTCCTTGACGTTGGTGAGTTTATCGGAGTACGAACTACGACCCTCTGTTTCTCTCTGCTGAATACAATGGACGACTATTTTTCTCGTCCGATTTCTGTAGAAGCTAGTGACCAAAGAAAAAAGAAATCCTATCTTCAATTTTGCCGCCAAAGTTTGCGGGCCTGTGATTGGTTGATTCAAATAGAGGCTCGTAGACCAAGGACGACAACCCACCTACCTTAGATATATTTTTATAGGATAGCCTAATGGCATTATATGGAATGCGGGTGCTAGTTTTCGAACTAACACACCACTAATTACTCATAACTTTATATTTTTTTAGTCTCTCTTATAAAGAAATTAGACACAAACGACAGTATCTCCAAGGTTTCAAGTATGGAGTTAACCACAGAGTGGGCAGACAGGTTGAGAGTTAAAGAAATAACCAAACAACTAGAAATAGGAATAACAGACTTGTATTACAGAATAACAATAAGGATTTGCAAACTTTAGTTTCGTCTGCACACAATATATAATTTGTAATAAACTTTCTGAGTCCTGAGATAGGGGTATTATCGGGCCCTTGTGCTACGGCCTTCTGATAGTTCGGATATGATAGACTTTTTCTGTTTATGTCCGACTTTCCGATTCTGGTTTGTTGAGGAAGAGGAGCTACCATTATTTAGGTCTGTCCCCGGTGCAAGCTGGATCAGAAGAGACCGAGTTTGCTTATTCCGGCTTTGCCGGGCAAAGTATGCTGGCTCGTGATTGGTTGGTTCGAAACAGAGGCTCGCAGACAAAGGACGATAGTCCCCATACCCCAGAATTCCCAATACTCTCTCTATATATATAATATATTTTCTGTTATTTTGTTTTTTCATATTTGGTTCAATTCGGACACCTGGCTTATGTTATATGGGGTTAGCAAGAGGTTTTGGGTGTTTTAAAGGTGGCTGGATAATTTCTTGTTGCGTGTTTTAAGTGTTTACTTTTAACCCCATCTCAATTTGGTGGTCCGCGCTGAAAAGGAAGGAATTTAAGGAATGAAAAGAAAGGGTCCACTCTATGGGTTAAATACAAAAAAAAATGACTTTAAAAAAATGTGCTTAAAAAATTGAGTTTTAAAAAAATGAATACCCATCAAGAATGAATGAAACAATAAAAATGAATACCCATCAAGAATGAATGACAATAAAATAACCCAGCAAAGGTTGACATGCCGTAAAATCCAACCAACCAAACGACCGACCGACCGGACCAATCCATGTGTCTAATAGCTTGGCTTGCTTTGTTTGTTTTACTGCATATCAACCTCGTGGGTTATTTTAATGCCTGACAAAGTTTTGAAATAATTCATTCTTAAATGGATACTCAAATTTATTTAATTAACACTTTTTTTTCTATTATAAATGGGGCCCTGATAGGTACAAAGCTCTCTAGGTCAGAGTGTACTGGGAGCAATGGTGATGAAGGGTGATGAACTGGAACCTCACACCATCAGAGGGTTTAACGTAATTCCCAGGCCATGTTGTCCTACTAGATCCGTTCCAGAAATGATTTTTAGTCGATATGGCCGTGTGCAAAAAAAAAAAAAAAAAAAAAAAAAAAAAGTATAAGACCCCCCCCCCCAAAAAAAAAAAAAAACATACCTAAAATGAACGGCGAACGCGATTCTAAAGGAATATAATAAACCTAGATGGGGTTGTTAATATCAGTAAATGAATCAAATTATTTATAACTAATTAATGATTGCATTTAGTTAAATAGAAGAAAAAATACTCATATGGCCAGTATGGGGATCGAACCCACCGACATTCGCGTTATTAGCACGACGTTCTAACCAACTGAGCTAACCGGCCAACTGACAGTCAGTCAGACAGTATCCATATCATTAGCCTATTATTTATTATCGCTCGTTTTTTCTGTTATTTTTTGTTTGTTTTTCTGGGTTTTTTCGCGCAAGCGCGTGTTTATTCTCATCATAATTTGTCTACATTCTTCATAAAAAAAAAGACCTTTCCCCTCTCCCTTGACTCACAATTAATTCTAAGGTAAAACTGCTATCTCCCACAAAGAGTAGAAACTACGGCAAATTGTTTGGAATTTATGGAGATTTAAGGGCCGGGTAGCTCAGTCGGTAAAAGCGTTCGGCTAGAAACAACAACGTTCCTAGTTCGATACAGGTCCTCGCAACTCAGCGTTAGAGTAGCACAGGGATTTGTGCGGTAAGCAAGGAGCTGATGGTAGGTGTGGCGCTCCACCTCAGTATGCTAAAACAATCTCCTTGGTCTAGTGCTATTTGAAAAGGGGATAGACTGACTGGCTGATACCCGATTTAGGCGAGCCACCGTCGAACTTTTTTACTTATACTGGTACCTAATGATGGTCTACTAAGAAAACTTACAAAACAACCACCCCAGCGAAAAAAGAGTAATAAGCCAGATCGAACTTTGAAAGGAGCAAAAATCAGAGTAGATCTATACAAATATAAATTTTTTAATGTTCAACATAGAAAGGCATAGAAGAACACTAAATTCAAAATATTACCGCTTAGTAAGTATTCACTTGTATAAATGTAATGATAAGTAAGGAATTTGTTTGTATATATAAGTAATGAAGAATAAATTTTTAAAAAAAATGTCATCCCGGGTGGGATTCGAACCCACGGCCCTTGATTAGAAGTCCCAGCGCGCTAATCCCTGCGCTACAGGGACTGCTGACGAAACTGCATACCCCACAATAGGTTTACATTATTCATTATCATTGACGTGTCTCATGTTTCCTTATGTTATTTGCCCCGAATTTAAAATATTCTTTGATGCGTTTTCTTCCCAACCTTCCTCAAGTGGTTATTGCAGTTCAGAATCTTTCAAATATTTTACAATACATTTAGAAACATATATGAAGAAAAAAGAAGATATAGTTAGTTTCTTTGATTTTGAATTAAACAATATAAAAAACAATGTGATTTCCCAACATGTTGTATGATTAAAGTAATTTTATAACAACTAATTAATATTATTAATTAACCAATTAATTAAATATAAATAATAATATAAATTTAGAAAAATCACATTGCCCATTATGGGCTCGAAACCACGACATTCGCGTTATTAGCACGACGCTCTAACCCAACTGAGCAAACGGCCGCCTGACAATCAGCAACCAGTAACGGTTATATCCTCACTATTATTAGTATCTCTTTTTTTTTTTTTTTTTTTTTTTTTTCATTTTTGTTCCTAAAAGTGCCGCTTCAAATGGTTGCAATGAAATACAATATTTTTTATGGAAAAAAAAAATTATTTTCACACCGGACAGTTTTTTATAAAGCACCATTAAGAAATCCTTGTTATATAAAAATAACCATTGTTTTAAAAAAAAAAAAAAAAACTTAAACTCCATCCCCTGGTGGGATTTCGACCCACGGCCCTCTGATTAAAGTCCATGCGCGCTATCCCCGTGGCGCTCACAGCGACTGCTGCTGATCAGAATTTGCCATACACCAATACGGTTTACATTATTCATATCATTGACGTTTCTCATGTTCCTAATGTTTTTTTTTCGGCTGCCCGATTTTTAAAAAAATATTTGCTTTGATTGCGTTTTCCAAACCTTTCCTCATAGTTTTTTTGAGTTCAGGAATCTTCAATATTTTCTAACATTTAAAAAAAAGAATATATGAAAAAAAAAACTAAGAGAATATAGTTTTTCTTCAAGATTTTGAATTAACTTATAATTACTTTATTAAACCAGTTAGTTAAATATTATTTTTTAAAAAATTACAATTGGCCATTAAAGGGGCCTCTGAACCCCGACATTCGCGTTATTACGCACGACGCTCTAACCACTAAGCCTAAACGCCGCCTGCAATCAGGCCAACCAGTAAAGCGGTTATAGCTCAACTTTTATAAGTGTCTCTATCTAGGTACTGGACAATAAAATCGTCCTGCTAACGGGGAGCTTTAAAAGTGAATTAGAAATAAATTAATCTATTTTATTTAAAGGTCAATCTATTGTTCTAAATCGATAATAGTACCATAATGAAACCATCAATTTAAAAAAGAAAAATAATCATTCAATATCGTTTATTTTTTAAAAGATTAAAAAAAAACCATGTTGTTTTGAGTCAAAATTCCTTCCGACGCGATTCCGCGCCATCCAGCCTTCTTTCGTTGGTTTTTAGTGTGCTTGTTTAATAACATTTAAACTGAACATTTCGCTGATTGCAAAAAAATTTACCAAAAAATCAGGTAATTTCCGATTTTAATGAATTTTCAAGTAATTGATTTAACAATTAATGAATTTTAAAATGCTCATTATTTATTTTCAAAATTTAAATTTTCAGTATTTTGCTATGAAAATTAATTAATAAAATTCATTTTAAAATATTGAAAATCTTCTTTCCCGACGTTTAGTTTAAAATGTTATATTTTAGAATTCTGAAAATAAAATCTAACTTAATGCAAACCTTATTTTAGTGCTCAAAGTAAATAAGTTTGAAAGAAAAAACTTCGATTGAAAAATGTACCCCTCCCCCTTTTTAAGGCAAGAAAAAACATCGATGTTATAATTTTTTTTCTTTTATTATAAAAATAGCCATAAATAATTATCGAAATGAGTAAAAAAGAAAGTTCCCAAAATATTAATATTTATTATTTTGTTAAACATTTTATTTTCGATTTTTCGGTACTTATTTCATAATCACCACTGTGTCAATTTCATGAAGTAGTATTCATGAAAAATATATGAAACCCCCTCCTCTTCCGGGGTCCCACCTAACAGGCAACACTCGGTCGGGGGCGGTTAGGGGTTACAACGCAATCGGCCCTGAACAACAGGGCGAACATTATATATCTGGTTCGATTTTTCTCTGTGTTGTCTTTGGTCTGCTGAATGAAAAAAATCTAGGTAATTGTGTGCTCATTTTCATCTTAAGAACGAATTAAAAAAATTAATTTAATAAATTATCTAAGGGTCAAATTTTTGTTTAAGTCGAAAAATAGTAAATAATTGGGCACAAAAAAAAGAATATATATATATGTAATTTATTTTTAATTACGTTTTAGAACAATTAATATTTGACTGAAATTTTGACAAAAAAACACGATTAATAAAAAATTCTTTCCAGGAACATTTTAAAATTCTAAAGAGCCCAGCCTGAACAAGACGGATTAAAACCAAAAAAATTATTTTTTTAAATAAAATTCTTTTTAAAAATCTTTGGAGTTTCTGTCTGGTCGAAAATAAATTATTACGAATGACGGTTTGTTTAAGTTTTCTCTTTCTTAATAGGTTCATATATATTATATATATATATAATATATATATATATATAATATAATACTAGATCAAAACGACCCGTTGGGTCACCCATTAGCCTCTCGCTAGATTATGGGGCATTAGGCAAAGAGGGTAAAGGGTCCTCCAGAATTCGTCCTGCTGTTTCATATTAAAATGAACTTAAAAATTAATTAATTGACTATTCATGGGTCAAATGTTTTTGTCTAAGTCTAAAAGTTGTAGCATAATGGCATCAAGTAATAATAAGGGAAATCATAATTTGGTCCATAATTATTTTTTTAATATACATTTTAACATTTTCAGGCAATTTTGGCTCATATATTCAAACAGACGTCAAAATTATGTAAATCCATATTTTAATAAAAATTAAATTTGACCCTCCCCCTCATTTGAAAAAAAAAATTACCTAAAATCCAGGAAGTATTCCGATTTTAAAAAAATCGAATAATTTTCAGTGTTGATTATCAATGAATGAATTTATTCCTATTTGAAAAAACTTCTTTCTGATTTAATTAGGTATTTCTTGCTATGGTAATTAATATATAAAATTCATTTACACAATATGAAGCGTCTAATTTTATGTTTCAATTTCATATTTTTTATATTCTTAAAACCTTTTATTTAATAACCTCTTTATTTATTATCGTTATCTTGGTAACTTTTTTGTAGAAAAAGAACTCTAATTAAAAATGTAAGCCCCTTCCCTTTTTAAACAGAACAAACATCGATGGTATATTAATTTATTTTATAAGATAATAGCCAATTAAATAATATCGGAAAAAATTATCCAAGTAAAAAAAAAGTTATCCAAAAATTATGTTTTTATTTTAAATTTATTTTCGGATTTTTCGGTACTATTTTCCTTATCAATTAGATATCTCCCTTAAATGTTTTTTTCTTCTATTAACAACTGTAGAGGATTAAATGAGAATGTGTTCGGTAAATGAATGACGAATAAATTATGCACAACTGTTTTAGGGGCAGAAAATCACGGAGAAATAATAAAACAAATGCATACAATTTAATATATACAAATAAATTATCAGGAATAAATCTGCCAATGCAGATAATATTGTAGAGTGATATGTGTAAATGGGTAAATATATAAAAATTTGTATATTAAGTTTGGAAAAGTTCGTTTGATGTGGCAGAAAATGAGAAATAGTTTTGTTGTTATCTGACCGTGTTTTGAAATAGATTTCCGATGTTGGTTGCGTGGTACGATTGATGGCATAGTAAAAGTATTGGTGTTGAGGACGGTGGAATCGTTGAGTCCTGACCCTCCTGCTTCTCTTGGCGTCGCGAGGGAGACTACGTGTTTGTTTTATCTTTGGTTATGTCCGGTTTGAGTGTTGAGGTGTGTCCTGTCTCGTTCTGTATACGAAATTAATTCTGTCCTCATCTGATGGCGAATGGGTTCTGTCTAAATTGTTGATTTCTTATCCATCATTTATAATACTTAGTCGGAAATCAAAAAAGTAAATTAAAACCCTTTTTGCGCAATACGCGCCGGACGTAGTAGTAGAAACAATACTAGGCCAAATTCGATTCTGATTTTTTGTGTAGAAAAATGTTTAATCACTTTTTCCCTTATATCTTTTGGAAAAGATTGTTTCGTCGTGTTTGGTTTAATTACTTTTCTATAAGTTGTGGAAAAAAGGATGGTGGTTGTATCGCTTTATTTTAATTTTCTTTTTTCCTGTAGGTTTGGAAAGAGAAATGTTACGTGTATTTATTTAAAAATATAGGAATTGCATTCATTCACACCTTAAAAAATTCAAAAAATACAAAATAAAAATATTAAAAAAAACCATTAACATTGGTTAATTTTTTTAAGAAACTGTTAACCTAGTCCAAGAATTCTGCTTACGAATTTAAAACGAATTAATAATGTTTAATTTCGATTATTAAGGGTTCAAATCTCTTTATCCAAGTCGAAAAGTTAAGTAATATAATGAGCATTCCTCCAATATAAAATAACATTTTTTAAGGACTATACAACCGTGATTTATTTAATATATTTAAAAACGATTTTTTTTTTTCGGTCAATTTTTTAAGAGATATTGCGTTCGGCTGAGCGCGCTGTTGATAAAGAATACGCTTGTTCAAATTATTGTAACATTCGCGGATTGCAAAATTAATTTTAATCAGGGGAATATTGCCTTATTGATTGGTAGTATAATTCTGCCGATTTTAACGAAATTTTTCAGTTTGATTTACAATTAATGAATTTTATAATGCATCAGTTTTATTTTTATTTCCATTCAAAACTTACACGTATTTCTGCTCTGGATAAATTAATATATATAAATTCATTTAAGATTATGACACAACATTTTAAGAGTTTAAATGTCTATTATAAATTCTAAAAGAGATATTTTTTTAATAATATTTTACTTTAGTATCAACATCTCATTTTTTTTTTTTTTTTTTTTTTTTTTTTTTTTTTGAAAATAGCTCAATTAAAATATAAATTTCGAAAATGAGTAAAAGAAAATTCCAAAGTTAATTTTTAGTGTTTATATTTTTTTTATTTATTGTTATATAATCCAGTCCGATTTTTCTCCGGTACTTATTTTTTACATCCGATCAGATTCCTAAAATTGTTTTTTTTTTCTTTTTTCGGACCTTTCGTCTTATTTGTCTTTTTTATTTATATCAGAATTCGTAATCAATCATCATTATAGTTACAGATATTTTGCACCCCAAGAAACAAGTTGTTCCAAAGGTTAAGGGGGACCGGCTGGAAGAAAAATTAAATAAGAAAGTTGTTGAAGAATAAATAATGGACTGGAGCAGTTATAAAGATGTCATTCAATTGATAAGATCAACACTGAAAATTTCAAATAAAATCGGATATTTTTTCCTGATTTTTGTTTTATAAAAAAATTTTTCAAAATTTGTATTGAAAAAACAACCGGAAGTTTGCCAAAACGATTGAGGTTGGCCTAGATTTAGATTGAAAATGGAATCAGGGAATGTTCATTACATTACGGTCTTCGTACACGGATGAATCAAGGGAGTTGTTAAAGTTTCCTCTTAATCCCCCTTTCCTTTTACTCTCTATGATTAGAAGACTAACAACATTTAATAACAACGGGTGTATCAAGAGAGACATAAGGATGAGAAAAAGAGTGATATACAGAAGTTTACAGGGGACTTGGGTCATTTTTTTAATTAATTGCAAACAATTCGACTAAATCAGAACAATTAAATGGGAATTTTTTAAACAGAACTATAATCTATAAACTAAGGCGAATAATTTGAGTAATTACTTTCGGTGTAAATGAAAATAATAGGCACTAGGTGTGAAAAGATAGGCCTTTTAGACCATTAAAAGATGATAATTCAGCTTCAGGTATAAATATATGATGAGATAATAGATATATGCCATGGCCAAAGTACAAAGGGAAGATAATGATGTTTTTTTTTTAATTTTTTTAATTTTAGACAAAATTATCAGAATCAGTAATTGTGAAATTTTAAATGAAAATTTTATTATCGCTTAATTCAATAACTGACTTTGTATTTTATATGAATAGCGTTGCTTATTTTATGGGAAAAAAGTTTTTTTTTATTACAAGTTCAGAAATGTGTAGATTGGTGACGTCTTAG
>CM042164.1:80184345-80209321 GCA_023376005.1 Doryteuthis pealeii | reverse complement strand
ACTAACACACCACTAAAACTCATAACTTATATATTTTTAGTTCTCTCTTATAAAGAAATTAGACACAAACGACAGTACTCCAAAAAAGAGAGAGAATCAAGTTTCAAGTATGGAGTTAACCACGAGTGTGGCAGACAGGTTTGAAGAGTTAAAGAAATAACCAAACAACTAGAAATAGGAATAACAGACTTGTATTCAGAATACAAATAAGGATTGCAAACTTTAGTTCGTCTGCACAAATATATAATTTGTAATAAAACTATTCTGAGTCCTGAGATAGGGTATTATCGGAGCCCTTGCTACGGCCTTCTGATAGTTCGGATATGATAGACTTTCTGTTTGATGTCCGACTCCGATTCTGGTTGTTGAGGAAGAGGAGCTACCTTATTTAGGTCTGTCCCCCGGTGCAAGCTGGATCAGAAGAGACCGAGTTTGCTTATTCGGCTTTGCCGGCAAAGTATGCTGGCTCGTGATTGGTTGGTTCGAAACAGAGGCTCGCAGACAAAGGACGATAGTCCCCATACCCCAGAATTCCCAATACTCTCTCTATATATATATATATTTTCTGTTATTTGTTTTTTCATATTTGGTTTCAATTCGGACACCTGGCTTATGTTATATGGGGTAGCAAGAGGTTTTGGGTGTTTTAAAGGTGGCTGGATATTCTTGTTGCGTGTTCTTAAGGTTTTACTTTTAACCCCATCTCATTTGGTGGTCGCGCTGAAAAGGAAGGAATTTAAGGAATGAAAAAGAAAGGGTCCACTCTATGGGTTAAATACAAAAAAAATGACTTTAAAAAATGTGCTTAAAAATTGAGTTTTAAAAAAATGAATACCCATCAAGAATGAATGAAACAATAAAAAATGAATACCCATCAAGAATGAATGAAACAATAAAATAACCCAGCAAAGGTTGACATGCCGTAAAATCCAACCAACCAAACGACCGACCGACCGACCAATCCATGTGTCTAATAGCTTGGCTTGGCTTTGTTTGTTTTACTGCATATCAACCTCGGTGGGTTATTTAATGCTGACAAAGTTTTGAAATAAATTCATTCTTAATGGATACTCAATTTATTTTATTAACACTTTTTTTCTATTATAAAAATGGGGCCCTGATAGGTACAAGCTCTCTAGGTCAGAGTGTACCTGGGAGCAATGGTGATGAAGGGTGATGAACTGGAACCTCACCATCAGAGGGTTTAACGTAATTCCCAGGCCATGTGTCTACTAGATCCGTCCAGAAATGATTTTTTAGTCGATATGGCCGTGTGCAAAAAAAAAAAAAAAAAAAAAAGTAATAAGACCCCCCCCCAAAAAAAAAAAACATACCATAAAATGAACGGCGAACGCGATTCTAGGAATAAATAAACCTAGATGGGTTTGTTAATATCAGTAAATGAATCAATTATTTATACTAATTAATGATTTGCATTTAGTTAAATAGAAGAAAAATACTCATATGGCCAGTATGGGGATCGAACCCACGACATTCGCGTTATTAGCACGACGTTCTAACCAACTGAGCTAACCGGCCAACTGACAGTCAGTCAGACAGTATTCCATATCATTAGCCTATTATTAATCGCTCTTTTTCTGTTATTTTTTGTTTGTTTTTCTGGGGTTTTTTCGCGCAAGCGCGTGTTTTATTCTCATCATAATTTGTCTACATTCTCATAAAAAAAAAGACCTTTCCCCTCTCCCTTGACTCACAATTAATTCTAAGGTAAACTGCTATCCCACAAAGAGTAGAAACTACGGCAAATTGTTGAATTTATGGAGATTTAAGGGCCGGGTTAGCTCAGTCGGTAAAGCGTTCGGCTAGAAACAACAACGTTCCTAGTTCGATACAGGTCCTCGCCAACTCAGCGTTATGAGTAGCACAGGGATTTGTGCGGTAAAGCAAGGAGCTGATGGTAGGTGTGGCGCTCCACCTCAGATGCTAAAACAATCTCCTTGGTCTAGTGCTATTGAAAAGGGGATAGACTGACTGGCTGATACCGACTTTAGGCGAGGCCACCGTCGACTTTTTACTTATACTGGTACCTAATGATGGTCTACTAAGAAAACTTACAAACAACCACCCCAGCGAAAAAAAGAGTAATAAGCCAGATCGAACTTTGAAGGCAAAAATCAGAGTAGATCTATACAAATAAATAATTTTTTAATGTTCAAACATGAGAAAGGCATAGAAGAACACTAAATTCAAAATATTACCGCTTAGTAAGTATTCACTTGTATAAATGTAATGATAAGTAAGGAATTTGTTTGTATATATAAGTAATGAAGAAATAAATTTTTAAAAAAAATGTCATCCCGGGTGGGATTCGAACCCACGGCCTCTGGATTAGAAGTCCAGCGCGCTATCCCCTGCGCTACAGGGACTGCTGACGAAAACTGCATACCACAATAGGTTTACATTATTCATTATCATTGACGTGTCTCATGTTTCCTTATGTTATTTGCCCGATTTTAAAATATTTCTTTGATGCGTTTTCCAACCTTCCTCAAGTGGTTATTGCAGTTTCAGGAATCTTTCAATATTTTACAATACATTTAGAAACATATATGAAGAAAAAAAAGAAGATATAGTTAGTTTCTTTGATTTTGAATTAAACAATATAAACAGATGTGATTTCCCAACAATGTTGTATGATTAAAGTAATTTTACACTAATTAATTATTAATTAAACCAATTAATTAATATAATAAATAATATAATTAGAAAAAAAATCACAAATTGGCCATTTATGGGGCTCGAACCCAACCATTCGCGTTATTAGCACGACGCCTAACCAACTGAGCTAAACGGCCGCCTGACAATCAGCCAACCAGTAACGGTTATATATCAGCTATTATTAGTATCTTTTTTTTTTTTTTTTTTTTTTTTTTTTCATTTTGTTCCTAAAATGCTCAAATGGTTGCATGAAACTACATATTTTAATGGAAAAAAAATTATTTTCACACCGACAGTTTTTAACACCAATTAAGAATCCTTGTATAAAATAACCATTGTTTTTAAAAAAAAAAAAACTTAACTCATCCCTGGTGGGATTCGAACCCACGGCCTCTGGATTAGAAGTCCAGCGCGCTATCCCCTGCGCTACAGGGACTGCTGATAGAATCTGCATACCACAATAGGTTTACATTATTCATTATCATTGACGTTTCTCATGTTTCCTAATGTTTTTCGCCCGATTTTAAAATATTTCTTTGATGCGTTTTCCAACCTTCCTCAAGTAGTTATTGCAGTTTCAGGAATCTTTCAATATTTTACAATACATTTAAAAAGATATATGGAAAAAAAAAATAGAAGATATAGTTAGTTTCTTCGATTTTGAATTAAACTTATTAATTACTTATTAAACCAGTTAGTTAATATAATTTTAAAAAATTACAATTGGCCATTATGGGGCTCGAACCCACGACATTCGCGTTATTAGCACGACGCTCTAACCAACTGAGCTAAACGGCCGCCTGGCAATCAGCCAACCAGTAACGGTTATAACTCAACTTTTATAAGTGTCTCTATTCTAGGTACTGGCAATAAAATCGTCTGCTACGAGCTTTAAAAGCGAATTAGAAATAATTAAATCTATTATTTAAGGTCAAACTTTGTCTAAATCGATAAGTAGTAACATAATGACCATCATTAAAAAAAGAAAAATATCATTACATATGCAGTTTATTTTTAAAAGATTTAAAACCATTTGTTTTGGTCAAATTCGACGCGATCCGCCATTCAGCCTCTTTTTCGATGGTTTTAAGTGCTTGTTTACAATTTTACTGTAACATTCGCGATTGCAAAAAAATTTACCAAAAATCAGGTAATTGTCCGATTTTAATGGAATTTTCAGTATTGATTTAACAATTAATGAATTTTATAATGCATCAGTTATTTTATTTCAAAACTTTAATTTAGTATTTTTGCTATGAAAAATTAATATATAAAATTCATTTAAAATATGAAAATCCCGACGTTAAGTTTAAAATGTTATATTTTTAGATTCTGAAAATAAATATCTACTTAATGCAAACCTTATTTTAGGTGCCAAAAGTAATAAGTTTTGAAGAAAAACTCGATTGAAAATGTACCCCCTCCCCCTTTTAAGCAGAAAAAAACATCGATGTATAATTTTTTCTTTTATAAAATAATAGCCAATTAAATAATTATCGAAATGAGTAAAAAAGAAATCTCCAAAATATTAATTATTTATTATTTTTTTACATTTTATTTTTCGATTTTCGGTACTTATTTTCTCATAGAATCTACCACGTGTCAATTTTCATGAAGTAGTATTCATTGAAAATATATGAAACCCTCTCTTCCGGGGTCCACCTAACAGGCTAACCTCGGTCGGCGGTTAGGGGGTTACAACGCATCGGCCCTGACACAGGGCGAAATATATATCTGTTCGATTTTTCTGTGTTTGTCTTGTCTGCTGATGAAAAAAATCTATGGTAATTGTGTGCTCATTTTCATCTTAAGAACGAATTAAAAATTAATTAAATAAATTATCTAAGGTCAAATTTTTGTTTAAGTCGAAAAGTAGTAACATAATGGGCATCAAAAAAAAAAGTAATATAATATATGTAATTTATTTTTAATACGTTTTAGACAATTAAATTCAACTGAAAAATTTGACAAAAAAAAAAAACACAGATTTAAAAAAAATTCTTTCAGAACATTTTTTAAAATCTAAGAGCCCAGCCTGATCAAGACGGATTTTACCAAAAAAATTATTTTTTTTAAATCTTTAAAAATCTTTTGAGTTTCTGGTCGAAATAAATTATTACGAAATGACGGTTTGTTAAGTTTCTCTTTCTTTGAAAGTTCATATATATATATATATATATATATATATATATATATATATATATACTAGACAAAACGTGACCCGTTGGGTCACCCATTAAGCTCTCGCTAGATAATTGGGATTAGGCAAAAGAGTAGGGTCTGCCAGATATCGTCTGCTGTTCATTTAAAAATGAATTAAAATTAATTAAATTGACTATTTATGGTCAAATGTTTGTCTAAGTCTAAAAGTTGTAGCATAATGAGCATAAGTAAAATAAGGGAAATCATATTGTACATGTAATTTATTTTTAATACATTTTAAACTATTTTTTCAGGCAATTTTGCTCAAATATATCTTAAACATGACCGTCAAAGATTATGTAAAATCCATATTTTATAAAAATAAATTTGACCCTCCCCCTCATTTGAAAATAAAATTACCTAAAATCAAGGAAGTATCCGATTTTAATGAAATTTTCAGTGTTGATTTATCAATGAATGAATTTTATTCTATTTGAAAAACTTTCTGATTTAATTAGGTATTTCTGCTATGGTAAATTAATATATAAAATTCATTTAAAATATGAAAGCGTCTAATTTTAAGTTTCAATTTCCATATTTTTATATCTAAAACTTTTTATTTAATAACTACTTTAGTTTATTATCGTTATCTTGTACTTTTTGTAGAAAAAACTCTATTAAAAAATGTAGCCCTCCCTTTTAAACAGAACAAACATCGATGTATAATTTATTTTATAAGATAATAGCCAATTAAATAATTATCGAAAAAAAATTATCGAAGTAAAAAAAAGTTATCCAAAAATTATGTTTTTATTTTAAATTTATTTTCGGATTTTCGGTACTTATTTTCTATCATTATATCTCCCTTAATTTTTTTCTTCTATTAACACTGTAGAGGATTATGAGAATGTGTTCGGTAATATTAGGAATGACGAATAAAAATATATGACACTGTTAGGCAGAAATCACGGAGAAATAATAAAACAAATGCATACAATATAATATAAACAATAAATTTATTCAGAGAATAAATCTGCAATAATAATTTTGTAGAGTGATATGTGTATGTAAATATAAAAAGTTTGTATATTAAGTTTGGAAAAGTTCGTTTTGATGTGGACAGAAATGAGAAATAAGTTTGTGTATCTGACCGTTTGAAATAGATTCCTGATGTTGGTTGCGGTGGTACGATTGAATGGCAATAGTAGTAATTGTGTTGAGGACGGTGGAATCGTTGAGTCTGACACCTGCTTCTTGGTCAGCGAGAGGAGATCTACGTGTTTGTTTATCTTTGGTTATGTCCGGTTTGAGTGTGAGGTGATGTCTGTCTCGTCTGCTAGCGAAATTAATTCTGTCCTCTCTGATGGCGAAATGGGTTCTGTCTAATTGTTGATTTCTTATCCATCATTTATAATACTTTAGTCGGATCAAAAAGTAATTAACTTTTTTGCGCAAACGCGCGGACGTAGTAGTAAACAATATCTAGCCAATCGATTCTGATTTTTGTGTAAACAATTGGTTTAATCACTTTTCCTTAAATCTTTGGAAAAGGATTTGTGTTCGTGTGTTTGGTTTAATTACTTTTCTATAAGTTTGGAAAAAGGATGGTGTTGTATGTTTATTTTAATTTCTTTTCCTTAGGTTTGGAAAGAGAAATGTGTACGTGTATTTATTTAAAAATATAGAATTGCATTCTATAACACCTTAAAAAAATAAAAATAAAAATAAAAATATTAAAACCATTTTGTAATTTTTTTAAGAAACGGTTGACCTAGGTAACCCAAAAATTCGGCTGCTACGAATTTTAAAAACGAATTAAAATTAATTAATTCGATTATTTAAGGTCAAATCTTTATCCAAGTCGAAAAGTAGTAATATAATGAGCATCAATAAAAAACATTTTTTAAAGAAGCAAAATAATATTACACGTGATTTATTTTTAATATATTTAAAAACGATTTTTTTTCGGTCAATTTTGATTGCGTTCGGCCTGAGACGCTGTTTTAAAAATAGCTTGTTTTACAAAATTAATTGTACATTCGCGATTGCAAAATAATTTTATCAGGGAATTATCCCGATTTTAACGAAATTTTTCAGTATTTGATTTATCAATTAATGAATTTTTATAATGCATCAGTTATTTTATTTCAAAACTTTAAGTATTTTCTGCTCTGATAAATTAATATATAAAATTCATTTAAGATATGAGCAGCAACATTTTAAGTTTAAAATGTCATATTATTAAATTCTAAAAAAATATTTTTTAATAACTATTTTACTTTAGTATCAATCATCCATTTTTTTTTTTTTTTTTTTTTTTTGAAAATAGCCAATTAAATAAATATCGAAATGAGTAAAAGAAAATTCCAAAAGTTATTTTTTTAGTGTTTATTTTTATTTTATATTCCGATTTTCGGTACTTATTTACTATCCGATCAGATTCTTAAAAAATTTTTTTTTTTTCTTTTATTCGGACCTTCGGTCTTTTGTCTTTTTATTTATACAGAAATTAGTATCAATCACATATATTACACCGATATTTTGCACCCCAAAAACAAAGGTTGTCAAAGTTAAGGGACCTGGAAAAAATTAGAAAGTTTTGAAATAAAGTAACTGATGCATTATAAAATTCATTCATTGATAAATCAACACTGAAAATTTCAATAAAATCGGATATTTTCCTGATTTTTGTTTTAAAAAAAATTTTTCAAAATTGTATTGAAAAAACACGGATTTGTCAACGAATTGGGTTGACCTAATTTAGATTGAAATGGATCAGGGAATTTCATTACATACGGGTTCTTCGCTACAGGAGTGAATCAAGGGAGTTGTTAAATGTTTCTCTTAATCCCCCTTTCTTTTACTCTCTAGATAGACTAACACATTTAACAAGGGTGTAATCAAGAGAGACATAGAGAGAAAAAGAGTGATATACAGAAGTTATGACAGGGATTGGTCAGTTTTTTTACTTAATTGCAAATTACGACTAATCAGAACCAATTAAAATGGAATTTTTTTCAAACATAACATAATCCTAAAACTAAGGAATAATTTAGTATTACTTTCGTGTAATTAAAATAACCAGGAAAAAACCTTTAGACATTAAAAGATGATAATCTCAGCTTCAGTATAAATAATAGATAGATAATAGATATATTGCCATGGGCAAAAGTAACAAAGGGAGATAAATTTTTTTTTAATTTTTTAATTTTAAGACAATTATCAAAAATCAGAATTGTGCAATTTTAATGAAATTTTTTATCGCTTTATTCAATAACGACTTAGTTTTATAATGAATAGCTTGCTTATTTTATGGGAAAAAAAAGTTTTTTTATCAATTCAGAATGTAGTAGATGGTGACCTTTTGTCATTTGAGGAAAATAATTTCCGGTCCCTAATTTTTACATTTCTAGCAAGATCAAATTCTGAAGGCCATATAAAAAAAGTAAAGTCATCAGGGCGGCCTAAAGTCGATATCAGCCAATCGCAACGGAGTCTATCCCCTTTTCACTAGGAGATTATTTTAGCGTCTGAGGTGGAGCGCCACACCTACTGTCAGCTCCTTACTTTACCGCACAGATCCCTGTGCTACTCATACGCTGAGTTGGCGAGGACCGGTAGCGAACTAGGAACCTTGTGGTTTCTAGCCGAACACTCTACCGACTGAGCTAACCCAGCCCTTATATAAAAAATTAAAAAATTCAATACCCGAAAAAACTGATTTGAAAAATTAAAAGTTATTTTCTTAAAACTCAAAAAATAATTTATGTAGCATTTTTTTTCTCTTTTTGTTTTTTGTTTTGTTTTTCTTTTTGTTGTTGTTGTTGTTGTATTTTTTTTTGTTTTTTTTTTGTTTGTTTTTTTCCTTAGATTTAATAACAATGTTTTTCTTTAGATTGATGCAAAAACAAAGTATTTTCTTTGATTCAGTTGGCCCATTTCTATTCACATTAAAAATTTAATAGTGAATTTTAAACCTCTGCCAGGTGGCATGTTGAACAAAATATTTACACCATAGATAAAACTTTATTCAATCTATCTAAAAATGCAAGTTTAATTATTCACAATTTTGCGGAACATATTTTCCGAGATTTTTATATATTCAAGAATTATTACTAACGATTGTTCTTTTTCTTCATGAAAAGCTAAAGTTATTCCCCCTTTTCATTTCAAGATATCCGGATTTTTACGCTGCAGTCTGAACAACTATTCAGTGCGCATATCATTGTAGTGTTATTTTTTTCTTACGTGCTTTGGCTACGCCGTGTAACTTTTCTGTAGGAATTTTTTTACACATTTAAGCTTCTATTACTTTGCCTAAATCGTAAATTAATATCTATTGATATTTTTCAAAGGTTTCCGAAGAAAACGTTGAGTTATATCCCTTTTGGCCCATCGCTATATGTATATATATATTATAAAAAGAAGGTCCCCAAAATAGGTTATGTTTTTTTTTAATTTATAATTATTTTGCATTGGCGACACGTGTTTCAGATCTTCTGATATCTTCTTCATGCGTTAATTAACCACGTTCTAATTAACGCCAAAGAAGATATCAGAAGATCTGAAACACATGTCGCCAATGCAAAATAATAATAATAAAAACTTATTTAAAAAATACATAATCCATTTTGCGGACCTTCTTTTTTGTTATCAAAAGAGTTAAGGTTGGATAATTTAATTAATATTGTAATCTAGTACTTTTGAAAAATTAAGAATAAAGATGAAAGAGAATTTTCTTTCCGGGTGATTAAAGATAAAAGGTAATTATTTTTAACACGTGACATTTTGAGTTTCATTTTGAGTTGGATACTTTTATTAATATTGTAATCTTGTACATTCTGAAGAAAAAGGAAAGAAAAAGGAAGAAAAAAATGTATTTCCGGGTGATTAAAGATAAAAAGAAATTATTTTTAACAAGTGATATTCACAGTTTCATTTTGAGTTAATTTAATCAAGATTGTAATGTTGTACATTCTTTAAAAAAATAAGAAAAAGGAAAAAAACAAAACAATTTCCTTTCCGGGTGATGAAAAAGTAATTTTTTTTTTTACAGTTTCATTTAAAGTTTCAAAAAATAATTCAGAAAAAATGTCTTCTTTACTTAGACTTTGTGGCATCTCGGGTATAATATTGAAAGGGAACTTTTACCCCAAGACACACCGGCGGAAGTGGCACCGTCTACCGGATGAGCGTTGTAATAAATATAAGTATTGAAGCTGCCATCTTGTGGTACACAAGTGTTATTGGATGAGACTGAAAGTTAATCTGTAGTCATCCTTAATAAAAAATAAAAGATATTATTACGTTGTGCAATATATAATATAAGAGCTGATGAGAGTAAAATGTAATTTTTTTTTCATAGAAGAATACAATTTTAATCTTATACTAGAGAGTCAAAAGTTTTGCAATATTTCGGTACTTCCTAATACCACATGACTGGAGCAGTTCAAGCCATGAAAGGTACTCACTGTGGTTGGTAGTGTGGGGGTTATTTTCCCTTGCTTGCTGCGGTTTTCCGTTAGATGGCGTTGCGACCGGTACTAGGTATTTACCGCGTGTGACACAAGGACATTTTTATGTGGGCCCCGTTGCGACCGGTAGTATATAAAGACAGTGCTGTTAAAATCAAACCTCTTTCTCTTAGACTCTCCAGCCATCAGAGCTAACACACAAGCTGTATCTATGTCTCTAGGACTGGGGGACTTGCCTCCATTAGCCACGAGAATTCCGTGTACCAGTTACACGAGCTCTTAACACCATATGGTTTCCCAGAGGCTCCATGCACCAGTTGCATCTTTTCTGCGTACCTGTTACGCGATGATTTTTATACACAGTGACAACATTTATTCTCGATTTAGTGACCCCAATACTATCTTCAAAGACTATTAAATCCTACTTAACGGACATAAATGTCACCACATAGATGAATGTCCTATAGGAAAATAGGGTTAAATCCTACTTAATAGACATAAATTCCACCATCGTATGTCACCCTGCCGAAAGAAAAGAAATACTAAAAATCAAGAAATTAACCGAATTTAATGAAATTTTCAGTGTTGATATATTAATGAATAAACAATATAATGCACTGGTTATTTTATTTGAAAACTCTTACATTTTCTCAGGTCAGTTAACTTTGTACCATGTATCTTTGAGGCGTAACAGATTCACAAATATACGTAGTTCAAAGTTAATTGACCTGAAAATATGTAAAAGTTTTTAAATAAAATAACTGATGCATTATATCTTTTATTCATTAATGTATCAACACTGAAAATTTCATTAAATTCGGTTAATTCCTTGATTTCTAGTATTTTTTTTTCTTTCGGCGGGGTGACATACGATGGTGGAATTTGTGTCCGTTAAGTAGGATTTAACCCTATTTTCCTATAGGACATTCATCTATCCGGTTTTGTATTATTTCTGTTAGAATTTGCTTCGACAATAAAGTCTATTTGTTATAACTCTTTGTCGGATTTGTTCAATATATATGTTTGAAGAAATGAGACACGAACTATCATTCATTTCAACAGTAGTATCGTGGTAGTAGTTGGTGAGCTGATACGTTGTGAATTTCTTAACTTTGTGTACGATTTTAAAGTTTGGGAAATTTGGGTTATCTGCCCCTTAATCGGGGCCGGAAGTAAGGCACCGGAAGGGTGGGGGCGAGACCCTAAAATCATCAGATCAGGCAAGACGTGCCTAAAAGAACAGTTCAACGAGCAGGCAAGAACAGCAGCAGCGCTGACTATTAGAACCAGGCAGAGACAGACAATAGTGAACCCACTTCAAATACATTTCACCCTTGGAAACAAAGATAAGTAAAAGATTTGTTACTTTATATATCGCTACTCAAAACCGCTGATTGTAAAAAAGTCTAGCAACCTATAAACTCTTACACTCTTAAAATATTAACCCAATTATACAAGTATATTTGCCTTGTTTCTTTCCTTTCTCGTGACAGACTTTTACTTCTGTTAAAAGACATACAGATGAACGTGAAACGTGGTCTAAGTCGGGAATCTATTCTTACCGGGTTCGAACTGGGCCATAACACTGCCACGGAAACAACAAAAAACATTTGTTGTGCGAAAGGTGAAGGCGCATTTGATCACAGTACAGTAACCAGATGGCGTGAGAAATTTTGCTCGGGCTGCAAAAACCTTGACGATCAGACAAGGTCAGGTAGAACTAAAATCGTAGATTTCGTGGCCGTGTTTCAAGCCAGAGAGTCTAATTCGGCGAGTAGCACTCTAGCTGGGCATCTTACAGTCCAGTGTGGTTCGTCACCTTCACAACCTCAGCAAAAGCACCCGGAGTTGCCTGTTACGTGATGGGATCGATTAAAAGTAGTAGTAGGTTGTAATAGTCATTAGTAATCAAATTTTATCTAATTCGGGAACGTATGTTTTACGATTTCGAACTGGGCCATAACGACACCCAAGGAAAAAAAATGTGCGAAAGGTGAATGTGAAGGTGCAGTTGATTACAGTACAGTTAACCAGATGGTTCAAGAAGCTTCGCTCAGGTTGCAAGAACCTCGGCAATCAGGCAATGTCAGGTAGGTCTAAAACTATGGATTCCGAGGATATGCTCCAAGTAGCATTCAGAGAGTATCAGGCAAGGTTGGCATCTCACAATCTAGTGTTGTTATATATATTTACCACCCCCTCCGCGCGAGCAGGATGTGACACAAGGCCAATTTCTTAAGCGGAGTTCAATAGGTCTGAATTCAGAGTTTTCTTTCTTATAGACCGGTTGCCTAACCAAGGTTAAAGAGCCCAGTCTGCCCTACTATTTACCCATAGCTGGAGGGAGAGTAGGATTCATACCTTTCCCAAGGGTATTAGCGCTAAGTGAAATGCAATTAGCACGTCCAGGATTTGAACTCGGAGCGACGAGTCCATTTCCCATGACTTTAACCATTACACCACGCGCTTCCAAGTGTTGTTATAAGTTTGTACGCTGGCGCGTTGTGCATTGCTTCACCCTATAAGTGATTTGAAAACCACATGGATGAACGTTGAACGTTATCTTATTCGGGAACGTATGCTTTACGAGTTCGAACTAGGCTATAATGCCACACAAGCAAAAAAAAAAAAAAATTGTGCGAAAGGTGAAGTTGAAATTGATTACAATACAGTTAACCAGATGGTTAAAGAAATTTCGCTCAGATTGCAATAACCTCGACAATCAGGCAGAGTCATGTAGGGTTAAAATCACCGATTCCGAGGTTGTGCTCCAAGTCACAAAGGAAAATTCGGCGAGTAGCGCTCAGAATGTATCAGACGAGCTCGGCATCTCACAGTCCGATGTAGTTCGTCATCTTGACGACATTGACAGAAGACATACCGAGCTGCCGATTTCTGCCTCATGTTACTAAAATATTGCAAAACTTTTGACTCCCCCAAGTATATTTTGTATATATTTATAATGTAAAAATGTATTTTTTAAGAGCCCAATACGAATATAAGAATTGATATGAAAAAAAGGCAATCTTCTCTTTATAGAAGAATATAATTTCATTTTATATTTTGTATATTTTTTTTAAATTTAAAAAGCTTTTAACAAAAGAGAAAGAACATTTTCTTTTCGGTGTAGAAAGTGTTGAATTGTGATTATCTTAAAAAAAGAAAATTCTTTTGAAGCAGGTGACGTCATTGAATGTTTGTTTTTTTCGATGAAAATAATGTTTCTATTTCTTCTAAACATTTGTTTTTTGTTTCGGGCAGAAAGAAGAAAGAAAATATCGAGCCAATCAGAGCAACGGACGACATCATGTAGAAAACACCTGGGAAAAAATGAAAGAAAAAATATATACAAGGTGTGTCATAAAAGTATCGAGTTGAAGCTGTATTTACCAAGATAGAAATGAACAATGAGTGGAACGTTAATTTCTTTTCAGAATACAAGGTGTGTTAAAAAATTATCGAATTGGAAGCTGTATTTACCAAGATAAAAATGAACAATGAATGAATCGTTATTTTTTTTTTCAGAATACAAGGTGTGTCATAAAAGTATCGAGTTTGAAGCTGTATTTACCATGATAGAAATGAACAATGAATGGAATGTTAATTTCTTTTCAGAATGCAAGGTGTGTCATAAAAGTATCGAGTTTGAAGCTGTATTTACCAAGATAGAAATGAACAATGAATGGAACGTTAATTTCTTCTGAATACAAGGTGTGTCAAAAAGTACAAAAAATCTCGATACTTTTTTGACACACCTTGTATATATTAAATAGAGTCTATAGGCACAGAAATATGAACAGGACATAAATTTGTTACGGTAATTTGTCAAAATCTTACTTTATTTAACAAGAAAAGACGCTGCACATTCTTACCGTAACTCCGAATGAGTTCAACAAAAGTTAGAAACGAGGCTGCAATGATTAGGTTACAAAACCAAGCCGTCATGGATCCAAAGCCGTTGCCAGTGCTGCGTGCCCAAAGAGGATAGACCTCAGCGTTGACCGTCCACGGAAGAGGACCCATACCTTGGAAAAGAGAAATAAACCAGCAACAAAAATTATCCTCGAATAGTATTATTATATAATATATATATATATATATATATATATATATAAAGACGAACCTACTATTAGTTTCGCTTAATGCTCTTCAGGGCTAAGATCTGACTACAGAGACAAGGAGCAAGACGGATTAAATAGTACTAACCACTTAATGTTTAATTTTGCTTAATTCAAAAAATTTTTTAAATTAAAAATTTTTAAAAATTTAAAAAAAAATTTAATATATAAATTAAATATTTATTAAACAATAGACTTATAGTGTTCTGTGTTTTTATTGGTCCGTCTGGTTCAGCTAATTTAAATGACTACTGTGGTTAGTACTATTTAATCCGTCTTGCTCCTTGTCTCTGTAGTCAGATCTTAGCCCTAAGCGAAACTAATAGTAGGTTCGTCTGACTCATTAGATTTCTTTATTATTTGCTCTACTTAGGTATTGAGCATTTTTTACTTATTAGCTATTCTCCTAGCGGTTATATGAATATATATATATATATCTTATATACATATATATACATATAAATTGTTTTTCTTTTGGCCAAATACTGTACCAATAGATTATTTTTTGTTGGTACGACTATCTTGGTCTTTTCTTTTTTTTCAAAATTTTTTTTCTCCCTAGTTGATGTTTGGTAGTATATTTTTACAATCAAACTATTTGCTGGTTTTTTTTCTCACCGCAAGGATTTACCAACACGCTTGGTATATTAAATTATATATATATAATATATATTGTGTGTGTGTGGGTGTGTGTGTGTGTGTGTTGCGGTAGCGTAGACTAGAAGTCAACGGCGCTTGGTTACTGACAGTACCTCGACTATACGATTTCCAAATGATTGGTTTAAAAATCCCCTAGATGAGAAACTGGTTTATATATATATATATATATAAACCGAGGTATTTCAAAACAAGACTCGGAATGAAAATCGCATAGGCGAGAAACTATCAGTAACTAAGCGCCGTTGACTCCATGTTCACGCTGCCCTAAGTTAGATATAAATGCTCTATCCAAGATATTGAGCACTGTTTACTAATAAATATAGCACTCATATTATCTATATTATTCCATTATATAGTAGTAGTAGTAGTAGTAGTAGTAGTAGTAGTATGATGATGATGATGAATGGGCTTTTTCATTGGCTCACACTGACTGTGGTTTCTCGATTTAAGAGATCGAGTTTTTGTAGTTTTATTTGTGGCAAAATATCAAGACAAGTAGCACGTGGCTTGCCGGGTGGCGATTTGAAGATGCTGGGTTCAGGTTGGGATTGCTATCGGAGCCGATATGATGCACAACAACCTGTAATCAGCGATGAAGATAGTGCATCACTGACGACCACCTTGTACACATTCAAAGACATATCTTATAACTATTAAAAGATATATATATATATATATATATATATATATATATATATAAACTTTCAAAGAAAGACAAAAATTTTATAAACCATCATCCGTCATTTTTTCTTTGAAAGTTAGATATTTCTCTGTATATAATTAATTTATTAGTTATTATACATTGGGCTCTCTTGGGGATCTATAAAAATCCTTGTATAAATATATTTCTTTGCACCTACAAGAGCATACGGTATGAATGTACAGTAAGATTTCGATGGTCTCAAATAGAATCATCCCTTAGTTACCAGTCACTTGGATTTTCTCACTCACTCACATACACACACAAACACACACACACCACACACACACACATATATATATATATATATATATATATATATATATAAAGAGAGAGAGAGAGAGAAGAAAAAGAAACAACTATTTACAGAAAAAACTTGCAAGTTGTATTAATTTATTGTATCGGAAATTCAACAGAGAATTATCTTCCCCTGCCACTAGGGGGAGAATCGCCAACATACTATGTTGGCGCTAGAATCAAAAACTTCCCTTATCACAGAACAGTTACCAGGGAAGGACGTGAAAATAAGCGCCTCCAGCCACCTCGCCCATAACCAGCAAACATTATAAGGCATTGTATCAGCAAACATTCTAAGGCTGATACAATAGCATACTAATAGAATGCTGAAGAACGAGAAACGACCTGACGAAGAGTCTTAACAACATCCAACCAGCGACCAGAATATCCCTGTTATCACCACTTCTCCACGAACAGTATTTAACCTCACAGATAAGTCTTTGTAGCAAATGCCATTAAAATTTGCAACAACATTTCTGTACCTTTTGATAATACAAGTGTCTGCATTTTGTATTTGTATTTGTTTCTTTCTTTCGTCTGAAATAGCCAACTACGGAGAATAAGGGCTCCAACGAATCCCCGTAAATACTCTTAATTGTTGATTCCCAAATGTTTGAGTTTTTAGATGGCATAGACTCCCTCGCGGTTCGGCTGATACCAACAATACGCCACTCTAAAACTTTACTTTTTTTTACTTTATAACAAATAACATAAGAATTCTTGAAAGGCTAAATGACAATCAGTATAGAATAAAAGAGAACGAATTTACTTACCTGTCGAGTAAAACATAAGGAATAGGGTGAGTCCGATAAGCGCCACCCACGAGAAAGATACAGGACAATAGTCATAAGCCCATTTCATGGTATATTTCGAAAGAGTTAATGAAGAGTTACATGCCCCTACTTCGGATGTCAAATGAGTGATGTCGCTAGTTGGCAGACAAACACCGTTTTTAACGTCACGTAGATCTTCGTGACAAAAACCACAACTTGCATCTCTGACACAATCGTCACACCGACTGAAAAAAAAATCGATTGAAACAAAATTATTTATTTATTAGAAAATGTAAAACAAAACTGTATAAAAATTAATGGTTAACGAAGGGGGTAAGCAGAATAGAATAGGCAGAGTATGACATTAAGGAACGAGCGGACAACGAAATGAAAATGCAACAGATTTAATATATATATATATGCACATAAAAAGGTACAAGAGAAGAAGAAAGTTCTGGTTTAGTTCGGACAAGCTTCGCGAGGTTTAATAACTTCCTTTAGAAGCTAGCAGCACCTCCTCATTTAGGTATAAGCCGTAATGTTATTATTTAAGGTTTGTTAAGGGTATTTTAGGGTTGTTTAAGGGTTGTTTAAGGTTGCAAAAGTTTATTCTGCTAGCAGCCTATTGACTGCAATGGTATCAAAGTGAAGCTTATCCGTTGTTGCAAGTATTTCGTCGGCTCCCTCAGTTGTTATCCTGGTGATAAGGTAAATTTGCTGTCAGCCGCCATGGGTCAGAAAGACAGCAATCTCTCTTCAGAAGCCGGGTTTTGTAGAAGCATGGTAAAACTCCGTCGTGGGTTTTTCTATCAGTAAACCTAGTTCGTAGGGAGAGATAGAGCAAAGCTCGTACCTGGAGTAGCAGTCAGAAGGATTCAACCAAAGGGAGAGAGACACGTGATGGCCGGACCCAGCACTGACCCTCAGAAGGTTACAACTAGAAAGAGCGGAATTACCAATGGTCAGGGCTATTTATAGAGATCACCCCTTGACGGTGATGATGATGGCTGCTGCTGCTACTGTGACAGTCCCCTAGGGGCAAGTTCCGGTGTAGACCGTAGTTGGTAACATAAAATTTCAATAACTGATAAGATGAAAACTGATAAGAATCATTTTGTTAAAGCCAAATTCATTCATTTGGTATATATATATATATATATATATATATATATATTATATATATATATATATATATATATATTAGGGACTGGCAAAAAAAATCGGATACTACGAGTTTTAAAAGCGAATTAAGAATAATTAAATCTATTATTTAAGGTTAAACTTTGTCTAAATCGATAAGTAGTAGCAAAAGAACCATCATTAAAAAAAGAAAAATACCATTACATATGCAGTTTATTTTTAAAAGATTTAAAACTATTTGTTTTGGTCAATTTCAACGCTATCCGCCATTTTGGCTGTTTTTCAAGGGTTTTAGGCGTTTGTTTACAATTTTAACGTAACATTTGGGATGGAAAAATTTTTACCAAAAATCAGGTAATTATCCGATTTTAATGAAATTTTCAGTATTGATTTAACAATTAATGAATTTTATAATGCATCAGTTATTTTATTTCAAAACTTTAATTTAGTATTTTTGCTATGAAAAATTAATATATAAAATTCATTTAAAATGTGAAAATCCTGATAAGTTTAAAATGTTATATTTTTAGATTCTAAAAATAAATATCTACTTAATGCAAACTTAATTTTAGGCGCCAAAATAATAAGTTTTGAAGAAATACTCGATTGAAAATGTACCCCCTCCCCCTTTTAAGCAGAAAAAAACATCGATGTATAATTTTTTCTTTTATAAAATAATAGCCAATTAAATAATTATCGAAATGAGTAAAAAAGAAATCTCCAAAAAATTAATTATTTATTATTTTTTTACACTTTATTTTTCGATTTTCGGTACTTATTTTCTCATAGAAGCGCAACCGTAAAAAAAATGTTTGTTTCTATTCATAACTTCGGTCTTTTATCTCATTATTTATACTGTAATTAGTATCGAAAATGATCAACTTGCAAAACATTTTACGCCCCCAACATAAGGGGGATCAAAATTAAGTGACCTGAAAAAAATGAGAAAGTTTTGAAATAAAATAAATAATGCATTATAAATCAATTATATCTACCCTTGCTCTTAATTCTAAACACGAAGGCACGTTTAATTTTTGATGTCTCTATTACTCAAAACCCAATACTTCAACGTGCGTGGAGAAGAATTCAGAGGGTGCCATTTTTACGCCCTGTCAGAAAGCCATTGTCAACTCAACTCACTAAACCTCCCACAGTTGGCTGTCACATGATAATCTCGTCCAATGAGAACATCCCGTCACAGGTCAATCAATGGTGACAGGCTGTCTGTCATACTTATCTGATTCTTAAAGTCTTTTTTTTTGTGGGTTCTTATACTAATCGTTAGAGTATAATATCTTATTATATAGAGGAGATAGACCCCACTAGCTCCGAATTTAAGCTCTGATCCTATTTTTTTTTAATTCCACAACTCTCATGGTTGACTCTTTGTTGTCAATCACGAGGTGGTCGGGAATAGGAAGGCTGCAGCTATATATATATATATATATATATATATATATACTAGCAAATATACGCACCCTCCGGGTGCAAGTATTTAAGTTTTAATGTAATAAAATATTGTATTAAATTGGAAAGGCTAATGAAACTAAATAAGAATACAGATAAAAAGATTTGAAACAGAGGGAGTATAATAAAAAATGGAACAACTGAAACTTACTCTTCCATCACTCTCGTCTTTTATTATTATTTTTTCTAATTTAAGTATTTAGTTATAAGAGGAAGTAAATAATAAAATGACAGTTATTTTATCTTGTTAATGGATTTCATTTAAGATTCATTGAAGAGAATTTTGCTTATATTCATTAAAATAAAACTAAACAATTAGAAATCAATAATACTAAGCACATATTTATTAAATTCGATTTTTTAATATTAATATGCAAATTAGTCTTCCCGTTTACACTGTAAACCGCTATTTTGTTGTATATATAAATATAATTGCATGTTGTCAGTATGTAGACATAGTTAACAGTATTAATAATGTAAAACAATTTTATTAATAATTGAGGTTAAATAAAAATAAAATCATGGAGAATGTGATGTTAATAACTAAGAGAATTTTGACTTGAGTAGGAATATAGTTTCGGTTACAGACAGAAAAACACACAATCTCCATTATAATAAGATATATATATATATATATATATATATATATAGCGTGGGATTGGCACTGTTTCAGCTTTTACTGGAACGGCGTGCCAAAGTGCAGTATTATAGGGAGAGTGCCCAAAATAAAAAATAGAGCTATTATATAATATGATAAAATAAATATATAAAGGTTTTACATATCTATGTATTTGATGACAAAAGAACAGTCACGACCATTTGACCCGCTGACTTGTATACATAACCTTTGCACTGTCCATAAACACACATACACATTTATAACAACACCACATACATACGCATAATATTTCATCCAATCATACACATCCTATGTCTGTAAAACCTTTTGAAATTTTCGATTTTCCTTGCATTTGAAACAACGTCACCTGAAGAATGTTTGCGGTTACGCATGCATGAAACCAAATGGTCGTGACTTTTCCTTTGTCATCAAATAAATAGATATGTAAAACCTTTATATATTTATTATATTTTATATATATATATATATATATATATATATATATATATATATTATATATATATAATTAAGATTTTTGGATGTTTGTTTATTTTAGAAACGTTGCTGAATAAAGTATATATTAAATTTTTTACTTGAAGACACTTACAACGCATGTATCGCATAAAATTCGATACTTTTTCTTATAGAAAATGAACTTGACAAGTGTAATCCCAGCAAAGGATGGCTCGGTGTGTTGAATACCGTACAGACTGTTTCGACTTTATTAAGTCTCATCAGCGGTATATACTAACGATTTCCCTCCGACAGAAATCGAAACCGGGACTTCAGCAGACACAGTGAAACACTAGTGAAACACTATATCGCCTCGGTCACAGTACACAGCTGACCACCCCAGCATAATTAAGCTTGTCAAATGATACTACACGCCTCTACCATAATAGGAATTGTATATAAAAGGTTAAATGTTTTTCTGTAAATTGCGGATATAATAATGCTAATATGATAATTTGAGAGTGGGGACTCGACTAAATATCTTCCACTAAGTATTCCTATTGGAATACTTAGTGGAAGATAAGGTAAAAACGGCAAGCTTCTTATAATGCAGATAAAATCTGGGACAATTGAATAATTAGTCAACGTAATAAATGATCTTTTAATTTCAATTGAATAATGATATTATATGAGGTTTTTAACTCTTACCTGTATGTAGAACACGTGTTGTTAAGCAAATACTCTGTTGCACTAACGCTGGGGGAATATTTGTCTACCATAAGAAATGTTGTTCCTAAAAACATACTACTAAAGGAAATACCTACAAAACAGAAAGAAAGAATATTTTAGAATTTAAATCTTAAATGAAAAAACAACAACATCCTATTGTGCTTTCAATATAGGGCTGTCCGAGGAAAACCTTTCGTGTCCATTAAGACAGCTACATAAACATTAAAATTCACCCCAAAATATTTATAAACCAATAACACGCAATAAGCGCTTACATCATGAAAATTTCCTTTAAAAATCAAATCAAAAATGACTAAAGTATATGTCAAAAAAAGAAAACGCGAATTTAAACGTATATGAAAATTTCCTTTAAAAATCACAATAAAAACTTGATTAAAGATGACGTGTCTATTAAAGATATGTCCCATTTCTTAACCCGAAAGCCTTGGGACTCTAAGGGGCCAGATTCCAGTGCCCTTCTGCTACGTCATCGATCCCCACTGTTAACGAGAAAACAGTCAGTGGTCGGTTCGGCTTAAACCTGTAAGGACCTGAATGAGTTAACTCCCTCAGACTGAATTGGTAAATAAGTTGCCACTCGCTTCCAGGAGCAAACCTTGAAATTCGACAAATTCAACTTGAAAGAATTATACTACAGAAATCATCTCAACTCAATTAGGGTTTGCAACTCAAAGACAGCTTCCCTAAAATCAACCACTAAAATTCATCACCAACAAAACATACGAAATTTCAACCCGCCTCTGCCGATAGGTTGGCGGGTCATTCTTCACTTCAAAGAACTTTGTTAACCGGACTCTGAGTTAAGTTCTCCGCAAATCACACCAAAATTTGCAAAAACTATCCTTAAATCTATCTTTCCCTTTTTTTTTTTGTTTATACATATTAAATTTGTTGTTAAATATATTTGTCTTGTTTTGTCTTTTCATTCAGTTTCCGAACTTGAAAGTTGCGGTAATTTCCCCCACAAGTGAGAGTTAATCCTTTTACAGTTTTAATTCCCATAACATTGCCAGAGATGTTAATAGTTACCCGTCCTGCGTCCATGACGCACAAAAACCTGAAAGGACGCAGTGAAATCGGTTCCATGCATTCCAGTGTTTTTCTTTTTTCTTCCCTTACCATTTCAAGCTAACTGTAAATACATTCCAATAGTTTCTTAGAAATGAATTACACAGGATATGTTACAAGGTAGGAGTTAGACGGCTTTAGTTTGGGACCCATACATTTTCTCGGGGATTCATTCAAACTAAATATGAAAACCCACTAAGAATTGGTATGCCGTTATTCTGTTTACTTGCAGGACCTGTGTATATACTACAATGTGAGATTTAATCATTACAACGTTTGATATGTTTACTTAAGAGCTACTGCGAAATAGATCAATATGTAAAAAGTATAATAATCTTGATTTAACTTATTCTCACTCTTTCTTTCTTTTTTTTATTTCCTTCTTTTCATCTTTTCATATATATTCAATTAAAACAGATTAGCGTTATCGCTTCCGCGTGCTCACCCTTCTCTCTATCTCCCCCCTCTATATTTTATCTCTACTCTCTTTCTTTTTTTCTTATTATATTCTTCTGTCATTTTTCTTACTTTTCTTTCTTTATGATAAAAACAGAATTATACATTATTAGCTGATTCATAAGAAATAAGTATACGACGATTAAGTGACATCAGATAATCAGGCAGTATTCCCTTGTATTTTATCTTATACGACTTGGACGGTTTCATTTTTAACTAGAGGGTGTTGCAGGTGTTACATAATTTATGAGCAGTTATAAATTATGAACGTACCTGGAGTTAGAATTTAGAATTAGGGTCCATTATTTTAAAATGACGGAGTCATATGGAAAGTTACTCGCCGGTTATGGACGGTTAGTGACCTTTTGGTTTGACCCCTTGAAAACGCGCCATTACAGACGCGTGAGAATAAGTCTTTTAGAGTTTGCAACTCACCCGCGTCGGAATCATGTGGAGGGAAAATAAAACGGGATCAAGAAACAACCAAGTCTTGTTGCATTAATTATATGTTAAAACAAGCAATGTCCAGCCCTGTAAGAAGAATTAACAAAGGAAATCAACCCCCAGCAGAAGCCCTGAATAGAAGTCAGCCCAGAAAAGATGGCAACTGAAGTAGAAGCAGTTAGCAGGAACCAACAGTAAGCAGAAGTTACCAAGTAAGACCACCCATCATCAACTATCATCTCTAATCTATCTGTTTGTCTCTGTCTCTCGATTATATACACCCGAGTAAAAGGGTATATAACACAGGATGATAACGGACAGGAGATAAAGTAACAAGCGTATTAATATATAGATGTTTGATCTTTCATTAATTTCATGGTTATTTTTTTTTTTTTTTACACATAAAGAAATTTAGAAATAATTTTATGTTGGTCGGTTATCTATACATATATAAAGGGCAGTTTGGGTGTATGTATGTCCGGAAGAAACTACGAAATAAAACAATTAACGACAAAGTCAATATAGGAACACATTCACTACTTCGTCGCTCATATCTTTTCCAAAGTGTATGAACGACTTTTCGTCTCACGTAGTCTAACTCCCTCTAGCATAGAATAACAAACACCGTGCATAAGGTAATCTCTTTATTCCTTTCACCAGAAAGTGTAAAAAAAAACTGTTTCTCTTAAGGAAGAACACAGAAAGGAATTGAACGCGTGTGGGTAAGGCCTTGAATTTACCGCTGAATAAATAGTACGGAAAGGGCGGTGAAAATGCAGAATAGTCCCGTTAGAAAAAATACACAGTTGGTCTAAGGACGTAACTCTTAACGCAGAAACGTAAATTACAGACCGAGACAATCACCAAGTCTTGCTTTTTGAGCACAAATGATTAACATCTGATTTATGTTTGTGGAGATAATTAAAAAATAGAATTTAAATGATAACAGCGTGGAATTCTTTTTTTTCTTTTTTTTTTCTTTTTTTTTTAATTTAATATTGTAAATAGTAGACATTAATTTTTCTTTTTAGAGTGTCTCGATCAACACATGGTCTTTTTACGTGGGGACTTTATGGGACATCCTGCGGAGATCAAACTCACGATTCTGTACTAACTTGAAAAAGAACTCTACAAAGGCAACGCCGGGTAGCCGCTACTAGTTTTGTATAATGGCATATCAACCCTTATATATGTACTTTGAAATACATCCTTGAATGTAAGAGTTTCAATTACATTTTAGTAAAAAGAAGAAAAAAGTTTACCTAACAGTCCAATGATTGCCAGTTTCCTTCTCCCAACTGTGTCGATCAACCAAACTCCAATAAAGGCAAATATTAAATTAACACTATTGACAATGACTGAATTCCAAATGGCATTTGATACATTTCCAACACCAGACATTTGGATGATCATTCCGCTGTAATAACTGGAAAAAGAGAAATATACGGGAAAATACAATGAATGGTTACCGAAGACAAAAAAAACTCCAACTATCCTTTAAAAAAAAAACATTTTGTTTTATCGATAAAGATAGAAATAAATTAGATATGGGATGTGGGACATTTATTTGAAAGTCAATATAAAGATAAACATACGAAGGAAAGTTAAAAATTATCCACACTTTCACCATAGAATAAAACATCAATGCCTAAAAAATAACAGGCCTACCAAAAGGCATAGATATTTAATCCCAAATAATCCCCGAGCAAATCACTAACAACCGCTGTTTTTTTGGC
>CM042164.1:80156346-80184245 GCA_023376005.1 Doryteuthis pealeii | reverse complement strand
CACTCTTTTTTTTTTTTTTTCTAACCATCTATCAAACAAAATCGAAATTTGTCAGTCAGGTAACTTTCACTAAACAATTATTCTTAATTACAGCTAAATGATTATATAATTAGAAAATAAAAATATGTTATGGCCATTATGGGGCTCGAAACCCACGACATTCGCTTATTAGCCACGACGCTCTAACCAACTGAGCTAAACGCCGCTGGCTAATCAGCCAACCAGTACGGTTATAAACTCAACCTCATAAGTGTCTCTTTATTCATTTTGTTCTTCGTTTCTTTTAGCGTTCATTTCAATTTAACGGCACCCATTTTCTCTTACTGCGAGTCCAATCATAAATCATTTATAATTTCATAAAGAATCTTTGACTACTACATCAAATAATTATGATTGACCAAAAGGGAACAGGTGCCCGGAATTGATAACAATGACAGAAATGAAAAGAGAACAACAAAATAGTTGATATAAGCCTATTGGCCTGGCTAAAACGCTAGGCGTTTGCCTCAGTTGGTTAGAGTGTCGTACTAACGACGCGAATTGCCGTGCGCTTCGAGCTCCATAATGACATTAGATACCTTACAGCTTACGTTTTAGATAAGCCTATCCCGGTATTAATACCTTATATGCCTGGATAGTTTAAATGTAAAGGAATAAAATTAACTAGTGTGCTGTAAACATTACCTATTAAATTCTTAACGATACATATTATCCAGTTGCCTTACTTCCATCCATTTTACGTCGAAAATCCTTGCGATAACGCCGTCGAATCAGGAACTAAGCAGTGCCAAGTGTTCCATAAGCGTTCGATTACACCGTGACCCTCGTCAAGAGCTCAGCGTAATAAGTTGTTCCCACAGATTCAGTCCTGTTGCAAAAATAAGGAACTGAATGGTTAGGTGTAATGAACCCTATTCATATATCCGCGAAAACCACACCTTCTACTAACCTTGTAGTCGTAAGTGAATAACAAAGTGATAGACCACCTACGCGTTGTCCTTCGGACTGATACCGACATTTACGATTGCCACCCCGACAACTTTGACTTACCTCAAGTTCGCATTTTAATTAAAAAAAAAGAACTACTTAATACCTTATTTTTGCAGTATATCTTTTTTAAATGTATTGGACGAATATTGAAAGATTCGTGGGAAATGCCATATGCAACACTTGGGGAAGGTTGGAAAACGCATCAAAAAATTATTTTAAATCGGAAGCGCGCAAAATAGAGAAACATGCAGTGATAATGAATAAAATCTAAACTTATTCATGACATACTGTTTCCATCAGCAGTCCCGCTAGCGCAGGGCACTAGCGCGCTGGACTTCTAATTCCACAGGCCGTAGGTTCGAATCCACCAGGCATGACTTTAAATTTTTTTTATAAACACATGTTCTCATATATAAGCGATTCTTAATTGGTATCTGTTAAAAACTTTCGTGCTGAAAAATAATCTTTTATTTCATTTATAAAACATGTTGTAGCTTTCATGCAGCCATTGTTGAACATTTAGGAACAAAAAAATGAAAAAAAGCAAAAAGAAAAAAAAAAGATACTAATAATAGCTGATTTATAACCTTACTGTTGCGAATTGTCCAGCGCGCCGTTTAGCTCAGTGCGTTAGAGCGTCCGTGCTAATAACGCGAATGTCGTGGCCGTCGAGCCCATAATAGGCCAATTGTGATTTTTTTCAAATATTATTAATTAATGGTTTAATTAGTAATTAAAAAGTGTAAAATTACTTCAAATCAACAACATTGTTGCGAAGTCACTTCTGTTTATATTGTTAATTCAAAATCGAAAGAAAAACTAACTTATTTTTATTTTTTTCATTTTTTTTTTCCAATATCTTTTCAAATGGTCTATGGAAAATATGGAAAGATTACTGAAACTGCAATAACACTTTGAGAAGTTGGAAAACGCAATCAAAAGAAATATTTTAAAATCGGACAAAACATAAGGAAATATGAGAAACTTCAATGCATAATAATAATGTAAAACCCTATTGGAGAGGTGGTTATCGTCAGCATTCCTTTAGCGCAGGGATAGCGCGCTGGACTTCTAATCCAGCAGGCCGTGGATTCGAATCCACAGGGATGGTATTTTATTTTTTCCTGGTATATTAATTTATTCATGGAATTTATTTACCAGGAGTTAGTAGTAGTAGTAGTAGTATAGTACATGATGAATTTTACTTACGTTAAACACAGATCTGAGGATAAGTGACTTGTTGATTCGGTGTTAAAACATCGCGAAGCTCGGTGGTTGAAAAAAATAATGTTTAAAATTAAAAAAGATGTGTTTATGCACGCGAAAATAAATGATCGTGAAAATTAATAGAGAGGAAAGTTTGAGTAAAACTGAGACATTAATTATAATTGACACAGTAATAATAATTAAACGCCATGAATAAAATTCAACACTAAGAAACAATACTAAAAATGAGACCTAAATAATAGCTCATGTAATAAGAAAGATTGTCTGGCTGGCAAATATCCATTGGCCGGTTAGCTCAGTTGGTTAGAGCGTCGTGCCTAATAACGCGAATGCGTGGATTCGATCCCCATACTGGCCATAATTGATGACTTTATTAATAAAATTGGCTTCGTTTAATTAAGATCAATTTCTGAAAATTATAAAAATTATTTTAATTAGTGTTCAAATTACATAGTTGCGCTGTAGCAGCAGATTATCTCAAATTGATTAGAGTTCATTCTAATAACTGAAATTCTCATGGGTTCGAGCCCTGTAAAACTGCCACAGAGTAGTTTTTTTTCTTTTTTAATTATGACAATTATTAGAGTAATTAATTAGTGTAAAATTACCTTACTCCGAAACAACATTTTCCTTTTTGGGGGGTGATCGTTGGACTGATTCGATAGAGCACCCGTCTTAGAATCGCAAGGTCTACAGTTCGATACCGGTACCTCGCAAGCTCAGCCGTATGAGTAGTAGAGATTGGGTAATTTTATTTGTGTGATTTAAAATGGGAAGCGACGCGTAGCGTGTGGCGCTCCACCCTCAGCAAAACAATCTCCCTGGTCTAGCGAAAGGGGGATAGACTCCCTCGCTGTCTGGTAGATACCTGTGCCAACAGCCAAACTTAAATCGATCTTCAATTTTTACATATATCTTTTTAAATGTGTTTTACGATATTGAAAGACAAATAACTACTTGAAATAGAATAACTACTTGAGGAAGGCTGGAAACGTATCAAAGAAGTATTTTAAAATCGGCGAAAAACAAATGGAAATATGAGAACGTCAGTGATAATGAATAATGTAAACCTATTGTGACATACAATCTTCATCAACAGTCCCTGTAGCGCAGCAGGGATAGCGCGCTGGACTTCTAATCCAGAGCGCCGTGGGTTCGAATCCCACCAGGGATGACTGTTTTTTTTTTTTTTTTTTTCTCTTCAATAAGTATTATTGCATACGAAGAAGTATTTACTGTGTCTCCTTGTTTGTCATTAAATTAATCTCGATATTTAGTGTATTCTTGATCAGGAGGGAGATGATTAGCTCTCATCCCTGTCCACGTGTGCTCTAGGGACTGCTGTCAAAGAAAATGTGTTTCACATTAATTCTACATTATTCATTATCGCTGATGTTTCTCGTGTTTACATATTTTTCGATCGATTCCTAAATTCTGTTAATTTCCAAGACGACTATTTTACGTGCATGAGAAGAGAACATAATCTTTTTTTTTTTAATTATGTCTTTAACACCCATGAACAATTCACTTATCCTCTACATCGATTTCCATAGCTCCTCAAGTACATAATTACACGTACAATTAATGAATATTAACAAAAAACACATCGTCACCTGGGGGATTCGAACCCACGGCCTCTGGATTAGAGTCCAGCGCGCCATCCCCTGCGCTACAGGGACTGCTGATTTAATTTTCAATTAACTTACTTTTGTTAATGTTCTTACGTGTCCATTTCTTCCACTCAGTTCTAAATTTTCTTCCGTCTTAAATTTATGCGAGGAAATATAAATCAGTAACATTAACATATCACATTAACATTAGATTAATTTGATGTTATTCGAACATTTTCACCACATTGATTTAATCATTTTAAAAAATTATCTGTAGCGATTTGTAACCTTCCTCACAATTGGTTATTGCATTTCCACGAATCTTTCAATCTCGCCAAATACATTTAAAAAGATATCTACAAAAAGATGAAACAAATAAGCCATTATTTTAACGATCACCTAACAAACAACAGAAAATGTCGTTACAGTCAGATAATTTTACACTAATTAATTACTCTAATTACAACTAATGATCAATATAATTAGAAAATAAAATGACAATCTTGGCCATTATGGGGCTCGAACCCACGACATTCGCGTTATTAGCACGACGCTCTAACCAACTGAGCTAAACGGCCTACTGGCTATCAGCCAACCAGTAACAGTTATAACTCTACTTTTATAAGTGTCTCTATTCTAGGTACTGGCAATAAAATCGTCTGCTACGAGTTTTAAGAGCGAATTAAAATTAATAAATCTATTATTTAAGATCAAACTTTGTCTAAATCGATAAGTAGTAACATAATGACCATCATTAAAAAAAAGAAAAATATAATTACATATGCAGTTTATTTTTAATAGTTTTAAAACCATTTGTTTTGGTCAAATTCGACGCGATCCGCCATTCTGTCTATTTTTCAATGGTTTTACGCGCTTTTTTACAATTTATTGTAACATTCGCGATTGCAAAAACAATTACCAAAAATCAGATAATTATCCGATTTTAATGAAATTTTCAGTATTGATTTATCAATTAATGAATTTTATAATGCATCCGTTATTTTATTTCAAAACTTTAATTTAGTATTTTTGCTATGAAGAATTAATATAAAAAATTCATTTAAAATGTGAAAAAGCATGATGTTAAGTTTAAAATGTTATATTTTTAGATTCTAACAAATAAATATCTACTTAATGCACCTTACTTTTTAGACGAAAGTAATAAGTTTTGAAGAAAAACTCGATTGAAAAATGTACCCCCCCCCGCCTTTTTACAGCAAAAAAATATCAATGTATTTTTTTTCTTTATAAGATAATAGCCAATTAAATAATTATCGAAATGAGTAAAAAAGAAATCTCCAAAAAATTTATTATTAATTATTTTTTTACATTTTGTTTTTCAATTTTCGTACTTTTTTCTCATAGAAATCCACCCGTAATTTTTTTTTTGTTTTCTATTCATAACTTCGGTCTTTTTATCTCATTATTTATACTGTAATTTGTACAGTATAAGACCAACTCGAAAAAAAATGTTTCGCCCCCAACATAAGGGGGGGGGGGGTCAAAATTAAGTGACCTGAAAAATTAGAAAGTTTTGAAATAAATAATGCTTATAAAGATCATTCATTGATAAATAAAAACTGAAAATTTCATTAAAATCCCGTTAATTCCCTGATTTTTGGTAAATTACTTTTGTCAAAAAACGCCTTTTAGGGCTCATTTTGCCCAGTACTACTCTATTCATTTTCTGTTCTTCGTTTCTCAGCATTTATTTTAATTTAAAGGCACCATTTTCTCTACTGATCAATCATAATCATTTATAATTTCATAAGATATCTTTGACTACTACATCTAAATAATTAATGTTGACAAAAAGGGAAACAGGTGCCCCGAACTTGAATGAAAAAGAGACAATAATAGTTGAGTTATAAGCTAAGCTAATGGTTGGCTAAATGCTAGGCGTTTAGCTCATTTGGTTAGAGCTTTTTATAAATAATTATTATTCTGTACAGGGAAATATTTGCTGTGCCTACTCGTGTATTAGAGCAGTGTTCCCAGTCTTTTTTTCAATTCCCGCACCCTTAAAAGAGTTTTGCTCTGACCTCGCATCCCTACAATCTATACTTTTGTTCAAAATATAGAATGTGGATCCATACTACAGTTTTATCAAAAGAATCATATTTATTTCACTTCTTAAATCTAATATAATATGTAATATTTATATATGTAATATATGTAATATAATTAATTATGTAATATATGTATAATATAATTATAATATGTTCATCGACATGAAGAAGATTAATGATAATAATCTGAAATAAAGAAACGAAATATAATAATATTAATTACAAAAGAAAAAAATTAATCTTAATTTTACACTAATTAATTACTCTAATTACAACTAATGATCAATATAATTAGAAAATAAAATGACAATCTTGGCCATTATGGGGCTCGAACCCACGACATTCGCGTTATTAGCACGACGCTCTAACCAACTGAGCTAAACGGCCAACTGGCAATCAGCCAACGAGTAACGGTTATAACTCAACTTTTATAAGTGTCTCTATTCATTTCTGTTCTTCGTTTCTTCAGCATACCCTGGAATGATGCTCGCATCCCAAGGGAGTGCGAGTACCCCTGGTCGGGGACTTCTGAGCAAGAGAATAAGTGAATTGATGTTTATAAAAAACTGCCAATGTCGGTATGAAAGGCCAAATTAAAAATAAATGTGCGAATTTTTTTTTTAAATCATTAGAGTCGTCGCAAGCATCGCCGTCCAGACTGAGACAGACACCCGGTTCTCCCAGCTGAAAACAGTAACCTCCCCCACCCGATAAAGACTGCCTTGGCTTTTATGCCTCCGGGCCATCCGAACCACTCCAACCAATAGGGGTGACAGGATGTTTACCAAGAGTAAAAACTCACAACGCCTCACCAGGCAATTCACTTTATCTCCTGCAACAGTTTCATGTAACCATTTTTCTAAAAATGACTACGAGTGTTATGGGTATTTTAAGATTTAAACACCCGACAAGGAAGCAGCTGTATGGCCACCTGCCCCCTATCTCACAAACCATCCGAATAAGACAGACAAGACATGCTGGTCACTGTTGGAGAAGCAAAGATGAACTCATAAGCGATGTTCTCCCATGGAAGCCAACACAGGGACATGCTAGTGTGGGCCGCCCACCAAGGACCTACATTGACAACTCTACGAGGATACTGGATGCTGCACAGAGGACCTCCCTGGGATAATGAATGATAGAGATGGTTGGCGAGAGATTGTCATGGATATCCGTGCTAATTGCGCGACATGATGATGATGAATATTTATCTTATAAGAAAAAAAGAGTAAACACACAGTTATTGCCAGCATGTGTCACGAACCTACAACATTCGCGTTATGAACACGATGCTCTAACCAACTGAGCTAACCGACCGTCTTACCACCTTTGTATTTGGAGACACGTAACAAGGTGAGCTCTAGAAATCGCCCTCTTTCTCCGACACGATTTGAAAGTAACAGACGTGCGTCTTTTCGCTTCCTCAGCAGCTACACACATGTGTGCCTGTTTTTGTTCCCAGACCTTCTGAAAAATAGTAAGTGGCTTCCACCCCTTTTTTGCTTAACCTTTCTCCATGTTCCTTGGAACAACGTGTGGCTGTTTCGACCCGAGCTGAAATCGAAATCCGTAATTACATCGTGATTAGAAGAAAAAGTACTCATATGGCCAGTATCGGGATCGAACCCACGACATTCGTGTTATTAGTACGACGCTCTAACCAACTGAGCTAACCGGCCAACTGACAGTCAGTCAGCCAGTATTCCATATCGTTAGCCTATTATCAATCGCTCTTTTTCTGTTATTTTTTGTTTGTTTTTCTGGGGGTTTTTTCGCTAATTATATTCAGGCGCGTGTTTTATTCTCATCATAATTTGTCTACATTCTCATAAAAAAAAATACCTTTCCCCTCTCCCTTGATGAACAATTAATTCTAAGGTAAACTGCTATCCCACAAAGAATAGAAACTACGGCAAATTGTTGAATTAATGGAGATTTAAGGGCCGGGTTAGCTCAGTTGGTAAAGCGTTCGGCTAGACACTACAAGGTTCCTAGTTCGATACTGGTCCTCGCCAACTCAGCGTTATGAGTAGCACAGGGGTGTGTGCGGTAAAGCAAGGAGCTGATGGTAGGTGTGGCGCCCCACCTCAGATGCCAAAACAATCTCGTCGACTTTTTACTTATACTGGTACCTAATGATGGTCTACTAAGGAAATTTACTAACAACCACCCCAGCGAAAAAAAGAGTAATAAGCCAGATCGAACTTTGAAGGCAAAAATCAGAGTAGATCTATACAAATAAATAATTTTTTAATGTTCAAACATGAGAAAGGCATAGAAGAACACTAAATTCAAAATATTACCGCTTACATAGTAAGTATTCACTTGTATAAATGTAATGATAAGTAAGGAATTTGTTTGTATATAAGTAATGAAGAAATAATTTTTATATAAAATGTCATCCCTGGTGGGATTCGAACCCACGGCCTCTGGATTAGAAGTCCAGCGCGCTATCCCCTGCGCTACAGGGACTGCTAACGGAAACTGCATACCACAATAGGTTTACATTATTCATTATCATTGACGTTTCTCATGTTTCCTTATTATTTTAAAATACTTCTTTGATGCGTTTTCCAACCTTCCTCAATTGGTTATTACAGTTTCAGTAATCTTTCAATATTTTACAATACATTTAAAAAGATGTATGGAAAAAAAATAGAAGATATAGTTAGTTTCTTTGATTTTGAATTAAACAATATAAACAGATGTGATTTCCCAACAATGCTGTCTGATTAAATTAATTTTACACTAATTAATTATTAATTAAACCAATTAATTAATATAATAATAATATAATTAGAAAAAAATCACAATTGGCCATTATGGGGCTCGAACCCACGACATTCGCGTTATTAGCACGACGCTCTAACCAACTGAGCTAAACGGCCGCCTGACAATCAGCCAACCAGTAACGGTTATAAATCAGCTATTATTAGTATCTTTTTTTTTCTTTTTCTTTTGTTCATAAAATGTTCAAATGGTTGCATGAAACTACATATTCTAATGAAAAAAAAATACTGTTATCCTACAATTCTTAACACCAATTAAGAATCCTTGTATAAAATAACCATTGTTTTTGTTAAAAAGATAACTCATCCCTGGTGGGATTCGAACCAACGGCCTCTGGATTAGAAGTCCAGCGCGCTATCCCCTGCGCTACAGGGACTGCCAATAATGCTGACAATAACTGTGAATTTATATTATCAATTAACGCTGAATATGTAGTGGTGTTTTTTACTTGATTTGAAATTGGCTTCTATCTTCAACTTTACACAGGACAGAGGGTTGGTGCTTGGGTCTCATATATACCCCAACTTTGCCAAAATCCATATTATGGGGTCTCCACTCTACTACACTCCAGTTTTCAGAGAAAATATATGAAAACCACGTGTCAATTTTCATTAAGTAGTATTCATTGAAAATATATGAAAGCCTCTCTTTCGGGGGCCCCCTAACAGGCTAACCTCGGTCGGGGGTTCGGGCTCTTTTTATATTGAAGGCGGGGCTTTTCCACGTCATGAGTCTGTTTGGTCATGTGACAGGTTCAGCCCTTGAAATCGCCAACACGTCTTGCAAGGGTGAGACTTGTATCTTTTCGCTTGATTAGCAACTACGCATATATGTGCATGTTTTGTTCCCAGAACTACTGAAAAATGGTATGTAGCTACCACCTCTTTTTTTTTTTTTTTTTTTTTTTTGGCTAACATTCTTCATGATCCTTGGCACACCCTTGTGCCTGTTTTATGGTTTGGGACTGGAACTATGTTTCATCTTTGCATGTTGCTTTAATTAAATGTTACCTTGTAATAATTGACTTGTCTTTTCCTTGTCGCATATTGTGTGTTCGGTTACCCTCGTTTGGATTTGGTGAATCACACTGCGAGTGTAAGGCAGACAGGAGTTAAAACAGAAAACACGTGAACTGACATGGAATTTCAAATAACTTGTATTAAATATTACACAACAAGAAATTATGCTTGAAAAACTTGCAAAGGAAGGTTTGTCTGCAGGAATGATAATTATATGAATATAATAATACAGTCCACTTAACTGAAGTCCTTGACGTTGGTGCTTTATCGGAGTACGAACTACGACCCTCTGTTTCTCTCTGCTGAATACAATGGACGACTATTTTTCTCGTCCGATTTCTGTAGAAGCTAGTGACCAAAGAAAAAAGAAATCCTATCTTCAATTCTGCCGCCAAAGTTTGCGGGCCTGTGATTGGTTGATTCAAATAGAGGCTCGTAGACCAAGGACGACAAACCACCTACCTTAGATATATTTTTATAGGATAGCTTAATGCATTATAGGAATGCGGGTGCTAGTTTCGAACTAACACACCACTAATACTCATAACTTATATATTTTTAGTCTCTCTTATAAAGAAATTAGATACAAACGACAGTACTCCAAGGTTTCAAGTATGGAGTTAACCACGAGTGTGGCAGACAGGTTGAGAGTTAAAGAAATAACCAAACAACTAGAAATAGGAATAAAAGACGTGTATTACAGAATAACAATAAGGATTGCAAACTTTAGTTCGTCTGCACAAATATATAATTTGTAATAAACTTATCTGAGTCCTGAGATAGGGTATTATCGGAGCCCTTGCTACGGCCTTCTGATAGTTCGGATATGATAGACTTTCTGTTTGATGTCCGACTCCGATTCTGGTTGTTGAGGAAGAGGAGCTACCATTATTTAGGTCTGTCCCCGGTGCAAGCTGAATCAGAAGAGACCGAGTTTGCTTATTCGGCTTTGCCGCCAAAGTATGCTGGCTCGTGATTGGTTGGTTCGAAACAGAGGCTCGCAGACAAAGGACGATAGTCCCCATACCCCAGAATTCTCAATACTCTCTCTCTATATATATATATATTCTGTTATTTGTTTTTTCATATTTGGTTTCAATTCGGACACCTGGCTTATGTTATATGGGGTAGCAAGAGGTTTTGGGTGTTTTAAAGGTGGCTGGATATTCTTGTTGCGTGTTCTTAGGGTATTACTTTTAACCCCATCTCATTTGGTGGTCGCGCTGAAAAGGAACAAATTCAAGGAAAGAAAAAGAAAGGGTCCACTCTATGGGTTAAATAGAAAAAAAATGACTTTTAAAAATGTGCTTAAAAATTGAGTTTAAAAAAATGAATACCCTTCAAGAATGAATGAAACAAAATGTATTTGGCATAAAATAACCCAGCAAAGGTTGACATGCTGTAAAATCCAACCAACCAAACGACCGACCGACCGACCAATCCATGTGTCTAATAGCTTGGCTTGGCTTGGTTTGTTTTACTGCATATCAACCTCGGTGGGTTATTTAATGCTGACAAAGTTTTGAAATAAATTCATTCTTAATGGATACTCAATTTATTTATTAACACTTTTTCTATTATAAAAATGGGGCCCTGATAGGTACAAGCACTCTAGGTCAGAGTGTACCTGGAGCAATGGTGATGAAGGGTGATGAACTGGAACCTCACCATCAGAGGGTTAACGTAAATTCCCAGGCCATGTGTCTACTAGATCCGTCCAGAAATGATTTTTAGCCGATATGGCCGTGTGCAAAAAAAAAAAAAAAAAAAAAAAAAAAGTAATAAGACCCCCCCCCCCCCCAAAAAAAAAAAAAAAAAAACATACGATAAAATGAACGGCGAACGCGATAAATAAACCTAGATGGGTTTTAATATCAATAAATGAATCAATTATTTATACTAATTAATGATTTGCATTTAGTTAAATAGAAGAAAAAATACTCATATGGCCAGTATGGGGATCGAACCCACGACATTCGCGTTATTAGCACGACGCTCTAACCAACTGAGCTAACCGGCCAACTGACAGACAGTCAGACAGTATTCCATATCATAGCCTATTATTAATCGCTCTTTTTCTGTTATTTTTTGTTTGTTTTTCTGGGGTTTTTTCGCGCAAGCGCGTGTTTTATTCTCATCATAATTTGTCTACATTCTCATAAAAAAAGACCTTTCCCCTCTCCCTTGACTCACAATTAATTCTAAGGTAAACTGCTATCCTACAAAGAGTAGAAACTACGGCAAATTGTTGAATTTATGGAGATTTAAGGGCCGGGTTAGCTCAGTCAGTAAAGCGTTCGGCTAGACACCACAAGGTTCCTAGTTCGATACCGGTTCTCGCCAACTCAGCGTTATGAGTAGCACAGGGATTTGTGCGGTAAAGCAAGTAGCTGATGGTAGGTGTGGCGCTCCACCTCAAATGCCAAAACAATCTCCTTGGTCTAGTGCTATTGAAAAGGGGATAGACTGACTGGCTGATACCGACTTTAGGCGAGGCCACCGTCGACTTTTTACTTATACTGGTACCTAATGATGGTCTACTAAGGAAATTTACAAACAACCACCCCAGCGAAAAAAAGAGTAATAAGCCAGATCGAACTATGAAGGCAAAAATCAGAGTAGATCTATAGAAATAAATAATTTTTTAATGTTCAAACATGAGAAAGGCATAGAAGAACACTAAATTCAAAATATTACCGCTTACATAGTAAGTATTCACTTGTATAAATGTAATGATAAGTAAGGAATTTGTTTGTATATATAAGTAATGAAGAAATAAATTTTTTTAAAAAATGTCATCCCTGGTGGGATTCGAACCCACGGCCTCTGGATTAGAAGTCCAGCGCGCTATCCCCTGCGCTACAGGGACTGCTGACGAAAACTGCATACCACAATAGGTTTACATTATTCATTATCATTGACGTGTCTCATGTTTCCTTATGTTATTTGCCCGATTTTAAAATATTTCTTTGATGCGTTTTCCAACCTTCCTCAAGTGGTTATTGCAGTTTCAGGAATCTTTCAATATTTTACAATACATTTAGAAACATATATGAAGAAAAAAAAGAAGATATAGTTAGTTTCTTTGATTTTGAATTAAACAATATAAACAGATGTGATTTCCCAACAATGTTGTATGATTAAAGTAATTTTACACTAATTAATTATTAATTAAACCAATTAATTAATATAATAATAATATAATTAGAAAAAAATCACAATTGGCCATTATGGGGCTCGAACCCACGACATTCGCGTTATTAGCACGACGCTCTAACCAACTGAGCTAAACGGCCGCCTGACAATCAGCCAACCAGTAACGGTTATATATCAGCATTATTAGTATCTTTTTTTTTTTTTTTTTTGTTTTTTTCATTTTTGTTCCTAAAATGTTCAAATTGTTGCCTGAAACTACATATTTTAATGAAAAAAAAAATTATTTTCACACCGACAGTTTTTAACACCAATTAAGAATCCTTGTATAAAATAACAATTATTTTTTAAAAAAAACTTAACTCATCCCTGGTGGGATTCGAACCCACGGCCTCTGGATTAGAAGTCCAGCGCGCTATCCCCTGCGCTACAGGGACTGCTGATGGAAACTGCATACCACAATAGGTTTACATTATTCATTATCATTGACGTTTCTCATGTTTCCTAATGTTTTTCGCCCGATTTTGAAATATTTCTTTGATGCGTTTTCTAACCTTCCTCAAGTGGTTATTGCAGTTTCAGGAATCTTTCAATATTTTACAATACATTTAAAAAGATATATGGGGAAAAAAAATAGAAGATATAGTTAGTTTTTTCGATTTTGAATTAAACAATATAAACAGAAGTGACTTCCCAACAATCTGATTAAAGTTGTTTTTAACTTATTAATTACTAATTAAACCAGTTAATTAATATAATTTGAAAAAATTACTATTGGCCATTATGGGGCTCGAACCCACGACATTCGCGTTATTAGCACGACGCTCTAACCAACTGAGCTAAACGGCCACCTGGCAATCAGCCAACCAGTAACATTTATAAATCAGCTATTATTAGTATCTTTTTATTTTCTTTTTCTTTTTTTCATTTTTGTTCCTAAAATGTTCAGATGGTTGCATGAAACTACATGTTATAATGAAATCGAAAATTATTTTCACTCCGAAAGTTTTAAACACCAATTAAGAATCCTTATATAACCACTGTATTAAAAAAACTTAACTCATCTCTGGTGGGATTCGAACCCACGGCCTCTGGATTAGAAGTCCAGCGCGCTATCCCCTGCGCTAAAGGGACTGTTGATGGAAACAGCGTGTCACAATAAGTTTACATTATTCATTATCACTGATGTTTCTCATATTTCGCCCGATTTTAAAATACTTTTTTGATGCGTTTTCCAACCTTCCTCAAGTGTTCATTGCATTTCCACGAATCTTTCAATATTGTCCAATACATTTAAAAAGATATATGCAAAAATTAAAGGTATAGTAGTTAGTTCGATTTTAAATTTAAAAAAAATGAGTAAGCAAAGTCGTCGGGGTGGCCTAGTGTTGGTATCAGCCGAACAGCGAGGGAGTCTATCACTTTTTCACTAGCACTAGGTTAAGGAGATCATTTTTGCATCTGTGATGGGGCATTACACCTACCATCAGTTCCTTACTTTATCGCACAGATTCCTGTGCAACTTATACGCTGAGTTGACGAGGGTCGGTTACGAACCAAGGACCTTGCGATTCCTGTTCGATCGTTCGCGATTACCTAACTAACGACAGGTAATCTTGTTAGATTAAGGTCATTTTACACTAATTAATTATACTAATTACAATAATTAATCGATATTATTACAAAAGAATGTAAAGTTTCTAATGCTCATTATGGAGCTCGAACGCACGACATTCGCGTCGTTAGTACGACGCTCTAACCAACTGAGCAAAACGCCTAGCGTTTAGCCAGCCACTAAGGCTTATAACTCAACTATTTGTGTCTCTTTTTCATTTCTGTCCATTGTTTCAATTCGGGGCACCTGTTTCCCTTTTGTCAATCATAATTATTTAGATATAGTAGTCAAAGATATCTTTATGAAATTATAAATAATTATGATTGACTCAGTAAGAGAAAATGGGTGGCTTAAATTGAAATGAACGCTGAAGAAACGAAGAACAGAAATAAATAAAGAGACACTTATGAGAGTTGAGTTATAACCGTTACTCGTTGGTTTAAAGCCAAGCGGCCGTTTAGCTCAGTTGGTTAGAGCGTCGTGCTAATAACGCGAATGTCGTGGGTTCGAGCCCCATAATGGCCAGAATATAAAAAGACATGATTTCCCAACAATGTTGTCTGATAAAGTAATTTTACACTAATTAATTATTAATTAAACCAATTAATTAATATAATAATAATATAATTAGAAAAAAATTATATTTGGCCATTATGGGGCTCGAACCCACGACATTCGCGTTATTAGCACGACGCTCTAACCAACTGAGCTAAACGGCCGCCTTGCAATCAGCCAACCAGTAACAGTTATAAATCAACTATTATTAGTATCTTTTTTTTTTCTTTTTTTAAATTTTTGTTCCTAAAATGTTCTAATGGTTGCATGAAACTACATGTTCTAATCAAAAAATATATATTTTCACACCGAAAGTTTTTAACACCAATTAAAAATCCTTGTATAAAATAACCATTGTTTTTAAAAAAAAAAAAAAATACTTAACTCATCCCTGGTGGGATTCGAACCCACGGCCTCTGGATTAGAAGTCCAGCGCGCTATCCCCTGCGCTACAGGGACTGCCGATAACGGTGGAAAATAACAATGAATTTATATTAGGGACTGGCAGAAAAAATCGGATACTACGAGTTTTAAAAGCGAATTAAGAATAATTAAATATATTATTTAAGGTTAAACTTTGTCTAAATCGATAAGTAGTAGCATAATAACCATCATTAAAAAAAGAAAAATATAATTACATATGCAGTTTATTTTTAAAAGATTTAAAACTATTTGTTTTGGTCAATTTCGACGCTATCCGCCAACAAACAACAGAAAATGTCGTTACTGTCAGATAATTTCACACTAATTAATTACTCTAATTACAACTAATAATCGATATAATTAGAAAATAAAATGATAATCTTGGCCATTATGGGGCTCGAACCCACGACATTCGCGTTATTAGCACGACGCTCTAACCAACTGAGCTAAACGGCCGCCTGGCAATCAGCCAACCAGTAACGGTTATAACTCAACTTTTATAAGTGTCTCTATTCTAGGTACTGGCAATAAAATCGTCTGCTACGAGTTTTAAAAGCGAATTAAAATTAATTAAATCTATTATTTAAGGTCAAACTTTGTCTAAATCGATAAGTAGTAACATAATAACCATCTTTAAAAAAAAAGAAAAATATCATTACATATGCAGTTTATTTTTAAAAGATTTAAAACCATTTGTTTTGGTCAATTTCGACGCGATCCGCCATTCAGCCTCTTTTTCGATGGTTTTAAGTGCTTGTTTACAATTTTACTGTAACATTCGCGATTGCAAAATAATTTACCAAAAATCAGGTAATTGTCTGATTTTAATGGAATTTTCAGTATTGATTTAACAATTAATGAATTTTATAATGCATCAGTTATTTTATTTCAAAACTTTAATTTAGTATTTTTGCCATGAAAAATTAATATATAAAATTCATTTAAAATATGAAAATCCCGACGTTAAGTTTAAAATGTTATATTTTTAGATTCTAAAAATAAATATCTACTTAATGCAAACCTTATTTTAGGTGCCAAAAGGTGAAAATGTACCCCCCTCCCCTTTTTAAGCAGAAAAAACATCGATGTATAATTTTTTTCTTTTATAAAATAATAGCCAATTAAATAATTATCGAAATGAGTAAAAAAGAAATCTCCAAAATATTAATTATTTATTATTTTTTTACATTTTATTTTTCGATTTTCGGTACTTATTTTCTCATAGAATCTACCACGTGTCAATTTTCATGAAGTAGTATTCATTGAAAATATATTAAACCCTCTCTTCCGGGGTCCACCTAACAGGCTAACCTCGGTCGGCGGTTAGGGGGTTACAACGCATCGGCCCTGACACGGGGCGAAATATATATCTGTTCGATTTTTCTGTGTTTGTCTTGTCTGCCGATGAAAAAAATCTATGGTAATTGTGTGCTCATTTTCATCTTAAGAACGAATTAAAAATTAATTAAATAAATTATCTAAGGTCAAATTTTTGTTTAAGTCGAAAAGTAGTAACATAATGGGCATCAAAAAAAAAGTAATATAATATATGTAATTTATTTTTAATACGTTTTAGACAATTAAATTCAACTGAAAATTTGACAAAAAAAAAACACAAATTCTTTCAGAACATTTTTTAAAATTCTAAAGAGCCCAGCCTGATCAAGACGGATTTTACCAAAAAATTATTTTTTTTTAAATCTTTAAAAATCTTTTGAGTTTCTGATCGAAATAAATTATTACGAAATGACAGTTTGTTAAGTTTCTCTTTCTTTGAAAGTTTATATATATATTATATATATATAATATATATATATATATATATACTAGACAAAACGTGACCCGTTGGGTCACCCATTAAGCTCTCGCTAGATAATTGGGATTAGGCAAAAGAGTAGGATCTGCCAGATATCGTCTGCTGTTCATTTAAAAATGAATTAAAATTAATTAAATTGACTATTTAAGGTCAAATGTTTGTCTAAGTCTAAAAGTTGTAGCATAATGAGCATAAGTAAAATAAGGGAAATCATATTGTACATTTAATTTATTTTTAATACATTTTAAACTATTTTTTCAGGCAATTTTGCTCAAATATATCTTAAACATGACCGTCAAAGATTATGTAAAATCCATATTTTATAAAAATAAATTCGACCCTCCCCCTCATTTGAAAATAAATTACCTAAAATCAAAGAAGTATCTGATTTTAATGACATTTTCAGTGTTGATTTATCAATGAATGAATTTTATTCTATTTGAAAAACTTTCTGATTTAATTAGGTATTTCTGCTATGGTAAATTAATATATAAAATTCATTTAAGATATGAAGCGTCTAATTTTAAGTTTCAATTTCCATATTTTTATATTCTAAAAACCTTTTATTTAATAACTACTTTAGTTTATTATCGTTATCTTGTACTTTTTGTAGAAAAAACTCTATTAAAAATGTAGCCCCTCCTTTTTAAACAGAACAAACATCGATGTATAATTTATTTTATAAGATAATAGCCAATTAAATAATTATCGAAAAAAAATTATCGAAGTAAAAAAAAGTTATCCAAAAATTATGTTTTTATTTTAAATTTATTTTCGGATTTTCGGTACTTATTTTCTATCATTATATCTCCCTTAATTTTTTTTCTTCTATTAACACTGTAGAGGATTATGAGAATGTGTTCGGTAATATTAGGAATGACGAATAAAAATATATGACACTGTTAGGCAGAAATCACGGAGAAATAATAAAACAAATGCATACAATTATAATATAACAAATAAATTTATTCAGAGAATAAATCTGCAATAATAATTTTGTAGAGTGATATGTGTAATGTAAAATGTAAAAAGTTTGTATATTAAGTTTGGAAAAGTTCGTTTTGATGTGGACAGAAATGAGAAATAAGTTTGTGTATCTGACCGTTTGAAATAGATTCCTGATGTTGGTTGCGGTGGTACGATTGAATGGCAATAGTAGTAATTGTGTTGAGGACGGTGGAATCGTTGAGTCTGACACCTGCTTCTTGGTCAGCGAGAGGAGATCTACGTGTTTGTTTATCTTTGGTTATGTCCGGTTTGAGTGTGAGGTGATGTCTGTCTCGTCTGCTAGCGAAATTAATTCTGTCCTCTCTGATGGCGAAATGGGTTCTGTCTAATTGTTGATTTCTTATCCATCATTTATAATACTTTAGTCGGATCAAAAAGTAATTAACTTTTTTGCGCAAACGCGCGGACGTAGTAGTAAACAATATCTAGCCAATCGATTCTGATTTTTGTGTAAACAATTGGTTTAATCACTTTCCTTAAATCTTTGGAAAAGGATTTGTGTTCGGTGTTTGATTTAATTACTTTTCTATAAGTTTGGAAAAAAGGATGGTGTTGTATGTATATTTAATTTCTTTTCCTTAAGTTTGGAAAGAGAAATGTGTACGTGTATTTATTTAAAAATATAGAATTGCATTCTATAACACCTTAAAAAAATAAAAATAAAAATAAAAATATTAAAACCATTTTGTAATTTTTTTAAGAAACGGTTGACCTAGGTAACCCAAAAATTCGGCTGCTACGAATTTTAAAAACGAATTAAAATTAATTAATTCGATTATTTAAGGTCAAATCTTTATCCAAGTCGAAAAGTAGTAATATAATGAGCATCAATAAAAAACATTTTTTAAAGAAGCAAAATAATATTACACGTGATTTATTTTTAATACATTTAAAACGATTTTTTTCGGTCAATTTTGATTGCGTTCGGCCTGAGACGCTGTTTAAAAATAGCTTGTTTACAAAATTAATTGTAACATTCGCGATTGCAAAATAATTTATCAGAGAATTATCCGATTTTAACGAAATTTTCAGTATTGATTTATCAATTAATGAATTTTATAATGCATCAGTTATTTTATTTCAAAACTTTAAGTATTTCTGCTCTGATAAATTAATATATAAAATTCATTTAAGATATGAGCAGCAACATTTTAAGTTTAAAATGTCATATTATTAGATTCTAAAAAATATTTTTTAATAACTATTTTACTTTATTATCAATCACCCATATATTTTTTTTTTTTTTTTTTTGAAAATAGCCAATTAAATAATTATCGAAATGAGTAAAAGAAAATTCACAAGTTATTTTTTATTTTTTATTTATTTTCTGATTTTCGGTACTTATTTACTATCCGAGCAGATTCTTAAAAAAATTTTTTCTTTTATTCAGACATTCGGTCTTTTGTCTTTTTATTTATACAGAAATTAGTATCAATCACATATATACCACACCGATATTTTGCACCCCAAAAACAAGGGTTGTCAAAGTTAAGGGACCTGGAAAAAATTAGAAAGTTTTGAAATAAAGTAACTGATGCATTATAAAATTCATTCATTGATAAATCAACACTGAAAATTTCAATAAAATCGGATATTTTCCTGATTTTTTGGTAAATCTTTTTCAAAATTGTATTGAAAAAACAAGGATTTTTCAACGAATTGGGTTGACCTAATTTAGATTGAAATGGATCAGGGAATTTCATTACATATGGGTTCTTCGGTACAGGACTGAATCAAGTGAGTTGTTAAATGTTTCTCTTAATCCCCCTTTCTTTTACTCTCTAGATAGACTAACACATTTAACAAGGGTGTAATCAAGAGAGACATAGAGAGGAAAAGAGTGATATACAGAAGTTATGACAGGGATTGGTCAGATTTTTTATTTAATTGCAAATTACGACTAATCAGAACCAATTAAAATGGATTTTTTTCAAACATAACGTAATCCTAAAACTAAGGAATAATTTAGTATTACTTTCGTGTAATTAAACTAACCAGGAAAAAACCTTTAGACATTAAAAGATGATAATCTCAGCTTCAGTATAAATAATAGATAGATAATAGATATATTGCCATGGGCAAAAGTAACAAAGGGAGAATATATTTTTTTAATTTTTTTAATTTTAAGACAATTATCAAAAATCAGAATTGTGCAATTTTAATGAAATTTTTTATCGCCTTATTCAATAACGACTTAGTTTTATAATGAATAACTTGCTTATTTTATGGAGAAAAAAAAGTTTTTTTATCAATTCAGAATGTAGTAGATGGTGACCTTTGGTCATTTGAGGAAAATAATTTCCGGTCCCTAATTTTTACATTTCTAGAAAGATCAAATTCTGAAGGCCATATAAAAAAGTAAAGTCGTCGGGGCGGCCTAAAGTCGGTATCAGCCAATCGCAACGGAGTCTATCCCCTTTTCACTAGGAGATTATTTTAGCGTCTGAGGTGGAGCGCCACACCTACTGTCAGCTCCTTACTTTACCGCACAGATCCCTGTGCTACTCATACGCTGAGTTGGCGAGGACCGGTAGCGAACTAGGAACCTTGTGGTTTCTAGCCGAAAGCTCTACCGACTGAGCTAACCCAGCCCTTATATAAAAAATTAAAAAATTCAATACCCGAAAAAACTGATTTGAAAAATTAAAAGTTATTTTCTTAAAACTCAAAAAATAATTTTATGTAGCATTTTTTTTTTCTCTTTTTGTTTTGTTTTTTTGTTTTTTCTTTTTGTTGTTGTTGTGTTGTATATTTTTTTTTGTTTTTTTTGTTTGTTTTTTTCCTTAGATTTAATAACAATGTTTTCTTTAGATTGATGCAAAACAAAGTATTTTCTCTTTGATTCAGTTGGCCATTTCTATTCACATTAAAAATTTAATAGTGAATTTTAAACCTCTTGCCAGGTGCATGTTGAACAAATATTTTTCACCATAGATAAAACTTTATTCAATCTATCTAAAATGCAAGTTTAATTATTCACAATTTTGCGGAACATATTTTCCGAGATTTTTTATATATTCAAGAATTATGACTAACGATTGTTCTTTTTTCTTCATGGAAAGCTAAAGTTATTCCCCCTTTTCTTTTCAAGATATCCGGATTTTTACGCTGCGGCCTGAACAACTATTCAGTGCGCGTATCATTGTAGTGTTATTTTTTTCTTACGTGCTTTAGCTACGCCGTGTAACTTTTCTGTAGGAATTTTTTTTTTACACATTTAAGCTTCCATTACTTTTGCCTAAATGGGTAAATTAATATTTATTGATATTTTTCAAAAGTTTCCCGAAGAAACGTTGAGTTATATCCCTTTTGCCCATCGCTATATATATATATATATATATATATATATATATATATATATATATATATATTATATAATGTTATAAAAAGAAGGTCCCAAAAATAGGTTATGTTTTTTTTATTTATAATTATTTTGCATTGGCGACACGTGTTTCAGATCTTCTGATATCTTCTTCATGCATTAATTACCCACGTTCTAATTAACACCGAAGAAGATATCAGAAGATCTGAAACACGTGTCGCCAATGCAAAATAATAATAATAAAAACTTATTTTAAAAATACATAATCCATTTTGCGGACCTTCTTTTTTGTTATCAAAAGAGTAAAGGTTGGATAATTTAATTAATATTGTAATCTTGTACATTCTTTTGAAAAAATAAGAATAAAGAAGAAAAAGAATTTTCTTTCCGGGTGATTAAAGATAAAAGGTAATTATTTTTAACACGTGACATTTTGAGTTTCATTTTGAGTTGGATACTTTTATTAATATTGTAATCTTGTACATTCTGAAGAAAAAGGAAAGAAAAAGGAAGAAAATTATGTATTTCCGGGTGATTAAAGATTTTTTTAAAACTATTTTTAAAATGGGACATTCATTAAAAAAAATTTAAGGGTAAGAAAAAAGAAAGATAAATAATTTCCTTTCCGGGTGATTAAAGATAAAAAGAAATTATTTTTAACATGGGATATTCTTTTTTTTTAAATTAAAGGGTAAGAAAAAAGAAAGATAAATAATTTCATTTCCGGGTGATTAAAGACAAAAAGAAATTATTTTTAACATGGGACATTCTTTTAAAACAAATTAGAGAGTAAGAAAAAAGAAAGATAAAATAATTTCATTTCCGGGTGATTAAAGATAAAAGAAATTATTTTTAACATGGACATTCTTTTTTAAAAAAGTAAAGGGTAAGAAAAAAGAAAGATAAATAATTTTTCATTTCCGGGTGATTAAAGATAAAAAAGAATTATTTTTTTAACATGGGACATTCTTTTTAAAAAAAGTAAAGGGTAAAGAAAAAGAAAGATAATAATTTCATTTCCGGGTGATTAAGATAAAAAGAAATTATTTTTAACATGGGACATTCTTTTTAAAAAAAGTAAAGGGTAAGAAAAAAGAAAGATAAATAATTTCATTTCCGGGTGATTAAAGATAAAAAGAAATTATTTTTAACATGGGACATTCTTTTTTTAAAAATTAAAGGGTAAGAAAAAAGAAAGATAAATAATTTCCTTTCCGGGTATGAAAGATAGAAAGAAATTATTTTTAACAAATGATATTTTACAGTTTCATTTTGAGTTAATTTAATCAAGATTGTAATGTTGTACATTCTTTAAAAAATAGAAAAAAGGAAAAAAAACAAAACAATTTCCTTTCCGGGTGATGAAAAAGTAATTTTTTTTTTTACAGTTTCATTTAAAGTTTCAAAAAATAATTCAGAAAAAATGTCTTCTTTACTTAGACTTTGTGGCATCTCGGGTATAATATTGAAAGGGAACTTTTACCCCAAAGACACCGGCGGAAGTGGCACCGTCTACCGGATGAGCGTTGTAATAAATATAAGTATTGAAGCTGCCATCTTGTGGTACACAGGTGTTATTGGATGAGACTGAAAGTTAATCTGTAGTCATCCTTAATAAAAAATAAAAGATATTATTACGTTGTGCAATATAAATATAAGAGCTGATGAGAGTAAAATGTAATTTTTTTTTCATAGAAGAATACAATTTTAATCTTATACTAGAGAGTCAAAAGTTTTGCAATATTTCGGTACTTCCTAATACCACATGACTGGAGCAGTTCAAGCCATGAAAGGTACTCACTGTGGTTGGTAGTGTGGGGGTTATTTTCCCTTGCTTGCTGCGGTTTTCCGTTAGATGGCGTTGCGACCGGTACTAGGTATTTACCGCGTGTGACACAAGGTCATTTTTATGTGGGCCCCGTTGCGACCGGTAGTATATAAAGACAGTGCTGTTAAAATCAAACCTCTTTCTCTTAGACTCTCCAGCCATCAGAGCTAACACACAAGCTGTATCTATGTCCTCTAGGACTGGGGGACTTGCCTCCATTAGCCACGAGAATTCCGTGTACCAGTTACACGAGCTCTTATACACCATATGGTTTCCCAGAGGCTCCATGCACCAGTTGCATCTTTTCTGCGTACCTGTTACGCGATGATTTTTATACACAGTGACAACATTTATTCTCGATTTAGTGACCCCAAGACTATCTTCAAAGACTATTAAATCCTACTTAACGGACATAAATGTCACCACATAGATGAATGTCCTATAGGAAAATAGGGTTAAATCCTACTTAACAGACATAAATTCCACCATCGTATGTCACCCTGCCGAAAGAAAAAAATACTAAAAATCAAGAAATTAACCGAATTTAATGAAATTTTCAGTGTTGATATATTAATGAATAAACAATATAATGCACCAGTTATTTTATTTGAAAACTCTTACATTTTCTCAGGTCAGTTAACTTTGAACCACGTATCTTTGAGGCGTAACACAGATTCACAAACGTACGTGGTTCAAAGTTAATTGACCTTAAAATATATAAAAGTTTTTAAATAAAATAACTGGTACATTATATCTTTTATTCATTAATGTATCAACACTGAAAATTTCATTAAATTCGGTTAATTTCTTGATTTCTAGTATTTTTTTTTTCTTTCGGCGGGGTGACATACAATGGTGGAATTTATGTCCGTTAAGTAGGATTTAACCCTATTTTCCTATAGGACATTCATCTATCCTGTTTTGTATTATTTCTGTTAGAATTTGCTTCGACAATAAAGTCTATTTGTTATAACTCTTTGTCAGGATTTGTTCAATATATATGTTTGAGGAAATGAGACACCAACTATCATTCATTTCAACTGTAGTATCGTGGTAGTAGTTGGTGTGCTGACACGTTGTGAATTTCTTAACTTTGTGTACGATTTTAAAGTTTGGGAAATTTTGGTTATCTGCCCCTTAATCGGGGCCTGAAGTAAGGCACCGGAAGGGTGGGGGCAAGACCCTAAAATCATCAGATCAGGCAAAACGTGCCTAAAAGAACAGTTCAACGAGCCGGCAAGAACAGCAGCAGCGCTGACTACTAGAACCAGGCAGAGACAGACAATAGCGAACCCACTTCAAATACATTTCACCCTTGGAAACAAAGATAAGTAAAAGACTTGTTACTTTATATATCGCTACTCAAAACCGCTGAATGTAAAAAGTTTAGCAACCTATAAACTCTTACACACTTGCGCCGTAATAAAATATTAACCCAATTATACAAGTATATTTGCCTTTGTTTCTTTCCTTTCTCATGACAGACTTTTACTTCTGTTAAAAGACGTACAGATGAACGTGAAACGTGGTCTAATTCGGGAATCTATTCTTACCGGGTTCGAACTGGGCCATAACACTGCCACGGAAACAACAAAAAAACATTTGTTGTGCGAAAGGTGAAGGCGCAGTTGATCACAGTACAGTAACCAGATGGTGTGAGAAATTTTGCTCGGGTTGCAAAAACCTTGACGATCAGGCAAGGTCAGGTAGAACTAAAATCGTAGATTCCGAGACCGTGTTTCAAGCCAGAGAGTCTAATTCGGCGAGTAGCACTCGTCACCTTCACAACCTCAGCAAAAGCATCCGAAGTTGCCTGTTACGTGATGGGATCAATTAAAAGGAGTAGTAGGTTGTATTAATCATTAGTAATCAAATTTTATATCTGATTTGGGTCTATTATACAACTGTGTGCAAGTTATTTGTATTAGATAGGAATACTTGACTGAAATATACAGAAATATGGTGAACAGACTGAAATAGATGGATACATACATAGATAGATAGATATGAAGAGAATATGACAGATAGATAGATAGATAGATATGAAAAGAATATGACAGATAGATAGATAGATATGAAGAGAATATGACAGATAGATAGATAGATAGATATGAAGAGAATATGATAGATAGATAGATAGATATGACATAGATAGGATATGAAGAGAATATGACAGATAGATAGATAGATATGAAGATGATAGATAGATAGATAGATATGATAGATAGAGAGATATGACAGATTGATAGATAGATAGATATGAAGAGAATATGACAGATAGATTGATAGATAGATATGAAGAGAATATGACAGATAGATTGATAGATAGATATGAAGAGAATATGACAGATAGATAGATAGATTGATAAATAGATATGAACAGAATATGACAGATACATAGTAAGATAGATATGAACAGACTGAGATAGATAGATAGACTGCAGTATATAGATAGATAATGAACAAACGGAAATAAATAGTTGTAAAAGGTCATTAGAAATCAAACTGAATATCTGACGGGGGGGGGGCTATTTGGAGTGAGTGTATGTAAGGTCATTAAATTTCCATATGTGGCGAGGTGTCTAATAGAGGTAGTATGTAATTTCTAAACTTATCTGGATCTGTGGTATCTGCTATTCTTCATATCTGCTATTCTGGATCTGAAGGGACCTTTGCTGTCCAAGCAACCACTCCGATATTCTCAGACATCCGTGTATAAATAGTCCTGGACCAACGCATTCACTTTCTATGCAAGGTATGCTAAGATGGTCCACAGCACCTCGGCAAAAGCACCGGAGCTGCTTGTTACATGATGGGATCGATTAAAAGTAGTAGTAGGTTGTAATAGTCATTAGTAATCAAATTTTATCTAATTCGGGAACGTATGTTTTACGAATTCGAACTGGGCCATAACGACACCCAAGGAAAAAAAATGTGCGAAAGGTGAATGTGAAGGTGCAGTTGATTACAGTACAGTTAACCAGATGGTTCTAGAAACTTCGCTCAGGTTGCAAGAACCTCGGCAATCAGGCAATGTCAGGTAGGTCTAAAACTATGGATTCCTAGGATATGCTCCAAGTAGGCAAGTAGCATTCAGAGAGTATCAGGCAAGGTTGGCATCTCACAATCTAGTGTTGTTATATATATTTACCAACCCCTCCGCACGAGCAGGATGTGACACACGGTCAATTTCTTAAGCGGAGTTCAACAGGTTTGAATTCAGAGTTTTCCTTCTCCTAGATCGGTTGCCTAACCAAAGTTAAAGAGCCCAGTCTGCCCTACTATTTACCCATAGCTGGAGGGAAAGTAGGATTCATACCTTTCCCAAGGGTATTAGCGCTAAGTGAAATGCAATTAGCACGTCCAGGATTTGAACTCGGAGCGACGAGTCCATTTCCCATGACTTTAACCATTACATCACGCGCTTCCAAGTGTTGTTATAAGTGTGTATGCTGGTGCGTTGTGGATTGCTTCACTCTGTGAGTGATTTGAAAACCACACGGATGAACGTTCAACGTTATCTTATTCGGGAACGTATGCTTTACGAGTTCGAACTCGGCTATAACGCCACACAAGCAAAAACAAAATTGTGCAAAAGGTGAAGTTGCAAATTGATTACAGTACAGTTAACCAGATGGTTAAATAAATTTCGCTCAGATTGCAAGAACCTCGACAATCAGGCAGAGTCATGTAGGGTTAAAATCATCGATTCCGAGGTCGTGCTCTAAGTCACAAAGGAAAATTCGGCGAGTAGCGCTCAGAATGTATCAGACGAGCTCGGCATCTCACAGTCCGATGTGGTTCGTCATCTTGACGACATTGACAGAAGACATACCGAGCTGCCGATTTCTGCCTCGTTACTAAAATATTGCAAAACTTTTGACTCACCCTAGTATATTTTGTATATATTTATAATGTAAAAATGTATTTCTTAAGAGCCCAATACGAATATAAGAATTGATATGAGAAAAAGGCAATCTTCTCTTTATAGAAGAATATAATTTCAATTTCATTTTATATTTTGTATATTTTTTAAAATTTAAAAAGTTTTTTAAAAAAGAGAAAGAACATTTTCTTTTCAGTGTAGAAAGTGTTGAATTGTGATTATCTTAAAAAAAGAAAATTCTTTTGAAGCAGGTGACGTCATTGAATGTTTGTTTTTTTCGATGAAAATAATGTTTCTATTTCTTCTAAAGATTTGTTTTTTGTTTCGGGCAGAAAGAAGAAAGAAAATATCGAGCCAATCAGAGCGACGGACGACATCATGTAGAAAACACCTGGAAAAAAATGAAAGAAAAAATATATACAAGGTGTGTCAAAAAAGTATCGAGTTTGAAGCTGTATTTACCAAGATAGAAATGAACAATGAATGGAACGTTAATGTTTTTCAGAATACAAGGTGAGTCATAAAAGTATCGAGTTTGAAGCTGTATTTATCAAGATAGAAATGAACAATGAATGGAACGTTAATTTC
>CM042164.1:80111346-80153846 GCA_023376005.1 Doryteuthis pealeii | reverse complement strand
GCTGTTCGGCTGATACCAACAATACGCCACTCAAAAACTTCACTTTTTTTACTTTATAACAAATAACATAAGAATTCTTGAAAGACTAAATGCCAATCAGCATAGAATAAAAGAGAACGAATTTACTTACCTGTCGAGTAAAACATAAGGAATAGGGTGAGTCCGATAAGCGCCACCCACGAGAAAGATACAGGACAATAGTCATAAGCCCATTTCATGGTATATTTCGAAAGAGTTAATGAAGAGTTACATGCCCCTACTTCGGATGTCAAATGAGTGATGTCGCTAGTTGGTAGACAAACACCGTTTTTAACGTCACGTAGATCTTCGTGACAAAAACCACAACTTGCATCTCTGACACAATCGTCACACCGACTGGAAAAAAAAATCGATTGAAACAAAATTATTTATTTATTAGAAAATGGAAAACAAAACTGATAAGATGAAAACTGACAAGAATCATTTTGTTAAAGCCAAATTCATTCATTTTGTATATATATATATATATATATATATATATATATATATATATATTAGGGACTGGCAAAAAAAATCGGATGCTACGAGTTTTAAAAGCGAATTAAGAATAATTAGATCTATTAAAACTTTATCTAAATCGATAAGTAGTAGCATAAGAACCATCATTAAAAAAAGAAAAATACCATTACATATGCAGTTTATTTTTAACAGATTTAAAACTATTTGTTTTGGTCAATTTCGACGCGATCCGCCATTTTGGCTGTTTTTCAAGGATTTTAGGCGCTTGTTTACAATTTTAACGTAACATTTGCGATGGAAAAATTTTTACCAAAAATCAGGTAATTATCCGATTTTAATGAAATTTTCAGTATTAACAATTAATGAATTTTATAATGCATCAGTTATTTTATTTCAAAACTTTAATTTAGTATTTTTGCTATGAAAAATTAATATATAAAATTCATTTAAAATGTGAAAATCCTGATGTTAAGTTTAAAATGTTATATTTTTAGATTCTAAAAATAAATATCTACTTAATGCAAAACTTATTTTAGGCGCCAAAATAATAAGTTTTGAAGAAATACTCGATTGAAAATGTACCCCCTCCCCCTTTTAAGCAGAAAAAACATCGATGTATAATTTTTTCTTTTATAAAATAATAGCCAATTAAATAATTATCGAAATGAGTAAAAAAGAAATCTCCAAAAAATTAATTATTTATTATTTTTTTACACTTTATTTTTCGATTTTCGGTACTTATTTTCTCATAGAAGCGCAACCGTAAAAAAATGTTTGTTTCTATTCATAACTTTGGTTTTTATCTCATTATTTATACTGTAATTAGTATCGAAAATGATCAACTTGCAAAACATTTTACGCCCCCAACATAAGGGGGATCAAAATTAAGTGACCTGAAAAAAATGAGAAAGTTTTGAAATAAAATAAATAATGCATTATAAATCAATTATATCTTAATTCTAAACATGAAGGCACGTTTAATTTTTGATGCCTCTATTACTCAAAACCCAATACTTCAACGTGCGTGGAGAAGAATTCAGAGGGTGCCATTTTTACGTCCTGTCAGAAAGCCATCGTCAACTCAACTCACTAAACCTCCCACAGTTGGCTGTCACATGATAATCTCGTCCAATGAGAACATCCCGTCACAGGTCAATCAATGGTGAAAGGCTGTCTGTCATACTTATCTGATTCTTAAAGTCTTTTTTTTTTTCGTGGGTTCTTATACTAATCGTTAGAGTATAATATCTTATTATATAGAGGAAATAGACTCCACTAGCTCCGAATTTAAGCTCTGATCCTATTTTTTTTTTAATTCCACAACTCTCATGGTTGACTCTTTGTTGTCAATCACGAGGTGGTCGGGAATAGGAAGGCTGAAGCTATATATATATATATATATATATATATATATATATATGAGGAAAAATGAGTAAAGAAAAGAAAAGTAAATGGATAAAATGAATTTAATCGATCACTTACACATGTGTTTCGGTCAGTTTATGTGTGTGAAAATATTTCGCATACATACAAGAATCGCTATATATATATATATATATATATATATATATATATATATATAGCGTGGGATTTGCACTGTTTCAGCTTTTACTGGAACGGCGTGCCAAAGTGCAGTATTATAGGGAGAGTGCCCAATATAAAAAAAATAGAGCTATTATATAATATGATAAAATAAATATATAAAGGTTTTACATATCTATGTATTTGATGACAAAAGAACAGTCACGACCATTTGACCCGCTGACTTGTATACATAACCTTTGCACTGTCCATAAACACACATACACATTTATAACAACACCACATACATACGCATAACATGTCATCCAATCATACACATCCTATGTCTGTAAAACCTTTTGAAATTTTCGATTTTCCTTGCATTTGAAACAACGTCACCTGAAGAATGTTTGCGGTTACGCATGCATGAAACCAAATGGTCGTGACTGTTCCTTTGTCATCAAATAAATAGATATGTAAAACCTTTATATATTTATTATATTATATTATATTTTATATATACTAGCAAATATATGCACCCTCCGGGTGCAAGTATTTAAGTTTTAATGTAATAAAATATCGTATTAAATTAGAAAGGCTAATGAAACTAAATAAGAATACAGATAAAAAGATTTGGAACAGAGGGGGTATGATTGAAAAATAGAACAACTTTGAAACTGACTCTTCCATCATTTTCCGTTACTCCCGTCTTTCATTGGTAAATTTGCCTAATTTAACTGTTTAGTTAAAATAGGAAGTAAAGAATAATATTAGTTATTTCTTCTTGTTAAGGGATTTCTTTTAAGATTTATTGAAGAGATTTTTGCTCATACTCATTAAGATAAAACCAAACAATTAGAAATCAATAATACTAGCATTTATTTATTAAAATTAAATTTTTAAGATCAATATGCAAATTAGCCTTCCCATTCATACTGTAAACTGCTATTTTGTTGTATATATAAATACAATTGCATGTTATTAGTATGTAGATATGGTCAACAGTATAAGTAATGTAAAACAATTTTATGAATAATTGAGGTATAAATAAAAAATAAAATCATGGTAAATGTGATGTAAATAAGAAAGGGAATTGTGACTTGTATAGTAATATAGTTTCGGTTACAGACAGATAAACCCACAATCTCCATTATAATAAGATATATATATATATATATATATATATATATATATATATATATATATATAATTGTATATAAAAGGTTAAATGTTTTTTCTGTAAATTGCGGATATAATAATGCTAATATGATAACTTGAGAGTGAGGACTCGACTAAATATCTTCCACTAAGTATTCCAATATAGGTAAAAACGGCAAGCTTCTTATAATGCAGATACAATCTGGGACAATTGAATAATTAGTCAACGTAATAAACATGATCTTTTAATTGCAATTGAATAATGATATTATATGAGGTTTTTAACTCTTACCTGTATGTAGAACACGTGTTGTTAAGCAAATACTCTGTTGCACTAACGCTGGGGGAATATTTGTCTACCATAAGAAATGTTGTTCCTAAAAACATACTACTAAAGGAAATACCTACAAAACAGAAAGAATATTTTAGAATTTAAATCTTAAATGAAAAAAAACAACATCCTATTGTGCTTTCAATATAGGGCTGTCCGAGGAAAACCTTTCGTGTCCATTAAGACAGCTACATAAACATTAAAATTCACCCCCAAAATATTTATAAACCAATAACACGCAATAAGCGCTTACATTGCCAGAGATGTTAATAGTTACCCGTCCTGTGTCCATGACGCACAAAAACCTGAAAGGACGCAGTGAAATCGGATCCATCCATTCCAGTGTTTTTCTTTTTTCTTCCCTCACCATTTCAAGCTAACTGTAAATACATTCCAATAGTTTCTTAGAAATGAATTACACAGGATATGTTACAAGGTAGGAGTTAGACGGCTTTAGTTTGGAACCCATACATTTTCTCGGGGATTCATTCAAACTAAATATGAAAACCCACTAAGAATTGGTATGCCGTTATTCTATTTACTTGCAGGACCTGTGTATATACTACAATGTGAGATTTAATCATTACAACGTTTGATATGTTTACTTAAGAGCTACTGCGAAATAGATCAATATGTAAAAAGTATAATAATCTTGATTTAACTCATTCTCACTCTTTCTTTCTTTTTTTTTTTCTTTCCTTTTTCATCTTTTCATATATGTTCAATTAAAACAGATTAGCGTTATCGCTTCCGCGCGCTCACCCTTCTCTCTATCTTCCCCCTCTATATTTTATCTCTACTCTCTTTCTTTTTTTCTTATTATATTCTTCTGGCATTTTTCTTACCTTTCTTTCTTTATGATAAAAACAGAATTATACATTATTAGCTGATTCATAAGAAATAAGTATACGACGATTAAGTGATATCAGATAATCAGGCAGTATTCCCTAGTATTTTATCTTATACGACTTGGACGGTTTCATTTTTAACTAGAGGGTGTTGCAGGTGTTACATAATTTATGAGCAGTTATAAATTATGAACGTACCTGTAGTTAGAATTTAGAATTAGGGTCCATTATTTTAAAATGAGGGAGTCATATGGAAAGTTACTCGCCGGTTATGGACGGTTAGTGACCTTTTGGTTTGACCCCTTGAAAACGCGCCATTACAGACGCGTGAGAATAAGTCTTTTAGGGTTCGCAATTCACCCGCGTCGGAATCATGTGGAGGGAAAATAAAACGGGATAAAAAAAAAACAAGTTTTGTTGCATTAATTATATGTTAAAACAAGCAATGTCCAGCCCTGTAAGAAGAATTAACAAAGTAAATCAACCCCCAGCAGAAGCCCTGAATAGAAGTCATCCCAGAAAAGATGGCAACTGAAGTAGAAGCAGTTAGCAGGAACCAACAGTAAGCAGAAGTTACTAAGTAAGACCACCTATTATCAACTATCATCTCTAATCTATCTGTTTGTCTCTGTCTCTCGATTATATACACCCGAGTAAGAGGGTATATAACACAGGATGATAACGGACAGGAGATAAAGTAACAAGCGTATTAATATATAGATGCTTGATCTTTCATTAATTTCATGTGTATTTTTTTTACACATAAAGAATTTAGAAATAATTTTATGTTGGTCGGTTATCTATACATATATAAACGCCAGTTTGGGTGTATGTATGTCCGGAAGAAACTACGAAAATAAAACAATTAACGACAAAGTCAATATAGGGTCACATTCACTACTTCGTCGCTCATATCTTTTCCAAAGTGTATGAACGACTTTTCGTCTCACGTAGTCTAACTCCCTCTGGCATAGAATAACAAACACCGTGCATAAGGTAAACTCTTTATTCCTTTCACCAGAAATTGTAAAAAAAAACTGTTCTCTTTAAGGAAGAACACAGAAAAGGAATTGAATGCGTGTGGATAAGGCCTTGAATTTACCGCTGAATAATAGTAGCCAGAAAAGGGCGGTGAAAATGCAAGAATAGTCCCGTTTAGAAAAAATACACAGTTGGTCTAAGGGACGTAACTCTTAACGCAGAAACGTAAATTACAGACCGAGACAATCACCAAGTCTTGCTTTTTGAGCAAAAATGATTAACATCTGATTTATGTTTGTGGAGATAATTAAAAAATAGAATTTAAATGATAACAGCGTGGAATTCTTTTTTTTTTTTTTCTTTCTTTTTTTTTTTAAATTTAATATTGTAAATAGCAGACATTAATTTTTCTTTTTAGAGTGTCTCGATCAACACATGGTCTTTTTTACGTGGGGACTTTAATGGGACATCCTGCGGAGATCAAACTCACGATTCTGTACTAATGGACCTGTGAGACTAACTTGAAAAAGAAACTCTACCCAGGCGACGCCGGATAGCCGCTACTAGTTTTGTATAATGGCATATCAACCCTTATATATCTACTTTGAAATACATCCTTGAATGTAAGAGTTTCAATTACATTTTAGTAAAAAGAAGAAAAAAGTTTACCTAACAGTCCAATGATTGCCAGTTTCCTTCTCCCAACTGTGTCGATCAACCAAACTCCAATAAAGGCAAATATTAAATTAACACTATTGACAATGACTGAATTCCAAATGGCATTTGATACATTTCCAACACCAGACATTTGGATGATCATTCCGCTGTAATAACTGGACAAAGAGAAATATACGGGAAAATACAATGAATGGTTACCGAAGACAAAAAAACTCCAACCCCTTTAAAAAAACAACATTTTGTTTTATCGATAAAGATAGAAATAAATTAGATATGGGATGTGGGACATTTATTTGAAAGTCAATATAAAAGATAAACATACGAAGGAAAGTTAAAAATTATCCACACTTTCACCATAGAATAAACAACAATGCCTAAAAAATAACAGGCCTACCAAAAAAGGCATAGATATTTAATCCCAAATAATCCCATGCAAATTACTAACAACCCTGTTTTTGCTCTGTCTGAAGATGCTGCGATTTGGAGTTTAAGTAAATTATGACATAAAGCAAATCTAAAGTTTTTTTCCTTCATTTATTCAATATATATATATATATATATATAACTCGAAAAAGAATAAAACGTGGGAAAATACAATGAATGGTAACTGAAGACAAAAGACAAGCCCTCAATGTATTTCGAGATTTTTTAAACTGTTAATCCTCTATAATATATAGGTCTTTCGGCTTTTACTGAGTGCCTCACTATAATCACTTATGGTGAGACTAAACTTTAGAAATACATCGTTTAATTATGAGTATTAATTTAAAGAAGAAAAAAATGCGATAAAATACTGAAGTTATAAACCAATATTTCGAAAGACAAACATGTTTTTGTTTTTTTATCAATAAAAGTAGAAATAAATTAGATATGGAGTGTGGGACATTTATTTTGGTCAAATGGTTAGCGTCGTAGAAAATGGACTCATCGACCCGAGTTCAAATACTGGGCGAAGCTAGAGTTCACATGGCGCTAATACCCTTGGGAAAGGTATGAATCCAACTACTCTCCCTCCAGCTATAGGTAAATATATATTTACCAACCCCTCCTCATGAGCAGGATGTGACACAAGGTAAATTTCTTAAGCGGAGTTCAACAGTTTGAATTCAGAGTTTTCCTTCTCCTAGACCGGTCGCCTAACCAAGGTTAAAGAGCCCAGTCTGCCCTACTATTTATCCATAGCTGGAGGGAGAGTAGGATTCATACCTTTCCCAAGGGTATTAGCGCTAAGTGAAATGCAATTAGCACACCAAGGATTTGAACTCCAGCTATAGGTAAATAGTAGGGCAGAATGGGCTCTTTAACAATGGTTAGGTAACCAGTCTAGGAGAAGGAAAACTCTGAATTCAAACCTGTTAAACTCCGCTTGGGGTGGTCACTACTAAAATAGGCTCAGTCCTAATTAGGGATCTATTTCACTAATAATAATAATAATAATAATAATAATAATAATAATAATAATAATTGCTAACTAAGTCAGCAACGTAACGTTACGCCAAAAGACGAAACAAAGGGCCACGTTACATGGATCATCTTGGCACTGAGCACATTACACAAGGACGCAACCAGGAGTAAATCAAATCAGTTGTGAGTTGGAGAAGTTGTGATACAGACCAGAGAGAGTTCGTATTCTACAACCCTAGCCGACAGGGCGCACAGTAAGTCGTCAATGGGAAAGTTAGCAGACGGCTGTTTAGACACAGGGTAGGAATATATGTAAATAAAAGGACAAAACCTAAAACGAATATGATTATATCTTACATGATTGTATTGACACCAGAGAATTGGGCGAATAGATGTAATCCACAGCCGATCATCAGAGCCCACCTCACTGAACGGGTTTTAAGCATTCGCACAAGCAAATTGCCTTCACCTACAAAAGAGCAGAAATTGAAAAAGAAAGAAAGAAATAATGAAAATGTTTTTATCCCATTTTGTGACACGAAACTGTACGACCTTTCAATTGAATTAGATGGAATATACTTTAATTACATTTTGATTTTAAACGAAGATCAGTTTTAGGGGAGAGTTATAACTTAATAACTTAGACTGGAGCACGGCCATTGTTACAATCTTATGGTCCATCCTGTAGGCGTTAAGCAAGAGCGCTTGTCCAGTGGAATTGGATTCTTTGTAATCCGCTGATAAAAGAATCCTTTGGTTCTTCTGGTAAAGAGTCCTGAGTATTGTAAGTCCCTCCTCAATGATTGCAAGCACAGCTGTGGCAAGTATCGATGTTTAAGTAGTGTATCAGCCACGCAGTATGGCTAGGGATTGGCAAAGGAATAAACCACGTAACCACGGCTAGTCTATAAATTTAGGTGGGAATTTGAGCACACCTTATATCACCAAAAAAAATTAGGAAGCGCGTGGTGTAATGGTTAAAGTCATGGGAAATGGACTCGTCGCCACGAGTTCAAATCCTGGATGTGGTAATTGCATTTCACTTTGCACTAATACCCTTGGGAAAGGTATGAATCCTACACTCCCTCCAGCTATGGATAAATAGTAGGGCAGACTGGGCCCTTTAACCTGATTAGGCAACCGGTCTAGGAGAAGGAAAACTCTGAATTCAAACCTGTTGAACTCCGCTTAAGAAATTGACCTTGTGTCGCATCCTGCTCGTGCGGAGGGGTTGGTAAATATATATATCACCAAATATTCCAACAGCCATAAATTCAAAGCAGCATGTGAGAATCGAATACATTAGCGAATTGGTAAAACGAGCATGTTAACCATAACTCTAAATTAGATCATTTGAAAAGATTTAATTAAATCAATTTAACAATAATCAATATTAAAAAAATATTTTACCTGATTTTTCAATCGATTCCTGTAATTCTTTGAAATTATCTTCAATATCTTGCATTTCTTCTTCGACATTTTTTGTATTTCGAATTCTGATCAGTGATTTTTTTGCTTCATCTATGCGGGATTTTTGAATAAACCAACGCGGTGATTCCGGAAGGAAAATTAAACCAATGAATTGATACAACTGAAGATACCCTGGATACCCCAAATATACCTGAAGAAAACAGAAATATAGATATAACTGAAGATAACCTGGACACCCCAAATATACCTGAAGAAAACAGAAATATAGATATAACTGAAGATACCCTGGATACCCCAAATATACCTGAAGAAACAGAAATATAGATATAACTGAAGATACCTGGATACCCCAAATATACCCGAACAAACAAAAATATAGAACGACTCTAATGTATACATCCGAAAAACATATGAGATCATTGGACAAAAAATGATCATATTACAATATGTTACATTTCCCGCTCCTTCGTACTATTCCTAAATCACGCTCTTTTTCCGGGATTTCCTGGTGAACCGTCCTCTTTCTTTTAGAAAGCCAGTATCATTCAAACTGCTCTCCCCCTTTCTTCAACATAGTAGTTCTCACCAATGAGAGAAAAAGAGAAAGGAAGAATTTGCGTTCGGTCCGTTCGTAACAACATGTGATGCTTCCATTATGTATCGAATACATACCCCAAATATACCTGACGACAACGGAAAGATAGAGCCACTTTAATAATGTATGCATCCGAAAAACATATGAGATCATTGGACAAGAAATGATCGTATTACAATATGTTACGTTTTCCACTCCTTTGTACTATTCCTAAAACACGCCCCTTTTCCGGTATTTCCTGGTGAACCGTCCTCTTTAGAAAAGCCAGTATCATTCAAACTGCACTCCCTCTTTCTTAAACACAGTAGTTCTCACCAATGTGTGAAAAAAATGGAAGAATTCACGTTCATTGCGTTCGTAACAATATGTTACGTCTCTATTAGGTCTCAAAAATATTTACGTACACTGTACACACACAAAAATGAATACTTGCACAAAAACATATTTTATAAATTATAGCTTATTGCGAAAATCTATACATATATAAAGGGCAGTTGTGTGTGTATGTATGTATGTATGTATGTATGTCCCTGTGCTCCCTGGAATAACTTGTGAATGTGGGAAGATGTGCAAGACTTTAGCTGGACTAAATGCCACATTCATGCAGCTCAACGTTGAACTTGTTGAACTTTTTGAAGCTCATCGTTGTGTTCTTTGAACTTCTGAACTTTCTTTTATTTTTATTTTTTTATTTTCATTTTTATTTTTATTTTATTTATTTATTTATTTATTTTAAATATCAAGCAATGGAAATACTCGAACACGAGTTTGCTGCCATCGTGTCCGGAGGAAACTACGAAAATAAAACAATTAACGACAAAGTAAATATATATACACTTTCACTATCACCAGATATTGCTTTTAGAGCAAAAATAATGAAGATTTGATTCATATTTGGGAAGATAATTAAAAAATAGAATTTAAATAGTAACAGCATATATTTATTTTTACATTTAATATTCTAAAAAGGAGACATTGATTTTTCTTTTCAGAGTGTCTGTGCACATATTTTTCTGACGCTCCACCAGGCTGGATCAACGCAAGTTCTTTTTACGTATGGATTTTAATGGGGCATCCTGCGAGGAGCCAACTCGCGATTCAGTAATAATGGATCTACGAGACTAACTTTTGCCCCCCTCCTCTACCCAGGCGTCGCCGGGTAGCCGTTTCTAACAATACATAAAAAGATAACACCTCATCCCCGTGGCCAGTGTAAAAACTAGAATCTTCAAGAGAGGGGAGGGGTCCAAAATCGGTACCCTTGAACTTTCTTGACCCTTTCACTTTTGATTTATTTTCGGTTGCGTCGCTTTGAAACGGTGTTCAGTAAATTGTTATACCTTAAAAATAAGACCGTGTAACCCTAACTCAGGCATGGTCCACACCTGGTCCACACCTGGAAAAATTTCAGAAAAATTGAAAGGGGTGGGTGACAATTTTACTTTTAGACTAAGCAGTAATCAGCATTAGAAGATATAAATTAAGATCTACAATCTCTAATCTAATATATCTCTGTCTCTATCTCTCTATTATATACCCGGCAGAGGGGTATATACGGCTATATAACAATGTTGATGAGATATATTTATTGGCAATCAGGTCTAGATATGTGTAGAGAACGTTCCAGGAGCGATGGCCAATAGGGACGGGAAACGAGGAAGAGTCACGGAGATCCGCGCTGTCAGCACGACATGATAATTATCGTTTGATAGTCACACGGAGTGACGTCAGTAGTCGTCATAGTGATGTGATATATTTCTTGGTAATCAGGTCTTAGGGAATTTTATTGTCGTTTTGAAGAACTTACCTCCATCCGTTTTTCTTGTCGTAACTGAAGAGTGCAGCGATTATGGTGCCAAATAAAATTCCTATGGTCAAAAATGGTTGACACAGGCTGACCAGACGGCCACGTAGATGACTTGGGGAACATTCTGCTATATACACTGCACTAGGAGCACAAGCAAACCCTGAAAAGTAAAACAGTTCTTGTAATATATATATATATATATATATATATATATATATATATATATACGATAAAAGGAATGAATATTTTAATATATATATTTTTAAATATATATATTTTTTTAAATATATATATTTTTAAATATTCCACGTTAACATTCATATTTATGATACAACAACATCGTGTTTGACATTCAACTTTCAAAATGACGCAAAAACGTTCATTAACTGCGAAACTGTTTTCAACGGTCATAATTGCAATATTAACTTCCGCAATTAACTGTAATTAATCAATATCTTGATTAATTAATTAGAATTAGCCCTGAAGATCCTTATGGTGAAACTCGAATAGGTTATTTATATACACACTGTAATACTATATATATATATATATATATATATATATATATATATATATATGCTCCCAAATTTGGTTTGCACTTTAATTAGAAGGGATTTAATTGCAAAATTCACCGTATTCGGCGTACAGCTAAACCTCGCTCTGTTTACATAAACAAAGTTTGAGGCCTCTAGTGAATTTCATTTCCGCTTAGAAATGTAGCGATTAAATAGTCTCCTATATTTGACAGCTGCTTGTGGCCGTACGGGTAAGAGGTTTGGCGAACGAAAGTTCATTCGGGTCTCGAACCCAGCCAGAGGTAGCTGTTAAACGGTAAAATCACACTGATGAGAGGTGATACCTCGAAACACGTGTCTGTGGATTACTTTATATATATATATATATATATATATATATATATATATAATATATATATATATATTAGGTATGTCCAAAAAGAAACAGAACTTGTAAAGAGCCAATGAAACGCTTTGTAATGCTTAAACTTACCAATTCCTGATCCAGATAGAAGACGTCCAATGAAGAGCACCCCCCTGCTGTAAGCTGAGGCGGTGATGATCGATCCCAGAATAAAACAGAGGCAAGAAAACATCACACATTTCTTGCGACCAAACTTGTCACAAACCCAAGCAGCGATCAGGCATGAAATGGCAGCCCCTGGCATTGCCCCGGTCAAGATCAGTTCTTGCCAAAACGAAGTCAGGTTGATGAGTTCGTTGTCCTGTAGAAGAAGAATGGCACCGGAAGTTGAACCCATTTCAAAACCTTCACTGAAGACAGAAATGTGGGCAGTCAAAGCCAGAAAACAGACAATAACGGTTGTTGGTTTTGGTTTAGCAGGATCGATCCCGCTGTCGTCTTCAAAATTGTCTGTGATAATCATTTGGTCGGTCATTTCCGGAGACGAAGGACTGAAGGTGGTGGGAACTAATTATCCAAATTTTAAATCATCAGTAAAAGAAAAATACAGCCATCAGGTCAAAGGTGAACCATCCGAGAATTAAGCATATTGATAGTATTGATGACCTACAAAGACAAAAAAGAAATTTTAGATGAAAAAGAATCAAATATTTTCGAAATTTCAGAAGGAAATCAACTAAATCTTATTATAATGGAGATAGTGTGTTTGTCTGTAACCGAAACTATATCACTACTCAAGTCACTATTCCCTTAGTTATTTCCGTCCCATTCTCTATGATTTTATTTTTTATTTAAACTTCAATTATTAATAAAAATCGTCATGCTTTATTAATGCTGTTGGCAATATATCTACATTGTAATAACATTAAATTGTATTTATATATACAACAAAATAACGGTTTGCAGCGTGAAGGGGAAGGCTAATTTGCATATCGATATTAAAAATTAGATTTTAATAAATATGTGCTTATTATTATTGATTTTTAATTGTTTGGCTTTATTTATTAACGTCACATTCTCCATGATTTTATTTTTTATTTAAACTTCAATTATTAATAAAAATTGTTTTACATTATCAATACTGTTGACCATATCTACATACTAGGTATTCACCTCGTACCCCACTTGTACGGGTTCGGCACAAGGCCCTATTAACGTGGGACCACCCACAAACCGAAGCTCATGGGTGGCGGGTGAAAAATTGCATTGATCCCTTCGACATTCCCCCTCAAGGGGGCGCCTCAGGCACTGGGCAATAAAACCAGCCCTGCCCCTTTAAATCGAGGGGGCAGGTGTTGCTTGGGGATGGCCTTCTGGGATCAATGATGTTAACTTATGCGGTCCAGTGCCGAAGCCACCGGACGCCCGATCGAAACCGAAGTTAGATGTATTTGCCTCATACCCCACTTGTATAGGCTGGGCACAAGGCCTCGTTTTAACGTGGGCCCACCCACAAACCGAAGCTCATGGGTGGAAAAGAACAAAAATTGCGTCGATCCCTTCGGCATTCCCCTCAAGGAGGGCGCCTCAGGCGCTGGGCAATAAACCCAGCCCTACCCCTTAAAGTCAAGGGGGCAGGTATTGCCTGTGGGGATAGCCCCCTGGGATCGACGCTATTAACTTGTAAGGTCCAGTGGCTGAAGCTCACTGGACCCCCGGTCGAAACCGAAGTTAGATATATTGACCATATGTACATACTATTAACATGCAATTATATCTATATGTACAACAAAATAGTGGTTTACAGTGTAAACGGAAAGGCTAATTTGCATATTTATATTAAAAATTTGATTTTAATAAATATGTGCTTAGTATTATTGATTTCTAATTGTTTGGTTTTAACTTAATGAATATGAACAAAATCTCAATAAATCTTAAGAGAAATCCATTAACAAGAAATAATCATAATTTTATTCTTTACTTCCTATTTTAACTAAATAGTTAAATTAGGAAAATTTAGCAATGAAAGATGAGAATGGTGGAAGAGTAAGTTTCAGTTGTTCTTTTTTTTTGATTATGCTGTTTCAAATTATTTTATCTGCATTCTTATTTAGTTTCCTTAGTCTTTCTAATTCAGTATGATATTTTATTACATTAAAACTTAAATACTTGAACCCAGAGGGTGCATATATAGTAAATGGCAAGTTCCCGATGACATGACTCTGACACTACCAAGTTTACACGTCCCTGCCACAATGAAGAGGGTTAGACTTTTAAAATAATGTGCTAGATGGCAGTTGAGCAAAGAACTTCCTCCGCCCATTTACAGGTCTTGTTTTTCGCCCTGCAGGGTGTCTAGCCACTTTATTCGCCAGACAAAATATGTGGGGTTGCTGGATTTTCCTCAACGATGATCTATGAAACAGGTAGTACTGGGTTGTCTGTCTGTGTATAACCAGTTGGCGTCTACACCAGTGATCCGATCATGAATAAACTTGTTAAGCTGATATTCAGAAATTGGACTGACTAATTAAATTTTAAAAAAAAAAAAAAAAAACAATAACCGAACCCCTGCGGACATCTTTACAATAGATGAGAAAAGAGAAGACGTTACACTGAGAGATGGAGACGGTGAGTAACAATACGTAAGAAGTTAAACTGCATCTAGTAGCGAGGTTTCAATTCTGGAGCTCCATGGAGTGTGGAGTATCCCTTCATTACCATTACTCCCAGGTCAACTCTAACCCGGAGTGGTAATGTCAGTTAGTGTCCCATCTATGGTTTAAGTAGATTTTTTTTTTAAATATGCTTAAAAAATTAGTCTGAAAAATAATTTTAATACCCAACAAGAATGAAAAAAACATAAACGTCTTCGGCAAAATGTTTTTTTTTTTAAATAACCCAAGGATTGACATGCCGTAAAATCCAACCAACCAATCAAGAAGAATCAATAAAACAAAGATGTCTTCGGAATAAAATAACCCAAGGATTGACAACCAATCAGTTCACTCATTCTCTTTTCCAGGTTTTTAAAGATTATTCTAAGGCGCAGAGGAATTGGTTAGAAGGAAGTTACTTGATAAGTAAGAGAAACTCACCAGAAAGCGAGCGGACTGTAATGTGCTCACCGATCCATTAGCAAAACTAGTGAGAAGTTCAACGGCATGTTTTTTTGTTTGTTTGTTTGTTTTTTGTTTGTTTGTTGTTTTTTTTTTTTGTTATGTTTGTTTTTGTTTTGGGGTCATCGGGAGAGAATGTGCACCATTTCGGGGACTTCCTCTCAACTGTTTTGGTAAATATGTATGTTTTAAGGCGCACAAAAGAATTTTTCATGTTAATAATGTTTTTTAAAACAACAACAGCAACAACAAAAACACGTTAAATGTGTACCTTTTGGAGCGGATACTAAATATCGTAGACAGATAGATAGATAGAGAGAGAGAGAGAGAGAGAGAGAGAGAGAGAGAGAGAGAGAGAGAGAGAGAGAGAGAATCATGGAAATTCGTGCTATCTGTGCGATAGGATGAATGATGATGATGATGATGATTGCTTTAAAAATAACAATAATAACAACAAAAAACCCATAAAGCTTTGGAAGATAAGTGCACATTATGTTTAAATTATACTGAAAGCATTAGATCATCGAAGTTAAGCAGCGATGAGCCTGTTCAACGCTTAATTGGGTGACCTCTTAAGCAACAGCTGATACTGTAAGAGTCCTTTGTTTATCAAAGATGACTTGATTCGTTATTAAATGACTCGAAAGGCTTGATATACCATTAAAAAATAAAATTACGGCGTGCCAACACTTTGTGGGTTATTCAATGCCGAAATTACTTTCATTTTAATTTGCAACATCCATTTATACATTAATACTCGTGTTCCTTAAAAGTACGACCGTTATTATATTGGAATACCCTCTGGTTAAAAATGAGACCGCCTAAATCGTCCAAGATGAAATGCAAAAATGTAAATATACACCGAATTCTTATTTATTATGAGTGTCGTCACTTCAGCAAAATAATGGACCATTCCGTTTTTGTTATAAAGAAACGGAAGAAAAGGACCTGCTACACAGAAAAATAAAATAAGAAAGAAAGAAAGAAAGAGAGTAGGGGAAATTTAGAGATCGGGGCGAAAGCCCGGAAGCGATAACACTAATCTGTTTCAATCGAACATAATGAAAAGATGAAAAGGAGGAAAGAAAGAAAAAGAGTAGTGAGTGAGAGTTTAATCAAGATTATTATACTTTTTACATATTGACAATTTTGCAATAGCTCTTAAGTAAACATATCAAACTTTGTAATGATTAAATTCTCACATTGTTGTATATACACAGGTCCTGCTAGTAAATAAAATAACGGCATACCAATTCTTAGTGGGTTTTCAATGCTGAAATTTCATTTATTTGTGAATGTTTGATTACAATTTTAATTTTCAACATTCCATTTTAAAGATTTTTCTAAAAGGTAATTTTCTTATTTGATTATTATTATCATTTGAGGCGCTCGTTGTATAATGGTTATTGTTGTAAAGAAGTAACCCTCACGTATGCAAATGAGATACGTGTATAAAGAGCAACAGTGGATTAGCTCAGAGTAATGCGAGTTGATCTCCAACCACACGTGCGACAACTTTCCAAGATAAGTAATCTTACCAAGAGACTTTTTTACCTTGCCGGCCGAAAGCCGTTTATTTTGTTATTTGTATTATTTGTAATAAATTATTATTACAACCACTCAACCTTCTCGTTTATGTATTTCCAAGACATAACAGTTATGATGGTGGTTGACTGGTCAGATGAGGAGGGGGGGGGAGAAGTAATAGCACTCACCTTTAGTTGCGAAAAATATTGCCCTTTGTTCCGCGACGTTGTAACGGTACTATGAAATGATTCATTGAAAAAGGAAGAAGAGAGACACATTACCTCTCCATAATACGTCAAGGGTCACGTGGTAACTTGTCACATGACTTACTATAAAGGTTAGAAAATAAAATACCAACTTTTGGTTTGGTTTGGTTTGGTTTGGTTTGGTTTACGGCATATCAACCTCGGTGGGTCATTTAATGCCGATAAAGTTTTGAAACAAATCAATTCTTAATGCATAATACAATTTTTTTATAAATACATTTTTCTATTTAACCCATAGATGAGACCCTAACAGATACTACCACTCCGGGTCAGAGTGGACCAGGGAGCAATGGGGATGAAGGGGTGCTCCACATTCCCCAAACCTCCAAAACTGGAACCTCACCATCAGATAGAGTTTAACGTAATTCCCAGGACATGCAGACCCGCAGCCACCGCCTTCTAGTACACATATGATAAAAAGGGGTTGGGGCCAACTTTTGGTAATGATATACAACAGCATAAGGTGTGTACGGTACATGCTTCTTTCCCCACCTGAACAGTCAATTTCCCCACATTGGAGAAGGAAACTCTACTGATTTGTAGATATCCTCCCACGCGAAAAAGTATAAAATAGTGGTTCCTTAAGTGAGTAGTACCCCCCCCCCGAGGTCGCTGAAAGATCTAAAGAGTGGTGAGGCAAAAAGGGGGCAGGGGGAGGTAACAGGGTGACATTAGAAGCAGTTAACAAATAACTACTTTTTTACAAAATCTAAATGACAAATTATATGCTATAAATACTAAGGTAAAGGAACACGTATGCAGTTTATACAGAATAAAATTGACATAAGAAGCCGAAACTACTGAATAAATTGGTTTAATAAATTAGGTTTTGTTTGTGAAATACATCTTTGTGTTAATCTAGTTGGTTTTGTTTTTTTTTGTTTTATTTTGTTTTTGGGTTGTTCTTTTTTTAATTCTTTTTTTTTTTAATTTGAAGCTTACAAAAAATAGTATGTGTTCGGATGAAGGGTGCGTTAGAAATCCACTGGGAAGCCAAGGGGTGCTAGCCTGAAAAAGTTAGGGAACCAGTGGTTTAAAAGAAGGTAATGTACTCAGATGGCAGGTACGTTAATAAACGTACATTCTTATCTCGTTTCAGCCATTCGGGTCGGTAAGATATTAATATTTGCGTGATCACAAGAAGCCGTCCACCCAGGCAACACTTGTCTCTTTGATTTAAATGGGTAGGGTTTGGTTTATAGCACAGTGCCTCAGGCGCCTCAAAATAGGAATGCCGAAGGGATACATGCATTTTTTATGCACTAGCTACGCATGAGCTGTGGTTTGTGCGTGGTTTGTCACTGTGATGATCCTTGTACTCAACTGGCATGATCAGATATCAGTAAATACTTACTCAGGTTGCAGGGTTCTGGATTAAAAGGAATAAAAGTCAGCAAGAAAGTTATGAAATTCCCGTCCATACAGGCTAGGCTCTTCGTTGAAATAATCTGGGAATTACTGTTAAAAAGTAATCACAGGCATGTTGCATCATTCGAAGGGTACGCTGATCCGGCTTTGCCAACTTGGCGGATGCAACGGTCAGGACCTCGACGTAAACCTCGTCATTCTTGCGCACTTGTTTTGACATTCATTTTAACATGAGTTTAATTGACCTTGGTATCGTTGTTTCAGAAGGGAAGGGGTCTATCTGTCCGGGGAAAAGCTAAACCACAAATGTCGTTGCTAATTATGTCTTATCTACAGCGAGTTGTTTGCTTATTTAATTGTGAAACATCCAATCCTACTTTTAAAAAGAAGTTCACTAACCCGTTATTGCTCACTGTTATGATGTGACATTTGAATTACTGGAGTGAATTACAAGACAGACGATAATGTCAAAACAATAAGCAGAGAATGGAAACTTTGAAAATAAACGGGAAAATTGATACGATGTTCTGCGTTGGCCAATCTATCTATCTATATCTATCTATCTATCTCATGTTCTGCGTTGGCCAATCTGAAACGAAGGACATAAAAATACCTACGCACGCACACATACTCACATACACACATATATCTACAGATAAATAGATATAAACTGACCGAGATAGATAGATAAATAGATAGATAGAGTGGGATGACTGTAGCACGATGAAAGAAAAAGGGGAGGTGAGAGAGAGAGAGAGAGAGAGAGAGAGAGAGAGAGACAGGATAGGTTCTTACTGTAGAACGATGTAAAGGGGAGCAACTAGTGTGGGTTCTTATTGTAGAACATTGGGGGCACAGAGAGAGAGAGAGAGAGAGAGAGAGAGAGAGAGAGAGAGAGAGAGAGAGGGATGAGTTCTTACTGTAGAGTGATGGGAGAGTGAATGTGGTGGGATTGGACCAGGACTTTTGTATCGAGCGATAATTATGAAGTTAGTCTTTCAATTTCAATGAATTGATCTTTTATTTGCTGCCCCATACCCGTAGTCTTGTACTAAGTTAAGTTTAGCAAATGTACGGACGGTTAAGGTACACAACGATTGGCTGCAAGAAGGGAGTTTGATTATCACAAGTAGCCAACATTTGTATGTATTGTATTTCTCCTTTTTTAAGACCGGTTGTTTTACCAAGGCTAAAGAGTCCAGTCTATTGATTCATAGTTGGGAGTAAGTAAAGTGGTCGGGGCGGCCTAAAGTCGGTATCAGCCAGTCAGCGAGGGAGTCTATCCCCTTTTCAATAGCGCTAGACCAAGGAGATTGTTTTTAGCATCTGAGGTGGAGCGCCACACCTACCATCAGCTCCTTACTTTACTGCACAGATCCCTGTGCTACTCATACGCTGAGTTGGCGGGGACCGGTATCGAACTAGGAACCTTGTGGTTTCTAGCCGAACGCTTTACCGACTGAGCTAACCCGGTCCCTATGCTTCATTTTAATAATATCAGAATTATTTTTGTCGGATTAAAGAGAAAGTATTAACGGTTTTAATGTCTTAATATCTTATTGTATGAGATATAAAGATTCGTTTGTGAGATTAAATTTACTTATTTGATATTTTTGTGCCCTTGGGAAGGTCGTTCTTATCGGGAGTCGACAAAAACCAAGAGAGGAAATTATTTTAGGCTAGCAGCACCTGTGGATAAACCACAGTATGATAATTTGATTATTACGACTTTTGATATGTTTACTTAAGAGCTATTGTGAAATATTATTGTGTCCAGGATTTGATCTCAGGTCATCGAGGCGATTTCCTAAGACTTACATATTTTCGATAAAATTAACCTCTCAATTTAATCGCTGTTTCATGTGCAGTTGAAGGCGTAGATTACAATGTTATCGAAGAAAGTGGTCAATTTGAAGAACTGGCGGGGATATGAGGCTATAAAACGCTCCTGACTTAGCCCCCCCCTTTTTTTTTTTGTTTTCGACAAAAATTCAAATCTTGATTTTATTGTTTCTTGTATAATTCTAGGAGTAGATTTTTCTGCGTCAGTGACGTGGGGCGCGTACCTATCAGCATCTCTGTGTATATGTAAAAAATATATATTCATATCTTTATATGTACGTTTGAGTTCTCAATTATGGTGGAATCCTATCACGGAAACACTTGATAACATCTCTATATATATATATATATATATATATATATATATATATATATATAGTTAATTCCTTGTTAGTATTGGAGAAATGATAATAAAGTGCTCAATTACTTCTGTAAGAGCTGTATTTATTTATTTAATATTTACAATACATTTAAGAGTCCGTTATACCAATGGTTTCGGAGCCTCACCTTTAGGTGATTGGTCGTCATCAGGAACGTTTACTTTTGAAAAGTTTTCAAAAGTTAACGTTTCTGATGACGACCTAAAGGTGATGCTCCGAAACCATTGGTAAAACGGACTCTTAAATGTATTGTAAATATTATATATATATATATATATATATATATATATATATATATATAGTCCTGTTTGGATGTATCATGTCTCTTTAGTACGGCTAGACACAGAAGGCTACCGCCAGCCGGGATCAAAATTTTTCTTCAGAGTTCCTAACCACCGGACTATCAGAGTGAATTTTCATGCTAAATACCCCCCAGAGTGCTCAAACTACCAGGCTTGGGGGCCCACGGAAAATATAACTGCAATCCATGAACGATGTTACCTGTCTAATCTAATGCACTTTCCCATCCTTTTGGCACGTTTCTCTGCCCTACTAGAAGGATTCTTCTGGTATGTCTCTCAGCTCCGTCATTACGGATCTCTTGATAGCCTTAACGCATTCTAAACGGGTCCCCTTGATGAACCCCTTCAGTTTGGGAAGTCCGTGGCAACGGACGATAATTGTGGCAGGACAAATCGTGACTTTTTTCTTTTTCCCAAGCTATAGTTTATATTTGAAAAAAATTTAAATTTTGATTTTATGCTCGTTTATTGAGACATAGATTACAGTGCCACCGAAGAATTCGGTGAATTAACAGAGATATGAGGCTTTAAATACACTTTCGACAACAATTTAGCAAGAGGCTAATTAGCCGGTTCTGGTCGAATAGACAAACCTACTTTTATGCTTATTTTACCGGCCCTGTAAATATTTTTTGTTATGAATGCAAGTAATGTTAATCTAATGCACTTTCCCATCCTTCTGGCACGTTTCTCTGCCCTGCTAGAAGGGTTCTTCTGGTATGTCTCTCAGCTCCGTCATTACGGATGATGGCCTCAACGCATTCTAAACGCAGATATAACACAAAAAAATGATTTATATTCATTTATATTTATATTTTGTGATGGGTAAAGATACAAAAAATTCTTCAGAATGAAAAATATAGATACCATTAATACCTTTGTGATCGAACATGTGAATTTTTACATTTTTTTTAAATAAAGGAAATAATAAAAGTAAATTTGACTCTCATTAATTTTTTCCAAAGTGGAAAATGCCATTTTCCACTGTCAATTGTTAAAACATTAACTGTAACCCTAACCCTAACCCTAACAAACGCAATATAATTATTTTCGTTCTTAACACGAAGGGCGTAAAAAGTTATTTACATTACCTTTTATAAGGTATAGAATACAATTCTATATTTTTAAATAAATACACGTACACATTTCTTTTCCCAAACTTAAGGAAAAGAAATTAAAACAAACACACAACACAATCCTCAACACAATTACTACTACTACCATTATTCTTACCACTTCGTTCTACATCAAGAATCCGTTTCAGCAGGTCGTATATACAAACTTGATTCTCATTTCTGTCCACATCTAATCGAACTTTGACGAATACACAAACATTTCACACTACACATTTCTTGACAAACTTTTCCAAACTCTACACACGAACTTTTTTGAACATTCACATTTTGTTGATTATCGCGAATTTATTCTCTGAATAAATTTGTTATTTTATAATTATATGCATTTATTTTATCATCTCTCCGTATTCTCTGCCTAAACTGTATCATATTTTTATTCGTCATTTAATATTCTTTGCGAACCTCTGATATGATATATGATGATATGATATGATAAACTGCTTAATCTTCATGGTCTCGTGATTGTCATGTTAGTGGTAGAACAAAAATCACAACTCAAACACTTTTAGGTTTTGGTTAAGTTCTCATTTTATTTATTAGACATAAAATGAAAAGTTGGATGAAGGATAAGGTTTCTTTGATCATATAGATCTCACATCTGTTGACTGGCATTATCCTCTCTGGTTGATTTATGACAGCTCCTCCTCTTTCCTTAAAATTATAAAAAGTATAATTTCTTTCACAAAGCAATAAATTCAGCCTGCTGGTTTTTAAGATAAATATGTCTAGATGATGCATGTATGGTGGTTAAAGTAGAGTTGTTTTTGTAAGTTGTGAGGTCACCAGTTTAAAGTTAAAATTCATGAAATATTCATCAAAATGTAAATCAGACCATAAGAACATTTAAATATGTAGGCACATGACATAGAAAACAAAACTCAGTATTAAAACAAACAACTTGTATTAAGTTTACAAAAAGATAATGCAGGATACCGGGCAATGTTCTTTCATCAGTCTTTGTACAAAAAGGTAATTTTTGTTAAAGTTCATTATAACATGTGAGAAAAGATGTTATACATTTTTGAAGTGAGAAAGAAAGGGTAAGATTTCAGTCACAAAACAGTCAGGCGTAGATAAATAGCTGATGGATGATTATATATAGAGAGAGATACAATTGTTCATACCTTCTAAAATTGAATGTGATTTAATCTTACACAGAAAGACGTGGATTCGTTTAGACAAGTAAATTCTTTCTGACTTGGTATCCGAAATCCTGTTATTTATAAGAAATAAGTAGGCTCCAAAAGGGGTCTATTTGATAAACTTCTTTTTAGGCGCGAACGTCTCTGATTGGTCGAAAATTTAATATCTTTATTATTTCAACTTTTCTTTTTACAGGCTGCGCAATCCACTTGCGCAAAACTTTATTTTCCGTCATTTGACTCGTCGTAGTGAGAACTTCCGGTTCACCACACATGCTTTATATGACGATTCTGAACAAATTACTGGACATAAATCTATGAAAAAAAAAAAAAAAAAAAAAAGAATAGACAAAAAATTAATAAGTCTGTTTCACCTAATAGGAGACTAATTTTTACAATAAAAAGTTACTATGCTGCAGAAGCTAAATATAATGGTTCATGACAAAAGTAACATACCAATCTTAACTGATAATAAACTATGTTAATATCGCTTTCATATCGCATTAACTTTTCGGGAAAAACGGCTTCAAACAGTTAGGGAGTTCAATAGTAGCGCGGGTTGAATTTTCAGCAGACACCGCTTAGGGTTTTTTTTAAGGTAGAATGCCTGGACGCATTTATGCGATATGCACCTAAGATTTTTTTTCTATTTGAATAAACTTAAAAAAGGGAGTTATTTAAATCAATTGATCCAAACATTAAATTTAAAAAATAAATAAAAAAAAAACAATAAAAAAACAACAATAAAAAACAACAAACAAACAAACCGAAAAGCTTCGTGTGTGCAACAGATGTGTGCAGTACACGTATAACTATGTGTACTGTATACAATCTGTTGCAAACGTATACTGTACAATGTTGTATCGTGCAAAATCGATTGACGTCCCTCGTAGCATTCAAAACAGTCAACAGTACTATGGCATATAAGTCTTGATTTTTAATTATATGAACAAAAAGTCAATCAGAATAAAATATTAATGTTGAAATAACAATTAATGTATAAATTTCCGTTGAAATATTTATCTAAAAAGATTATTTTTTTATTGTTATATTCCAATTTTTCAATAAAAAATAAACAAAAAGGTCAAGGTCGAGTTTTGTTTTGAAATGTTTTGCTATCGTAATTTCTTTCCAGTTTGTCGAAGAAAAAAGACTGAACGAAATAATTCACACAAGTAAACATCAATAAGATTGATAAAAAGAATAAAACCATTAATTTCTTAAAATCTAAGAGTAACTCGTATCAAATTAAAATCTTAATTGAATAATGTTTAATTTTAGAGATGATTTAAAAGAAGAAAAAAAAAATTGAAAAACTGGTCTCGTTCTGTCATTCAACAACGATATGGTAAATAAATATATGCAAATTACAATTTATTTAGATTTTAATATATATATATATATAATTATAAAAAAAAAGACGACTCTAGATCCGAATATTAATAAATTTAAGGGAGAGGTTTAAGTTTTATTTTATTTTTTATTTTTGCCAGTGCTGGTAAAAAATATGCTTATCGTCAGGATAATACACACTCCCGAATGTTTCTGCGTCTTTTTTTAATTTTAATTTTTTTTAAATTATTATTAAAGGAATGCTCCCTTCAAATTAGCATTAGGAATTAGCCTCGAACGCTCTTTCATCTGCTTTTTTTTTCCGGAAAATAAACTTGCTTTACATCCGAATTCTTAAATTTTATTTTACGATAAATTATTTTGGGCATTTTTCAATAAATGTGTCCCGATGAACATTCTTTTAACAATGAATTAACTTCATTGTAAAAAAATGAATTAACTTTATTATTTATTCATTGTAAAAGAAAATTATTTGAGAATTTAAAAAAATAAATAAATAAATAAAGTTTATTTATTTATTTAAATTCTCAAATAACGCTCTTTTTATCTGTTTATTTAATAAACAGATCAAAAGAGCGTGCGATGCAGGTTCCTGCTGTTAATTTGAAGGGAACATTCGCTCTTTTGATCTGTTTATTTAATAAACAGATGAAAAGAGCGTACGATGCAGGTTCCTGCTGTTAATTTGAAGTGAACATTCATTTAAAAAAGCTGAAAAATTCGGGAGTGCGTATCTAGAAGATAATTATTTATTTTTACAGTCAGCACTAAAAATTATTTTTCTGGCCTCCCACCAAGTCGGATTAACACAAGATCTTTTTAACGTGAAGAATTTTTGTTTTATAGGACATCCAGTGAGGAATGAATTCGCTATTCACTAGACCAGTAACGAATCTGCGAGATTAGTTTGCTAACCACGAATAATTAAGGGCACATCGGGCCGAAACGTTGTACAGATAACAATAAAATGAAGACAATCGTCCGAATAACCCAAAAAATGAATATCTTAAGTTTTAATTTTGTTTGCACAAAAGAAAAAAGATTATTTTTGAGCTTGAAACAGGTACATACTTTTCAATCTGCAATCTCAATACAATATAAATAAATCATTGAAACTGAATAATTGGTGTGGAAAGAAACTCGGGAGAGCATAACAACGGGTGGAGGTCTCAGAGGAGAGATCCCCTTCAGGCAAGTGTTTCGGCCCTTCGAAAATAAGACCTAGCGTGATTTTTCAGGATGATTTTCCTCCCTTTAAAATAAGCCCTAGTTGAGAGCAATAACATTCCACAGGATAATGATATGATTATTTTTGAATGAATTGTTGTTAATGAGTTTTTGAATAAAAGAACATGTTAATGGTAAAATTTACCATGAAAACATGTTCTTTTTTTTATTAAAAAATTACAAAAAATTATCTACATTTATTTACCAGGTAAATAAATGTTTTTCGTAATTTTTTTTTTTATTTAGAAATTTCGTAATTTTCTACTTCGTAATGTCGCTTTTCGATATATGAAGAATAAGACATCCCCCGAAAATAAGCCCTAGTGTTATATTTCGGAGTGAAAATTAATATGTCCCGTGTTATTTTCGGCGAAACACGGTACGGATACTTTCGAAAATAATTCTAGTCAAGATTTTAGACAAAAACCTATTTTTATTATAAATTTAATTTATTAACATTTTATATCAAAGATCTTAACTTACTTTTTAAAAAAACTGTAAGTCCTTCTTCTCTCGTTCAAGTTTGGTGCAGTCAATTTTTGTTTTTGTTGCAACAGGTTCATTCATAGCTCATTTGGTAAAGACGTTTTACAGCTCTGCTCACATGTATGCAAGCTGCTCGCTTATGCACACCTAAAAACCAAACATCTATAACTTTGAAATTCAGATTAATTTAGGCTAATTGATCTGTATTTCACAGTTATAATTCATAACTCTAAGATAGGTATTAGCGAAAAATAATAAAATAAAATATGGGCAAGAAATGGCGCTACTTTTCTTTTTTTTTTTTTTTATATTTTAAAACGGTGATGAAAAATGGAAAATAATCTTTTTACTAGATTTATCCAAAATTCATTTGTAATACATTTAAAACGATTTTTTTCGGTCAATTTCGATCGCGTTCGGCCATAAACACTCTTTATAAATGGCGTATTTACAAAATTCATGTAACATTAGCGATTTTTAAAAATTTACCAAAAATCAGAGAATTATCCGATTTTAATGAAATTTTCAGTATATATTTATTAATTAATGAATTTTATAATGCATTAGTTATTTTATTTCAAAACTTTAATTAAGTATTCTTTTTAATTTTTGACAAAATTCAATGTTTTCTGATTTTACATTATTAAAAAAAAAATTCTCCAATTTTTTTTTAGTAAGAAAATAAAAGCCATTTTTTTTTTTTCATAAAAATAAAAATATCTTTGGCATTTTTGAATAAATATTTCTCAATGAACTTTTTAAACAATGAATTATGCTCCAAATAATTTATTTGAGACTATTTATTGAAAAATGCTCAAAATAATTTATTGTAAAACAAAATTATTTAAAAATTAAAATGAAATCAAACAATTATTTTATTTGTTTCCACTAGCTTTGGCTTTGAACAGTGATTTTTAACGTTGATAATGAAAGTAATTAAAAAGTATTTTAAACATTACAATAAATGAAAATGAATAAAGAATTCAAATGAAAAACAAATTTTTTTTTTTTAAATGCTGAAAAATTTGGATGTGCATTGATTAAAAATAACCCATTCGAGGGTGAGTCAAAAAGTAATGCCATTTTGTTTAGGACATGTATAATTACCAACACAGGAACATGTATCATACATCAAAATGAAGCTGATCCTCTGTGGATCACATCCCTTCTTCTCCAATAGTCACTGTTTCTCCCAATAACAATGTTCCACCTTCAAATGAGAGCATGTATTCTTGCCCCGTAAAATTCTGTTGACTGTTCTTTGAGCCACTTCTTCACTACAGATTTCACTTCCTTGTCACTGGAATAATATTTGCTCTCAAACCCTCTTTCATGGGGCTAAAGAGATGATAGTCTTAAGGCACTAAATCTGGTAGGTATGAAGGATGCGGTAAAGTTGTCCACCTAAAGGAGGTGATTTTCTCCTTTGTCTTGATGCTTGTATGTGATCGAGCATTGTCATGCAGAAGGAGGACATTGTCGACTGGCAAGTTGGGTCTTACTCGTCAGATTCTTGCTCTGAGTCTCATTGTAGGCCTTAGTTTTATAATAAAAAAAATACTTCACATGAAATACAGAAACTGGGTCTATAACTATATTACTATGGATGAAACTGGTTGTGCTTACAATAAATATTGATCTGGATAAATGAATATGAGTAAAAGAAATCCCTTAATACTGCATTTATGAATATCAATCATATATCTACATTCTTATTCAGTTTCATTAGAATATGATATTTTTTATAAAATTTAACTAAAATACTTTGCATATATTTGCTAGATATATATAATAATAAAATATAATATATATATATAAATAATATATAATATATATAATATATATAATATATAATATATATAATATAAAATATAAATAATATATATATAATAATATAATATATATATATTATAATATATATAAAATATTATATAATATATATATATTATATATCATATATATATTATATAATTAAATATTAATATAATATAATATAAAAAATATAAAATAAAATATATATTATATATACTACTGTAAACTGTTCATGTTCCTGACACTAATACATTATTCTGTGTACTTGACATGAGACTTTGATGAGTTGTGGTGCACCTGAGCACTGTACACAATAAATTTCATTATTATATATAAATATGTATAATGAAATAAAAAAAAAAAAATACTTCACATGGAATACAGAAACTGGCATTACTTTTTTGACTCACCTTCGTACATGGGAAAGACCAACACATACACACACAGGGGGAGGGATAAATATATAATTTTAAAAAAAGAATTTGGAATGATATTAAGGCATTATTAAACAAATAAACATAGACAAAGAATTCAGAGGAATGGACAGATTCAAGGAAGTCATCTTCCTTTTTTAGGGCTCCGGACTTACAGAAATCTTCTGACAAAGGGATTTTTCCATCCCAAAATATTAAGAGAATAAATCAAAGGTAAACAAACATCATAGTTACCTCATTTAGCTTTACACTTGTGATAGCCTTCAAAACCAACCGTCAAACCAATATAAACAACTCCGCCCTGTCGGCTGGGGCGTTAGAATGCACCAACTGCACCTCTGCAGAGGGGTAAGACTCCCCCAATGGGGCCACCTGTTGGCCGTGGGTGGCGACCCGTGATGCTTAAGGATAGAACCCAGGTGGATGAGCAGTTCATGACTTGCAATACTCCACTTTGGCCTTATCTTGGGCTAGACGAGCGGTCAGAGAGGCTCCCTCTGATTATTCAGCTGGTCACATCAAGCCCTAGCACCTATATGATTTCCCCAACCCTATTGTCCTTATGGCAAGCCCCAACCCCTTTTTATCATATGGGTGCTAGAAGGTGGTGACTGAGAGTCTACGTCCTGGGAATGACGTTAAACTCTATCTGATGGTGAGGTTCCAGTTTTGGAGGTTTGGGGAATGTGGAGTACCCCTTCATCACCATTGCTCCCTGGTCCACTCTGACTCAGAGTGGTAGTACCTGTAAGGGTCCCATCTATGGGTTAAATAGAAAAACTTGAGTTGATAAACAAAATTGTATTAAGCATTAAGAATGAATTTATTTCACAACTTTGTCGGCATTAAATGACCCACCGAGATTGATATGCCGTAAAACAATCCAAACCAACTGTCAAACCAATATAAACACAATGCTTCAAACAAATCATAAAACTCTTATGTTACTATTTCTAATTAAAACATTCATTGTAATTCAAAATAAATTAATTCTAACATCTGTTTAATCACACAAAGGAGGGGGGGGGATGCACAAGTAACCTGAAAGAAATCTGCAATTTAAAAAAAAAAACTGATGCATTATAAAATTTATTGATTAATAAGCCAACACTGAAAATAATTATATATATTTTTTTTTTATTTGACATTTAACATTTTTTATATTTATTAACTTTTATTGAATACTTTTCCCAAATTTATTTTATTGTTTTTTCTTTAATAAACTATACTCTGTAGAGGCCGGTGTTACGTGTTCCGACTTCACAAATAATATTTAAATTACAATAAAATAACAAGACACAGTTTAGGCAGAAAATATGGAGAAATAACAAAGACAATGCATATATTTATAAATAACAAATGAATTTATTTGGAGAATAAATTTGTATAAATCAAAATATGTGAATGTTCAAAAGACTAATGTGAATGCCAAAAAATTTGTATGTAGAGCCAAAAAGTTTGATCGGAAGTGGACAAAAATGAAAAATAAAGTTCGATCGGAAAACAACCCGAGAAAATGGATTGGTGATGTTAATTGCAGTGGCACGATGATGGTAGTAGTAAACAGTGACTCAGAAGGTTGATGTTTGTTTTTGGTATCAGCAAGTCGACTCGTTTGCTCGGAGTTAATTCTGAGACATCTGTTTCTTCGTTTGAAAGTTCAGTGCCTGCGATCGTGTAGTGTCGTCTCGGAGCGGAGATGGAATGTGTGTTTGTTGATTTTTTTGTCTGTATTTATATTTACAAATAGGTTCCAGTTTTTATAAACTATTTTGGTGCTGAAGTGCGGACGTAGTTTCAAACATGATGATTTGTCTAATCGAACTCTGACTAATGTATAAATATTTGTTTAATCTCTTTTCCTTAAGTTTGGAAAAAAAAGAACCCGGTTTGTGTTTATCCTTACTTGGACTAGCAAATATATGCACCCTCCGGGTGCAGGTATTTAAGTTTTAATGTAATAAAATATCGTATTAAATTAGAAAGTCTAATAAGAATGCAGATAAAAAGATTTGAAACAGAGTGGGGGTATAATAGAAAAATAGAAATGAAACTTACTCTTCCATCACTGCCGTCTTTCATTGCTGAATTTTACTTATTTAACTATTTAGTTAAATTAGGAAATAAAGAATAAAATTACACTTATTTTTTCTTGTTAATGGATTTCATTGAAGATTCATTGGAGAGATTTTTGCTTATATTCATTAAGATAAAACCAAACAATCAGAAATCAATAATACTAAGCACATATTTAATAAAATCACATTTTTAATATCAATATGCAAATTAGCCTTACCGTTCACACTGCAAACCGCTATTTTTTGTATATATAAATACAATAGCATGTCATTAGTATGTAGATATGGACAACACTAATAGAAAGGTGAAGCAATTTTATTAATAATTGAGGTTTAAATATAAATAAAATCATGAAGAATGTGATGAAAATAACCATGTTAATTGTGACTCGATTAGTAATATAGTTTCGGTTACAGACAGAAAAACACACAATCTCCATTATAATAAGATATAAAATATAGGATTTTATCCTATAACTCACCTTTTTAATCCTCAATTTTGTTTTCAGTTACCTTCTTGTAAAGTTTCATACTTTTTTAATGTCAGAATTTTTTTTTTAATTCTTTATTGCATATATGTGTATAACCCGTCAGACCAATGAGCTCACTGGATATCCAAAAATGGCTGTCAATATTGGATTCTCTCCATCAGCCATTGGTTGCAGTGTTTTCTACACTTGCTAAAAGTCTGGTTGAATACCCACATTGTGCTCTGATCTCAAACAACCAGAAATCTGCTGCAGAAACTGATACACCATGGTTAACGGCAGCTTAATGGTCATATAACAAAACAACTCTTTTTTTCTTCCAAATTCAACAAAAATCATTTATATACAAAAAGAAAATACAGAGGTCAAAGCTGTGGAAGGGATGGACGTCTAATCAATGGGTTTCAATTAGAATACAACCATGGGTTCTGAAAAATCTTGATCAGGCAGTTCTTAAGTTATTTTGTTGGACAAGTTTTCCAGTCCGATCAAATTTAAGTGAGGGACACCAGCTTAAATAATCTCTAAACCCGGGATGGAGTGTTCCAGCCGTTTTACCTCAAATCCCTTGCAGCTATCATAAAGTTTTCTCCATCCTGTACGATTTGTAGCTATTCTTTCCCACTCATGAACGTTTATGTTGAGAGTTTTGATGTTGTTTTTGATAGCATCCCTAAAACGCTTTTTGGGCTTGTGCCTCAGACGCTTCCCACATTGCAGTTCTCCATAGAACAATTGCTTCGGGAGTCTGCTGTCTTGCATTCTGGCAAGATGCCCAGTCCAGCGCATCTGGTTACATATAATGCGCATTTCTATGTTGGACGTATTGGCTTGTTGCAGGACTTCAGCGTCTGAAGTGAGGGATTGTCACACTGCGTTTACTATCTTTCTGAGACATGTCTGATGAAATCTCTCCAAGGCTTTGATATGTCAACGATGTGTAGTCCACGTTTCCGAGGAGTACAGGAGTATAGATAAGACACATGATTTGTACACACTGAGCTTCGTCCTGATGGTAATACCTCTATCCGACCATACTCGTTTTACGAGGTCACCGAAAGCCCTGCTTGCTCTCTCAATCCTTTTTTAGCAGTGGGTTTGTGGTGGACTTTAAATTCTAATGTGTTGTTGTTTTTTATAAGTAAGATGTCTAGAAAGGTAGAGAGTTGTTAGATTGTAGTTCGTGTGTGAATTGTTGGTGGGTTCAATGTTGTTCAGTCTGTTTGTGATTTCGGTGATGTTTATTTTGCTCGGGTATATGATTAGGTTGTCGTCAATATATCGGAAGTATTGAGCGTCTTTGGGGATTATGTATTTAAAAGGACCTGTTTCTAAAAACTCTAGATACAAACATGCGAGGAGTCTGCTGAGTGGTGATCCCATGGGTAAACCAAATTTTTGTTTGTAAAAGGTGTTGTTGTGTTGGAAATAGCAATGGGATGTGCATAGTCTACATATTTTGATTATTTTCTGGATAGTGAGGGGACATGTTAGTTGGGTTTTATTTGTGGTGAGATGTTTTTCTAGTCTGTTTAGGCATTTGTCTACTGGTATGTTTGTGTAAAGTGACTTTATATCTAGGCTAGCTAGGGATTTGTTGTTCATATTGGTGTGTGTGATTTTTCTGAGGAGTTCACTTGAGTTTTTGATGTGGGCGTCACTAATTGTGCCTAGAAGAGGGGATGTAATAGGTTTGAATTCAGAGTTTTCCTTCTCCTAGACCGGTTGTTTTTGGAGAGTTGTCTCCAAAGTCTGGGTTCGTAATGGGCAAGTTGTATGTCCAGGCCTTCCTTCTGGATCACCCTGCAGTTGTTCTCTCATTGAAGTGTGGTAACCTGAGGAAGCAGGTATTAGATGTGATGGTGTTTTGGGCCTCCTGTTTTGCCTCAGTCATTTTGTGACTGAAGTGGGTAACCGTTTCAGTATGGACATAAAGTGTATAGTGTTTTTCTAGTCTGTTTAGGCATTTGTCTACTGGTATGTTTGTGTAAAGTGACTTTATATCTAGGCTAGCTAGGGATTTGTTCTCCATATTGGTGTGTGTGATTTTTCTGAGGAGTTCACCTGAGTTTTTGATGTGGGCATCACTAATTGTGCCTAGAAGAGGGATAGCATTTTTGCCAAGTGTTTGGCGATCATGTGGGTGACAGAGCCTATTCCGGAGATGATGGGTCTGTATGTCGGGTTTGTGAGTTTTGGGGAGGCCGTACATTTTAGGGATGGTGGGGTGGTAATTGATTAGGGAAGACTATATTTTGTCTTCCTTAGCAGTTAGTTTTTTGTAGGTTTTGTTGAAAGATTCAATGTTTTTTGTGATGGTGTGTGGGGGGATTATTTCATATGTGTTGTTATCAAGTAGTAGGTCCATGATTTTTTGGTTGTAGGCTGTTGTATCCATGACAACAGCTCACCGCCCTTGTCAGAAGGTGTGATGACAATGTCATTATTGGAGGCGAGGGTTTTTAGGGCTTGTATGTCTTCTTGGTAGGGTATGTTCCTCTGTCTGGTGGTTGAGCGAGGCGGCGATTATGCCCTGTGTGAAACTCTTGGTGAAGTCAGAAACTTGGTGTCTATGGTTTTTGTCTATGAGTTTGCTGGTGTTTCGGTTATTTATACCGGTGGCAAATTTTAAACCGAAGCTGAGGGCTTATTGTCGACGATGCAACGTTTCGGCCATTTTGACCATCATCAGGACAAAAGCCCAGTTCTTGCTTCAATGAAGGCCATTTTCAGAATGGTGAAAAACAGTAGGTTGTCAGTAGGGGCAGGGGTAGCTGGGTAGTGGATTTTCTTCCCTCTAAATGGGGAGTGTTTATGTGGAGATGCAGGTGTTTGGTCAGAATGTTGAATGGTAAGGATGGGTCAAACTACCTGTTACATTACGTGCGGTATACCACATTCACTTCATGGCACATATCTGTGCCACGGATAGGGAAGTTTGCTAGCGGGCAACTAGTGGTGTCCCAATGACAGTTTTTGGAGAATTGTCCCTGCAGTGTTGTCCCTTGAAGGCAAGTTGTATGTCCAGGCCTTTCTTCCAGATCGCCCTGCATATCACTGCAGTTTTTCTCTCATTGAAGTGTGGTAACCTTAGGAAGCAGGTATTAGATGTGACATGATATTTTGGGCCTTCTGTTTACTTCAGTCGTTTTGTAACAGAAGCAGGGTAACCATTAATTTTCAGTACGGACATATGTGTGGTGTGTTTGGTCTGGCCCTGCCTCCTACTGCATTTGCTTCGGATACAGGTAAGTTTGTTCTTTATGTATCTAAATGGGAGGGCCAATTTGGGGTGAACAAACAAATCTCTGCTGGCCGATTTTTTGTAGAACTCTGTGTGGATTTCACCCTTGTCTAGTATTTTAAGTCGAAAATCCAGCAGTTATAATGCTCCTGTGCATTGAGGGTGCCCAATGGTGAAATGTATGTTTTTGTCTATGTTGTTGAATGTTGCTGCGATTTTGTTGGCTTTTTCACAGGAAGATGTGAGGAGGAGTATATCATCTATATATCTGGTGAAGAAGGCGCAAGAGCAGCAATTGATAAGTGCTTGGCACTCAAGTCTGTCCATGCAGGTGATAGCCAGCAAACCCGATAGGCTGAATCCCATCGGTAGGCCCTTTATTTGTTTGTATGTTCGCTCGTGAAACGTAAAGTATGTGTTGTCCACGACGATGGATAGTAGTTGGTGTATGTCTGACGGGGTGAGGTTGTAGCAGTACAGGCCGAATGAGGTTATGTGTTTAGTCATCAGGTTGACCCCGCAGATGTGTACAAAGAGGTAACATCTAAGCTAAATGCATACCTGTTGTCTTCTAGCTTACTTGGTTCTGTGTGTTTTAGTGTGTTCCTATGTGTGTGTGTGTGTATTTTTTTCCTCTCCAGTCTGTAGTTTGAGGGTTCTATTTAGTAGATCATATTTGCTTATAGAGTAAAGTTATTGTGTGTGTGTGGTTACGTCTGATTTAATTCGGGTTTGTATTTATCTATGAAATGTTTTTTTTTAATTAGGAGTAGAGTATAGTCATCAGTTTGATATATCGGCATCACTTTAAATTTTCCCTGATTACATTCGTGGATACATTTCGATACATATAGGTTTCTATTGTTAGCTAATCTAATGTTGCTTTTGTGTAGTGAGATTCTTTTGTTTAGTGATGATGTGCATCCAATGTATATTTTCTTGCAGTTTGTGCATTCTATTATGTAAACTACATTTTTTGAGGTGCAGTCAAGATTTTTATCTATTTTCAAAGTTGTGTGAGGGTTTTTGAATGTATAGGTTGTTCCTTCTATGATTATGCTGCATACCCCACATCTTCTGTTTCCACATTTTGAGACACCCTGTGTAGTTTGTATCCCAAATTTGGATGAAGTTAATATTTGTTTTAGATTTTTTGACTGTCTCTTACTTTTAATTATTTTTGTTGTGTTTAATATATTTTTAATTTTTTCATTGTTTTCGAGTTGGTGTAATATATTTGTGAAGATTTCCGGGTTGTTTTTGTTATATGTTGAGACAGATGCTAGTTGTTGTTCGTTGTTATGCTTTTTAGGGGTTCTTAATTGTTCTAATGGTATTTTCTCCGCTAATTCGAATCCCTTGTTAATTAGTGTTGTGGGATAACCTCTGTAGAGGAGGGTTTTATGTAATTCTTTTAGACGGATTTGTTGGAGATTTTTATCTGTGACTATGGTGTATATCCTATGTGCAAGTGCATAAGGGAAGGATTTTATGCAGTTCTTAGGGTGGTGGCTTTTGAAATGTAGATATTGTTGTGTGCATGTCTGATAATTTGTCTGTTATGTATATGAATGTGTGAAATGTGTGTGTGTACTGTGCAACTGTGGCGATGTGTGGTAAATGTCTGTGATAATTTGGCCATTTATATTTTTAATGATGATATCTAGGAAGTTGTGTTCTATAGTGAATTTTATTTTTGGGTGTAGGTTTTGATAAACACAGGGTGTTGCTGCATTTAACCAAGTGTATGTTTACGGTGTGGATACTTGTGTGTGTAAAGTGGTTCTGTTGATCTTTGTGTAGTGTGTGCTACCTGTAAGTATGTAGTTGGTTGTATTTTTACACTGTGTGTGGTATACCACATTCACTTCATGGCACATACCTGTGCCATGGATATGGCAGTTCGCTAGCGTGGAACTAGTGATGGTTTTGGAGAGTTGTCTCTGAAGTGAGGGTTCGTAATGGGCAAGTTGTAGGTCCAGGCCTTCCTGGTTTAATTTTGATTTTATTTTTTTCTGTTCTTCTGTGTCTTGTGGAGTGGGTTTTTCACAGTATTTTCTTGGAATAAAGATATTTTCCCTTTCTATAAATTCTTTATGAATTTTGGCATTTTCCTTGCTTTTAATAGCATTACCAAATGCTATTTTCCTTTCGTTTAGGAGGTTTCTCCACATTTTGAGGTTATATTTCCTTGTTTTGTAGGCTTCCTCCGCTATGTGGATTTTTTGTATGTTCTGTAGATACCCATAGTGGGTTTCCCAGTATTTGATTAAGGATTCTGCATTTTTTTTGTTGGTTTTCCTTTTGTTGGGATGTCAGATGGTCCATGAGGGTGTCTATTTTTTTTGTTCAGTTTCTTTATTTCTTTCTCAAGGAGTTTATGTTTCTCATTTGTTTCTGAAAGGGTTATAAGTATTTCTTCCATTTGCGGTATTCTCTCATTGTACTGAGTGTGTGTATATATATATTTACCAACCCCTCCGCATGAGCTGGATATGACACAAGGTCAATTTCTTAAGCGGAGTTTAACAGGTTTGAATTCAGAGTTTTCCTTCTCCTAGACCAGTTGTTTTTGGAGAGTTGTCTCCGAAGTGTGGGTTCGTAATGGGCAAGTTGTATGTCCAGGCCTTCCTTCCGGATCGCCCTGCGTATCACTGCAGTTGTTCTCTCATTGAAATGTGGTAACCTTAGGAAGCAGGTATTAGATGTGATATGGTGTTTTGGGCCTCCTGTTTGCCTCACTCATTTTGTGACTGAAGTGGGTAACCATTTCAGTATGGACATAAAGTGTGTAGTGTGTTTGGTCTGGTCCTGCCTTCTGCTGCATTTGCTCTGGATACTGGTAAGTTTGTTCTTTTATGTATCCAGTCTTTGCCAAAGGGAGTGCCAATTTAGGGTGAGCGAACAAATATCTGTTGCCCGATTTTTGTAGAACTCAGTGTGGATTTCACCTTTGTCTAGCATTTTAAGTCGAAAATCCAGCAGTGATAATGCTCCTGTGCAGTCAGGGTGCTCGATGGTGAAATGTATGTTTTTGTCTATGTTTTGAATGTTGCTGCAATTTTGTTGGCTTTTTCACAGGAAGATGTGAAGATGAGTATATCATCTATATATCTGGTGAAGAAGACGCAAGAACAGCAATTGTTAATTGCTTGGTGCTCAAGTCTGTCCATGTAGGTGATAGCCAGCAACGATGGCTGGTTCCCATCGGTAGGCCCTTTATTTGTTTGTATGTTCGCTCATGAATGTAAAGTACGTGTTGTCCATGACGATGGATAGTAGTTGGTGTATGTCTGATGGGGTGAGGTTGTAGCAGTACAGGCCAAATGAGGTTATGTGTTTAGTCAATAGGTTGACCCGGCAGATGTGAACAAAGAGGTAACATCTAAGCATACCTGTTGTCTTCTAGCTTACTTGGTTGTATTTGTTGTAGTTTTTTAATGACTTTGTCAGAGCTGCTTATATGTCCAGGGAAGGTAGCTAGGATTGGCTTAACTATTTTTGAAAGGAGCCATGATATTTTGTATAATGGTCCTTCCACGCTGGGGACTATTGGTCTAATTTGTGGTGTTGGACTTGTTTTATGAGATTTTACCAAATGGTAAAACCTTGGTAGGTGCTGTTTTTACTGGTGAAGTTGTTTTAGTATTTGTTGGGGAGTTTTCTCCTGCAAATTCCGGCCATGTGGTGTTTATGTGGCTTTCTATATTTATATGGAATGATCATCATCATCACGTCGTGCAATCTCTTGCCAACTTTCCCTATCATTCATTGCCCCTGGGAGGTATTCTGCGCAGCAACCAGCATCATAGCATAGTTGGTCAATGTAGGTCCTTGGTGGGCGGCTCACATTAGCATGTCCTTGTGTTGGCTTCCACAGGAGAACGTCGCTTATGAGCTCGTCCTTGCTTCTCCAGCAGTGTCCTGCATGCCTAATCGAGCCCCTTCTATGATCCGTCATACAGTCAGGATCTGAAAGGTTGTGGATCGATTTCTGCAGAATCCGTTTTTGTTTTTCCTAAGGATTTTCTCTAATTCGGGCCGGATGTGATTAATAAAAAGGGCATTATATATCTTGGCTGCAATATCAGTAAGAGTTATGCCTCTGTAGTTTTTTAGCAATTCAGAGGTCTCCCTTTTTGGGGAATGGGAAGATGCAGCCTTTCATCCATTTATCTATTTTATTTTGTCTATATACTGGATTGCATAGCTTAAGCAGTATGTCATTGAACTTTCCCATCTTCCATATCTCAGGGGATATTTCGTCAAGACCTGCAGCTTTTCTACGATTTTAGGGGGTTCCTCAGAAGTTTCTGAAAGTGGTTTTTCCATTTCTTTTTTGGCTGGTTGCCTTTAGCTTTGATCTGGAGGTACTTTTCTTACCACTAATTTCATTTACTGTTTGCCACGCTAATCGCGACTGTCTCTCTTCTACCAATTGTCTGATATTATTTATCTATACTTGGATGTATCTTTGTTCTTTTTTTTGTATGTTTTGGTTAGGTCTATCTGGACTTTCTTAAGGTTGTGTAGATTGGTGTTAGTTGAGTTTGTTTATTACGTTGGGCTGCTTTTTTTATATTGTTTTTCTCTTTTCTCTAACTGCTTCTGTCTCCCAGAGTGTTTGGTTGGTACGCACTCAGCTGCTGCTTCTAGGTGGGGCACTGACAAAGTTTTTGTATTCCTCATTTGGAGTGAAGCTTTCAGATGCCTCCTGTGGATAACGAATTTATTTCTTACTGCCACAGCGTAGCGATTGCATATATCACTACTGGCAAGTGTCGACCAGTCGTATCGTACAGATTTACTGGTTTGCTTATTGTTTCTACGTAGACTTAGTTGTAATTTTGCTGTGACTATTCTGTGAGTGGAGGATACTCCTTCAAAAGAAGAGTATGCTTTGCAGTTCATTGCACTATTTATCCATTTTTTTATTTATTAATGGGATTATTTTTTGGGTATGTGTAGGTCCATAGTTTGCCTTTTCTTTTTTTTGGTATTTTGTATTTAAGCATCAGAGAGAGAACTCGGCTAAGAGTTACTGTTTCTATTTGGATGTTATGTTGGCAGTATCTATTGTTCTCCTTTCTGCTATCTGCGCATTCATGTCACCCCCAATGACCAGGACATTGTGTTTGGAATGTTTGGGATAGGTTATTGTATGTGTTTTTCCTTCCCTGTATCATAGATATTACTTATCTTATATGGGATTGTGTGTTTGAATATGTTTAATTGTTGGTTGTTTGGTGAGTAAGTATTTGTTAGGGGGTTGTTTCATATTTGTGAGTATGTGTGGCAATTGAACATGTTTCTTTATGTGTGAGCATATGTATGGGGTTATGGGGATTTTTGTATGGGGTCGTTTTTATATATTTGCGTGTATTGGGGTTTAATTTATATGTTGTGTTTTTCTCGTCTGTATCTATTGTATTGGTTTGTTGTGTGTTTTGATTGTTACCCTCTGCGATACAAAGAAAACCGTGCACTCACCCTCTGTTGACGATCGAAACCCGGGAGTTAAGAGAAGCGCTGCTTTTAAATCGTTTGCTTTCGTTGTCTGCAAGATGGGAGAAATGCACGAATCCCTGGATGATAAAAGCAGCGATTTGAGCTAGCTTGGCGTAGACTTAGGACGATGTTATTACAAGTGGATTGAAGAATGTGAAGAGGAGCCAGTTGCAGTTTCGGAAAGTTAAAAGCAGTGTAAGATTTGAACAGTCCCTGGTGAAGAATAGAAGGGGAAGATTCTACAGAGGATGAGCGGACTGAATCCCTGAGTTCAGTTGACTCACACCCTCTATTGTAAATTTTTTCTTGTGAATGAAAATGTGTGTATGGTTTTAGTTGTGATATTGGTGTGTGAAGTTGTTGTTTCGTGGGTTTGTTATGTAATGTGTTTCGATATACATTTTTGTGTGTATTTCTTTTTTTTTTTTTTGTTGTTTTCATTTTTCTTCTTTTTTGTTTTTGTAGTCCTGATCTTTTTCTCTCTCTTTTTTGCAGTCAAGTTCCAATAGTTTATAGGAATTGATGTGTCATCTTATGACAGAGTTCCTTAATTTTGATCAATATTTCTTGATCTATTTTTAAAATATTTTTGTAGTGTAGTATTATGTTCGTCTTGTAGTTCTATTTGTATTTTCAATTTTGCAGGTTTAGTTTTGCTTGTATTTTTTTCTGTTCTTCGTGTTTTTGTGGATTGGATCTTTCACAGAATTTTCTTGGGATGAAGACGTTTTACATTTTTGTAAATTTAAAATGCTTTTAATAGCATTAAGAATGCTATTTTTCTTTAGTTTAAGAGGTTCCCACATTTTGAGCTTATATTTTCTTGTCCTGTAGGCTTCCTCCTCTATGTTTTGTAGATACCCATAGTGGGTTTTTCCAGTAGTTAATTAAGGATTCTGCATTTTTTTGTTGAGTTTTTTTTTGTTGTGATGTCAGATGGTCCAGGAGGGTGTCAATTTTTTCATTCAGTTTTTTAAAATTTCTTCTTCAAGAAGTTTGTGTTTCTCATTCGTTTTCTAATCTTCTAATCTATTTCATCACCTGTGCACATCTACCTATCTATTCATGTGTGTGCATATATGTCACTCTTGTGCCCTCCATATACATGTGTCTATGCATATGCATACACACACATTATGTATTATATATGCATATACATACGTCTACACACGGCTAATTCACATGCATCATATACATGTTCATATAATATGCACCCATCTGAATTTTACCCTACCTGTACCCATATATATGCATATATACAACTTCTAGGTATCCCAAGCAAGTGCCTATATGTACAATATCCCCCTTCTACCTGCATGCGTATACCCTAGTCTCTATCCATCTGGTCCTACTATTTTGTATCCCTGTTCACATGTGTGTCTTATTGAAGGGCTGGGTTGTATGCACTCGGCTGTGCTTGGTATCAGATTAATGTTATTTATCTTAACATTCTTATTAATGCTATAATGTTTCGTATTTGTCCCTGTATGTTTTTTTTTATTACTTCAGTTTATATTCATTTCTGTGTCTACATTTGAAGATTAAATTCATTTTCTAGAATTCAAGTTTTTCTCTGTCCCTAAATTTAATTATTTGTATTTTTTTTCTTCTAAGCAAAGTGAGCACTTACTTTTAAAGTTAATGGGGGTCATTGATGTCCTTATTATCTGCCATTTAATTGTGGGGTGAGGTTTGTTTTCTTTCAACCCCAGAAATGTTTTGATAGTTCCGTTTTGTTTTTTTGTCCTGGGTTCGAGAATGAGTACCCGTGGTTGTAGTATCTCTGATTCCAGCTGCCTGTGGATAATGCAATGTAAGTCCATTGGTCTGACATGTTTTCTATGGGGTAGATGGTTGCCCGGTAGACTGTTTTCTATTCTGCACCTTCCATCACTGGGCACTCAGTACTCTCTTTGCAGTTGCATTTTGCCTCCTGTGTTTGTCTGCCTTTGGTGAGATTCAGCTAATTTTTTCTGTTGTGAGTGTTTATGATGTTTATCCATGTTACTCATGCATGAGTACTGATTTTTAAGGTTTGCCAGTTTAGTATCTTGAGTAGGGGTTTTGGTGTTGAGTGTTTATCTATCATCTTGAGGAAATAGCTAGCTATGCTGCGTTTGAAAGCTTACAGAAGGGTGGATTGAACCATATGGCTCTCCTGCTGGGGTTTCTAGTTTGTTTTTGTATGTGAGTTTTTGCGTGAAGCCACTTTTTTGTAGGCTTCGTCATATATTTTTTGCTTTCCCAAAAATCTGCTTGTTTGTGGATAGTCTGTTTATCTTAGTGTTAACCGCATTTGGGATTTCAGAGATTAATGACTTAGGGTGGTCTGAGTTGATGTTGATGTATGTGGGGGTTTGGTTTTCTTTTATGTATGGTTTGTTATGTGTTGTTGTCCAGATTAAACGTGATGTCTAGGGTTAACGTTTGCAGTTGGTTGAGATGTCTACCTTGAGTCCCAGAACTTGAAAGCCCTGTTATTCTTTTTGTATTCTGGACATCATAGGCCCGTTTATCCAGAATTACATGATCGTCATCTCTGTATATCCTATTTGTGTAGGTGGTAACTTCTGCTTGGTGTGTCCCAGATTGTTATCCAAACCGCCGCATCTGACTATTTTGCGGATCAAAGACCCTAGCAACCGTCAAATTGTACA
>CM042164.1:80044542-80111246 GCA_023376005.1 Doryteuthis pealeii | reverse complement strand
TAGCTCGATGGTTAGGTTGTGCGCTCCACTTCAGACGCTTAAAAAACAATTCCTTGGTCTAACGCTATTTGAAAAAGGGATAGACTCCCTCACTGACTGGCTGAATCGGACTTAGCCACCCCCGTTGACTTTACTTTTATTTTCTTGACAGTTTAATCAAAATACATTGATTCAGCATTAAATAACCCGAAAAGGTTGATATGCATAAAACAATCAGCATGGAAATAAAAGAAGAGGGAAAAACTGGACAAATTCCGAAACTTGCTAGTGGCACTTTAAATTGGGGTGACAGCAACAACTTTTTATTCCAACACATCTAGAACACAACTTCATTTCAACAACGTATCCATGATTGCATATATCCACAACAAAAAGATTAAGACAAATATTCGGAAGCCAGCGCCATAAGTAACACACCAAATGTTAATTGGCAGATTCCTGCTGCTTTAATATTTTCTCACACCTAGGCAAAAGCAATCATTTGTTTTAGTGACTTTTTAAAAAATTGTTAGAACATAAAGGTGAAAATGATACCAATCATTTGATTTGTTTTGATTTAACGGCATATCAACCCATTAGGTTATGTTTATGACTAGAAATAAATAAAAGTAAGGTTTTTCTAATGCGTGGCACCAATAAAACTACCTTTCACATTTATGAGTTCTTTTCTAGGACTGTTTATCAAATACCTTGATTCGGCATTAATAAACCCAGAAAGGCGTTGATATTCTGTCAAACAACCAAGCAAGCAACCAAATCAAATTGTTCTAACATGTGTAGACATTTACATCAAGATTTTTTAACCCCCACTCTCCAGTTCTCGAGCAAGATTCTTGATACCCATACATCTGTCATAATGTTTCGTTTGGCTCAAGTAACAGTGAAAATCTCTTAAGACGGTTACGTTTTGTCGATCAATGGTTCCTTAAATTTGTTTTTATTAAAAAAAAAAAAATTTTTAATTCTAAATTGATCGAATTACCTATCAGATCCATGTGCATCCCTGAAAGCAATTTTTAAGTCTTCAAAATAAGGGTTACTTGTTTTTCCTGTCTCTTGAGATTTAAATCATCAACCTTGGTTGCCCTTTGTATTTTGCGGGCATCTTCAATGAAGGGCTTCTTTTTATTAAAAAACATTTTTTTAAATTCTAAAATGATCCAACCCAGCTATTCAAGTCGTATCTTGATCCGACTGAAACAATCTTAGTCTTGATGATAAGGATTATGGTTTTCCTGTTCTCTTGAGCATTAAAGCCGTAAACCCAGTTGCCCTCGGTATTTTTGCCTCATCCTCCAAGGAACGGCTTCTTATCTGTCTTTTGCTAGCTTAGCGGATTTGTTGTTCATATTTGTGTGTGTGATTTTTCTGAGGAGTTCACTTGAGTTTTTGATGTGGGCGTCACTAATTGTGCCTAGAAGAGGGATGTAATAGGTTTGAATCAGAGTTTTCCTTCTCCTAGACCGGTTGTTTTTGGAGAGTTGTCTCCAAAGTCTGGGTTCGTATGGGCAAGTTGTATGTCCAGGCCTTCCTTTCTGGATCACCCTGCAGTTGTTTCTCATTGAAGTGTGGTAACCTGAGGAAGCAGGTATTAGATGTGATGGTGTTTTGGGCCTCCTGTTTGCCTCAGTCATTTTGTGACTGAAGTGGGTAACCGTTTCAGTATGGACATTAAGTGTTATAAGTGTTTTTTAGTCTGTTTAGGCATTTGTCTACTGGTATGTTTGTGTAAAGTGACTTTTATGGCTAGCTAGGGATTTTTGTTCTCCATATTGGTGTTGTGTGATTTTTCTGAGGAGTTCACCTGAGTTTTTTGATGTGGGCATCACTAATTGTGCCTAGAAGAGGGATAGCATTTTTGCCAAGTGTTTGGCGATCGTGTGGGTAACAGAGCCTATTCCGGAGATGATGGGTCTAAGAGGTATGTCGGTTTGTGAGTTTTGGGGAGGCCGTATATTTTAGGGATGGTGGGGTGGTAATTGATTAGGGAAGACTATATTTTGTCTTCCTTAGCAATAGTTTTTTGTAGGTTTTGTTGAAAGATTCAATGTTTTTGTTGATGGTGTGTGGGGGATTATTTCATATGTGTTGTTATTCAAGTAGTAGGTCCATGATTTTTTGGTTGTAGGCTGTTGTATCCACGACAACAGCTCCACCGCCCTCGTCAGAAGGTGTGATTACAATGTCATTAATTCGGGAGGCGAGGGTTTTTAGGGCTTGTATGTGTCTTCTTTGGGTAGGGTATGTTCCTCTGTTCTGGTGGTTGAGCGAGGCGGCGATTATGCCCTGTGTGAAACTCTTGGTGAAGTCAGAAACTTGGTATCTATGGTTTTTGTCTATGAGTTTGCTGGTGTTTCGGTTATTTTATACCGGTGCAAATTTTAAACCGAAGCTGAGGGCTTATTGTCGACGATGCAACGTTTCGGCCATTTTGACCATCATCAGGACAAAAAGCCCAGTTCTTTGCTTCAATGAAGGCCATTTTCAGAATGGTGAAAAACAGTAGGTTGTCAGTAGGGGCAGGGGTAGCTGGGTAGTGGATTTTCTTCCCTCTAAATGGGGAGTGTTTATGTGGAGATGCAGGTGTTTGGTCAGAATGTTGGAATGGTAAGGATGGGTCAAACTACCTGTTACATTACGTGCGGTATACCACATTCACTTCATGGCACATATCTGTGCCACGGATAGGGAAGTTTGCTAGCGGGCAACTAGTGGTGTCCCAATGACAGTTTTTGGAGAATTGTCCCTGCAGTGTTGTCCCTTGAAGGCAAGTTGTATGTCCAGGCCCGCCTTCCAGATCGCCCTGCATATCGCTGCAGTTTTTCTCTCATTGAAGTGTGGTAACCTTAGGAAGCAGGTATTAGATGTGACATGATGTTTTGGGCCTTCTGTTTGCTTCAGTCGTTTTGTAACAGAAGCAGGGTAACCATTAATTTTCAGTACGGACATATGTGTGGTGTGTTTGGTCTGGCCCTGCCTCCTACTGCATTTGCTCCGGATACAGGTAAGTTTGTTCTTTATGTATCTAAAGGGGAGGGCCAATTTGGGGTGAACAAACAAATCTCTGCTGGCCGATTTTTTGTAGAACTCGGTGTGGATTTCACCCTTGTCTAGTATTTTAAGTCGAAAATCCAGCAGTTATAATTCTCCTGTGCATTGAGGGTGCCCAATGGTGAAATGTATGTTTTTGTCTATGTTGTTGAATGTTGCTGCAATTTTGTTGGCTTTTTCACAGGAAGATGTGAGGAGGAGTATATCATCTATATATCTGGTGAAGAAGGCGCAAGAGCGGCAATTGTTAAGTGCTTGGCACTCAAGTCTGTCCATGCAGGTGATAGCCAGCAAACCCGATAGGCTGAATCCCATCGGTAGGCCCTTTATTTGTTTGTATGTTCGCTCGTGAAACGTAAAGTATGTGTTGTCCACGACGATGGATAGTAGTTGGTGTATGTCTGACGGGGTGAGGTTGTAGCAGTACAGGCCGAATGAGGTTATGTGTTTAGTCATCAGGTTGACCCCGCAGATGTGTACAAAGAGGTAACATCTAAGCTAAATGCATACCTGTTGTCTTCTAGCTTACTTGGTTCTGTGTGTTTTAGTGTGTTCCTATGTGTGTGTGTGTGTATTTTTTTCCTCTCCATTGTGTAGTTTGAGGGTTCTATTTAGTAGATCATATTTGCTTATAGAGTAAAGTTATTGTGTGTGTGTGGTTACGTCTGATTTAATTCGGGTTTGTATTTATCTATGAAATGTTTTTTTTTTAATTAGGAGTAGAGTATAGTCATCAGTTTGATATATCGGCATCACTTTAAATTTTCCCTGATTACATTCGTGGATACGTTTCGATACATATAGGTTTCTATTGTTAGCTAATCTAATGTTGCTTTTGTGTAGTGAGATTCTTTTGTTTAGTGATGATGTGCATCCAATGTATATTTTTTGCAGTTTGTGCATTCTATTATGTAAACTACATTTTTTGAGGTGCAGTCAAGATTTTTATCTATTTTGAAAGTTGTGTGAGGGTTTTTGAATGTATAGGTTGTTCCTTCTATGATTATGCTGCATACCCCACATCTTCTGTTTCCACATTTTGAGACACCCTGTGTAGTTTGTTATCCCAAATTTGGATGAAGTTAATATTTGTTTTAGATTTTTTTGACTGTCTCTTACTTTTAATTATTTTTGTTGTAATAATATTTTTTAATTTTTCATTGTTTTCGAGTTGGTGTAATATATTTGTGAAGATTACCGGGTTGTTTTTGTTATATGTTGAGACAGATGCTAGTTGTTGTTCGTTGTTATGCTTTTTAGGGGTTCTTAATTGTTCTAATGGTATTTTCTCCGCTAATTCGAATCCCTTGTTAATTAGTGTTGTGGGATAACCTCTGTAGAGGAGGGTTTTATGTAATTCTTTTAGACGGATTTGTTGGAGATTTTTATCTGTGACTATGGTGTATATCCTATGTGCAAGTGCATAAGGGAAGGATTTTATGCAGTTCTTAGGGTGGTGGCTTTTGAAATGTAGATATTGTTGTGTGTCTGTGGGTTTATGGTAAATGTCTGATAATTTGTCCACCTGTGGTAATAATTATGTACCCACAGTTCTATATCTTCTATTCTATTTCATCACCTGTGCATATATGTTCACCCTTGTGCCCTCCCATATACATGTGTCTATGCATATGCATACACACACACATATGTATATATATACATATACATTCGCATGCATCATATACAATGTACATGTTCATATAAATATGCACCCATCTGAATTTTACCTCCTACCTGTTCCCATATATATGCATATATACAACTTCTAGGTATCCCAAGCAAGTGCCTATATGTACAATATCCCCTTTCTACCTGCATGCGTATACCCTAGTCTCTATCAATCCAGTCCTACTATATTTGCATCCCTGCTCACATGTGTGTCTCATTAAAGGGCCGAGTTGTGTGGTAAATGTCTGTGATAATTTGGCCATTTATATTTTTAATGATGATATCTAGGAAGTTGTGTTCTATAGTGAATTTTATTTTTGGTGTAGGTTTTGATAAACACAGGGTGTTGCTGCATTTAACCAAGTGTTTACGGAATGTGGATATTTGTGTGTGTAAATGTTCTTTGACCCTAATGTGTAGAAAAAAAAAGAAAAAAAAAACATGCGTAAAACTAATTAAAATTGTGTACATGTCACTGGATTTGCAGTTTTTTTAGAGAAAATGGAGTTAACACATCCATGTTTGGGACAGGTTTATCATTTAAGAAAAAAAGCCGGTATATTAATATTGTTATATTTTTTTCATTTTCTACAATACTTAGACACTTGTAAGGTTTTTTTATATAAGTAAAAAATATTTATAACAAAAAAGTGTTTTCTAGTTCATAAAAGATGTGTATGAAATATCTGAAAAATATAACAATTAGGTATTTGTATTGACAGGATTATTTAGAACTTCCGTGTGTATATATATATATATATTATATATATATATATGAGGTAGATATGAACAGGCAAGATAGATGTATCAATGGACTGAGATAAATGAATAGGTACGAATAGAATATATATATATATATATATATAATATATATATATATATATATAAAGATTATTACCTATGTAGAATTGGTTGTATTTTTTACACTGTGTGTGGTATACCACATTCACTTCATGGCACATACCTGTGCCATGGATATGGCAGTTCGCTAGCGTGGAACTAGTGATGGTTTTTGGAGAGTTGTCTCTGAAGTGAGGGTTCGTAATGGGCAAGTTGTAGGTCCAGGCCTTCCTGGTTTAATTTTGATTTTATTTTTTTTCTGTTCTTCTGTGTCTTTGTGAGTGGGTTTTTCACAGTAATTTTCTTGGAATAAAGATATTTTCCCTTTCTATAAATTCTTTATGAATTTTGGCATTTTCCTTGCTTTTAATAGCATTACAAATGCTATTTTCCTTTCGTTTAGGAGGTTTCTCCACATTTTGAGGTTATATTTCCTTGTTTTGTAGGCTTCCTCCGCTATGTGGATTTTTTGTATGTTCTGTAGATACCCATAGTGGGTTTCCAGTAGTTGATTAAGGATTCTGCATTTTTTCGTTTGGTTTTCCTTTTGTTGGGATGTCAGATGGTCCATGAGGGTGTCTATTTTTTTTGTTCAGTTTCTTTATTTCTTTCTCAAGGAGTTTATGTTTCTCATTTGTTTCTGAAAGGGTTATAAGTATTTCTTCCATTTGCGGTATTCTCTCATTGTACTGAGTGTGTGTATATATATATTTTACCAACCCCTCCGCATGAGCTGGATATGACACAAGGTCAATTTCTTAAGCGGAGTTTAACAGGTTTGAATTCAGAGTTTTCCTTCTCCTAGACCAGTTGTTTTTGGAGAGTTGTCTCCGAAGTGTGGGTTCGTAATGGGCAAGTTGTATGTCCAGGCCTTCCTTCCGGATCGCCCTGCGTATCACTGCAGTTGTTCTCTCATTGAAATGTGGTAACCTTAGGAAGCAGGTATTAGATGTGATATGGTGTTTTGGGCCTCCTGTTTGCCTCACTCATTTTGTGACTGAAGTGGGTAACCATTTCAGTATGGACATAAAGTGTGTAGTGTGTTTGGTCTGGTCCTGCCTTCTGCTGCATTTGCTCTGGATACTGGTAAGTTTGTTCTTTATGTATCCGGTCTTTGCACCAAAGTGGAGTGCCAATTTAGGGTGAGCGAACAAATATCTGTTGCCCGATTATTTGTAGAACTCAGTGTGGATTTCACCTTTGTCTAGCATTTTAAGTCGAAAATCCAGCAGTGATAATGCTCCTGTGCAGTCAGGGTGCTCGATGGTGAAATGTATGTTTTTGTCTATGTTGTTGAATGTTGCTGCAATTTTGTTGGCTTTTTCACAGGAAGATGTGAAGATGAGTATATCATCTATATATCTGGTGAAGAAGACGCAAGAACAGCAATTGTTAATTGCTTGGTGCTCAAGTCTGTCCATGTAGGTGATAGCCAGCAAACACGATAGGCTGGTTCCCATCGGTAGGCCCTTTATTTGTTTGTATGTTCGCTCATGAAATGTAAAGTACGTGTTGTCCATGACGATGGATAGTAGTTGGTGTATGTCTGATGGGGTGAGGTTGTAGCAGTACAGGCCAAATGAGGTTATGTGTTTAGTCAATAGGTTGACCCGGCAGATGTGAACAAAGAGGTAACATCTAAGCATACCTGTTGTCTTCTAGCTTACTTGGTTGTATTTGTTGTAGTTTTTTAATGACTTTGTCAGAGCTGCTTATATGTCCAGGGAAGGTAGCTAGGATTGGCTTAACTATTTTTGAAAGGAGCCATGATATTTTGTATAATGGTCCTTCCACGCTGGACTATTGGTCTAATTTGTGGTGTTGGACTTGTTTTATGAGATTTTACCAAATGGTAAAACCTTGGTAGGGTGCTGTTTTTACTGGTGAAGTTGTTTTAGTATTTGTTGGGGAGTTTTCTCCTGCAAATTCCGGCCCATGTGGTGTTTATGTGGCTTTCTATATTTATATGGAATGATCATCATCATCACGTCGTGCAATCTCTTGCCAACTTTCCCTATCATTCATTGCCCCTGGGAGGTATTCTGCGCAGCAACCAGCATCATAGCATAGTTGGTCAATGTAGGTCCTTGGTGGGCGGCTCACATTAGCATGTCCTTGTGTTGGCTTCCACAGGAGAACGTCGCTTATGAGCTCGTCCTTGCTTCTCCAGCAGTGTCCTGCATGCCTAATCGAGCCCCTTCTATGATCCGTCATACAGTCAGGATCTGAAAGGTTGTGGATCGATTTCTGCAGAATCCGTTTTTGTTTTTCCTAAGGATTTTCTCTAATTCGGGCCGGATGTGATTAATAAAAAGGGCATTATATATCTTGGCTGCAATATCAGTAAGAGTTATGCCTCTGTAGTTTTTAGCAATTCAGAGGTCTCCCTTTTTGGGGAATGGGAAGATGCAGCCTTTCATCCATTTATCTATTTTATTTTGTCTATATACTGGATTGCATAGCTTAAGCAGTATGTCATTGAACTTTCCCATCTTCCATATCTCAGGGGATATTTCGTCAAGACCTGCAGCTTTTCTACGATTTTAGGGGGTTCCTCAGAAGTTTCTGAAAGTGGTTTTTCCATTTCTTTTTGGTTGGTTGCCTTTAGCTTTGATCTGGAGGTACTTTTCTTACCACTAATTTCATTTACTGTTTGCCACGCTAATCGCGACTGTCTCTCTTCTACCAATTGTCTGATATTATTTATCTATACTTGGATGTATTCTATTTGTTCTTTTTTTGTATGTTTTGGTTAGGTCTATCTGGACTTTCTTAAGGTTGTGTAGATTGGTGTTAGTTGAGTTTGTTTTATTACGTTGGGCTGCTTTTTTTATATTGTTTCTCTTTTCTCTAACTGCTTCTGTCTCCCAGAGTGTTTGGTTGGTACGCACTCAGCTGCTGCTTCTAGGTGGGCACTGACAAAGTTTTTGTATTCCTCATTTGGAGTGAAGCTTTCAGATGCCTCCTGTAGGATAACGAATTTATTTCTTACTGCCACAGCGTAGCGATTGCATATATCACTACTGGCAAGTGTCGACCAGTCGTATCGTACAGATTTACTGGTTTGCTTATTGTTTCTACGTAGACTTAGTTGTAATTTTGCTGTGACTATTCTGTGAGTGGAGGATACTCCTTCAAAAGAAGAGTATGCTTTGCAGTTCATTGCACTATTTATCCATTTTTTTATTTATTAATGGGATTATTGTTTGGGTATGTGTAGGTCCATAGTTTGCCTTTTCTTTTTTTGGTATTTTGTATTTAAGCATCAAGAGAGAACTCGGCTAAGAGTTCACTGTTTCTATTTGGGATGTTATGTTGGCAGTATCTATTGTTCTCCTTTCTGCCTATCTGCGCATTCATGTCACCCCCAATGACCAGGACATTGTGTTTGGGAATGTTTGGGATAGGTTATTGTATGTGTTTTTCCTTCCCTGTATCATAGATATTACTTATTTTATATGGGATTGTGTGTTTGAATATGTTTAATTGTTGGTTGTTTGGTGAGTAAGTATTTGTTAGGGGGTTGTTTCATATTTGTGAGTATGTGTGGCAATTGAACATGTTTCTTTATGTGTGAGCATATGTATGGGGGTTATGGGGATTTTTGTATGGGGTCGTTTTTATATATTTGCGTGTATTGGGCTTAATTTATATGTTGTGTGTTTTCTCGTCTGTATCTATTGTATTGGTTTGTTTGTGTGTTTTGATTGTACCCTCTGTGATACAAAGAAAACCGTGCACTCACCCTCTGTTGACGATCGAAACCCGGGAGTTAAGAGAAGCGCTGCTTTAAATCGTTTGCTTCTCGTTGTCTGCAAGATGGGAGAAAATGCACGAATCCCTGGATGATAAAAGCAGCGATTTGAGCTAGCTTGGCGTAGACTTAGGACGATGTTATTAAAAGTGGATTGAAGAATGTGAAGAGGAGCCAGTTGCAGTTTCGGAAAGTTAAAAGCAGTGTAAGATTTGAACACGTCCCATGGTGAAGAATAGAAGGGGAAGATTCTACAGAGGATGAGCGGACTGAATCCCTGAGTTCAGTTGACTCACACCCTCTATTGTAAATTTTTTCTTGTGAATGAAAATGTGTGTATGGTTTTAGTTGTGATATTGGTGTGTGAAGTTGTTGTTTCGTGGGTTTGTTATGTAATGTGTATTTCGATATACATTTTTGTGTGTATTTCTTTTTTTTTTTGTTGTTTTCATTTTTCTTCTTTTTTGTTTTTGTAGTCCTGATCTTTCTCCTCTTTTTTGCAGTCAGATTCCAATAGTTCCAATAGGAATTGATGTGTCATCTTATGACAGAGTTCCTTAATTTTGATCAATATTTCTTGATCTATTTTAAAATATTTTGTAGTGTAGTATTATGTTTCGTCTTGTAGTTCTATTTGTATTTTCAATTTTGCAAGGTTTAGTTTTGCTTGTATTTTTTCTGTTCTTCTGTGTTTTGTGGATTGGATCTTTCACAGAATTTTCTTGGGATGAAGACGTTTTACATTTTTGTAAATTTAAATGCTTTTAATAGCATTAAAGAATGCTATTTTTCTTTAGTTTAAGAGGTTCCCCCACATTTTGAGCTTATATTTTCTTGTCCTGTAGGCTTCCTCCTCTATGTTTTGTAGATACCCATAGTGGGTTTTCCAGTAGTTAATTAAGGATTCTGCATTTTTTTGTTGAGTTTCTTTTTGTTGTGATGTCAGATGGTCCAGGAGGGTGTCAATTTTTTCATTCAGTTTTTTAAAATTTCTTCTTCAAGAAGTTTGTGTTTCTCATTCGTTTTCTAATCTTCTAATCTATTTCATCACCTGTGCACATCTACCTATCTATTCATGTGTGTGCATATATGTTCACTCTTGTGCCCTCCCATATACATGTGTCTATGCATATGCATACACACACATATATGTATATATATATGCATATACATACGTCTACACACGGCTAATTCACATGCATCATATACATGTTCATATAAATATGCACCCATCTGAATTTTACCCCCTACCTGTACCCATATATATGCATATATACAACTTCTAGGTATCCCAAGCAAGTGCCTATATGTACAATATCCCCCTTCTACCTGCATGCGTATACCCTAGTCTCTATCCATCTGGTCCTACTATATTTGTATCCCTGTTCACATGTGTGTCTTATTGAAGGGCTGGGTTGTATGCACTCGGCTGTGCTTGGTATCAGATTAATGTTATTTATCTTAACATTCTTATTATGCTATAATGTTTCGTACTTTGTCCCTGTATGTTTTTTTTTTATTACTCCAGTTTATATTCATTTCTGTGTCTACATTTGAAGATTAATTCATTTCTAGAATTCAAGTTTTCCTCTGTCCCTAAATTTAATTATTTGTATTTTTTCTTCTAAGCAAAGTGAGCACTTACTTTTAAAGTTAATGGGGGTCATTGATGTCCTTATTATCTGCCATTTAACTTGTGGGGTGAGGTTGTTTTCTTTCAACCACCAGAAATGTTTTGATAGTTCCGTTTGTTTTTTTGTCCTGGGTTCGAGAATGAGTACCCGTGGTTGTAGTATCTCTGATTCCAGCTGCCTGTGGATATGCCAATGTAAGTCCATTGGTCTGACATGTTTTCTATGGGGTAGATGGTTGCCCGGTAGACTGTTTTCTATTCTGCACCTTCCATCCACTGGGCACTCAGTACTCTCTTTGCAGTTGCATTTTGCCTCCCTGTCAGGTTTGTCTGCCTTTGTGAGATTCAGCTAATTTTTTCTTGTTGTGAGTGTTTATGATGTTATCCATGTTACTCATGCATGAGTAACTGATTTTTAAGGTTTGCCAGTTTAGTATCTTGAGTAGGGGGTTCTTGGTGTTGAAGTGTTTATCTATCATCTTGAGGAAATAGCTAGCTATGCTGACGTTTGAAAGCTTACAGAAGGGTGGATTGAACCATATGGCTCTCCTGCTGGGGTTTCTAGATTTGTCTTTGTATGTGAGTTTTTGCGTGAAGCCACTTTTTTGTAGGGCTTCGTCATATATTTTTTTGCTTTCCCCAAAAATCTGCTTGTTTGTGGATAGTCTGTTTATCTTAGTGTTAACCGCATTTGGGATTTCAGAGATTATAGACTTAGGGTGGTTCGAGTTGATGTTGATGTATGTGGGGGTTTGGTTTTCTTTTATGTATGGTTTGTATGTGTTGTTGTCCAGATTAAACGTGATGTCTAGGAAGTTAACGATTTTGCAGTTGGTTGAGATGTCTACCTTGAGTCCCAGGAACTTGAAAGCCCTGGTTATTCTTTTTTGTATTCTGGACATCATAGGCCCGTTACTATCCAGAATTAACATGAGTCCGTCATCTCTGTATAATCCTATTTGTGTAGGTGGTACAATTCTGCTGAGTGTGTCCAGTATGTATAGTCCTACGAGATCTGCTATTTGTGCGGAGTCAAAAGCACCCATCGCAACATCAAAATTGTTGCTATCACACTGATTTCTTGTTAACAAGTATAGATTTCCTACAGGCCAGTATTATTTTGGTTTGTTTATCCATTATCTTGGCAAATTCTATGCTCCGCAGTAACAGGTCCTCGGTTATAGAGGGGTAGAAGTCAATTATATCAAACTGGATGAAGGCCGCTTTTTGTTTGTTCCCTATGTTGCAGAACCAATTTATGGCATCTGTTGAGTTTTTCCATAGGTTGGTGTTAGTGTGTGTTAAGGACTATGTTTTGGATCATGATCTTGGAGATCCTACCTAGCTCGGTTCTTGCTTGTTTGTTGATGCTAAAGTTAGGTTTGTGGTCCTTGTATAGTATGTAGGCATTTTTGGAGTCTATTTTTCCTATTCTATCCTATATATATATATAGGCATTTTTGGAGTCTATTTTTCTATATATATATATATAGGCATTTTTGGAGTCTATTTTTATTCTATATATATATATATATAGGCATTTTTGGAGTCTATTTTTTCCTATTCTATATATATATATATATATATATATATATATATATATATATAGGCATTTTGGGAGTCTATTTTTCCTATTCTATATATATATATAGGCATTTTTGGAGTCTATTTTTCCTATTCTATATATATATATAGGCATTTTTGGAGTCTATTTTTCCTATTCTATATATATATATATATACCCATATATACATACATATTCCCCCCTACATACATTTATTACTTGGGATACTGATATACAACCATAGTTAATATTATGGGGTTACGGTCTTAGGGTTCTTGTATAGCAGACACATATATCTAAGTTGTCTTAGAGTGGGGTATAGTAAGGTGAATTCTTGCAAGTATCTAAATCATAGCTGGGGGTTTAAGTTGACTTATATATCTAGGTTTACCTTAAGTTAAAATTAAGGACTACTATAGTCTATAGAGGACAGAATAATGTTCCCCACATTTTGAGTTTATATTTTCTTGTCTTGTAGGCTTCCTCTTCTATGTGGATTTTCTCTATATTTTGTAGATATCCATAGTGGGTTTTCCAGTAATTTATTAAGGATTCCACATTTTTCTGTTGAGTATCTTTTTGTTGTGATGTCAGATGGTCCAGATCTGGAATTTCCCTCTGTGCCTGCAATTGGCTATCAGTTCATTGCGTTTATTAAGCAATTTTCTAGTGTTCTTAAACAATAGTATTTCTATTTTTTCTAATATGCAAAGTGGACTTTGAAATTTGTGGCCAAGTTAGAGGTTCAAACTATTTTCCATTTTACCACCAGGTCATAGTTGGAGTTCTTTAAGGACCAGTAGTGCTTGGACAGTTCCATTTGTTGGATAATGCGGAGTTGTTGAGGGAGTGCCTGTGGGTGTAGTACCGTTGTTTGAAGGGTCCTGCAGTAATTCCGATGTATTGCTTGGCTCTTCCCGAATCGTTTCTAGCTGATATTTGGGCTTAATATACTATGTTGCTGGCTAGACAGTTTCCATCTAAGGGACATTGTTGTGTGTCTCTACAGTTACATTTCCATGTGTTCAGGTTGCTGCCTTACCACCAGGTCATAGCTGGAGTTCTTTAAGGACCAGTAGTGTTTGGATAGTTCCGTTTGTTGGATAATGCAGAGTTATTGAGGGAGTGCCTGTGGGTGTAGTACCGTTGTTTGAAGGGTCCTGCAGTAATTCCGATGTAGTGCTTGGCACTTCCCGAATCGTTTCTAGCTGATATTCAGGCTTCATATACTATGTTGCTGGCTAGACAGTTTCCATCTAAGGGACATTGATGTGTGTCTCTACAGTTACATTTCCCTGTGTTCAGGTTGTTGTCTCTAGTTCTGATGCTGCTGCTATTTAAATTTGTATTAGTGTTCTTATCTGTATTCAGCTTCTTATAATATTCATTCAATGCCTTTCTGTTGTGGGCATTGATTATGCTACTCATATTGTGAGTGAATGAGTAGCTAAGTTTTAGGGTGTTTCTATTTAATATTTTGGTTAATGGGTTGTTTTGGTCAAAATGTTTATTTACTGAATTCAGAAAAGTTCTACCAATGTTTAAGTTCGATATTTTGCAATAAGGGGGATTAAACCAGATGACATTGCATTTCCTATTCCAGGAGTTACACATAACTGCCCTTTATATATGTATAGATAACTAGACGACCTGAACCATTGTGTTTCTATTGGAACAGAGGTCCCTGCTGATAGTGATGTAAAGGATTTCCTAGTTATCTCCCTTACATCAAGAATTTGGATATTAAATAAAATGATACTCATGCAGACCCTATAAAATGTTAATTCAATTGGAAACTGGACTGGAAATAGCACCTCCAGTGACTGAAGTCCAATGTTCGAAAAACATTCTTGACCACAGATGTCACATATGAAGGCTGTCCAGAATTATATAGTCTTCTGAGACTGAAATGCCAATTAATTATTTATTTATACTAGCAGAAGGATTAGAGGCTACCATTTTTGCACGTTTCCTCGAATACACGAATGAGTATTTTTCTACATACTTGATTCAATATGGTTTTACATTTTAAGACTTGGTGATAACCATTTCTTCTATTCTTTTCAGATGCCCATCCTTTGAACATTCCTTTGACTCATCTTTTTGTGTAGTCTTATCACATTCAATGGCACCATATTTTACCAAAATTGAAGACAGCATCTGAAATTTAAAATAAAACCAATTTAATAAAAATCAAGAATAGATTTGATATTATTTTATTCATAATTAGTGAATAAAATAGATTGTTACTATTGATAAGGTTAGCTTTAAGATACACACTCACAAATTTTTCAGTTTTTTTTTAAAATAATTTAAAAAAAGGAATGCTCCCTTGAAATTAGCAGCAGGAGCCAGTCTCATACATTCTTTTGATCTGCATTTTTGGGGGGAGAATAAACTTTTACATCGGAATTCCTAATTTTGTTTTTACAATAAATACAAAATGGTTAGTCAAATAGGCCCCTACCCCACCCCAAAAAGTTTTCAAATTTTATTGAGGGGGAGGGGAGTTTATTCATGGTTTAAAAAAAAAAAATTGAGACATTTATTGCAAAATGATCAAAATAATTTGTGAAACTAAATTAATCTAAATGAAATCCAAATTTATTTTCCCAAAAAAAAAAAAAAAAAAAAAAAAAAAAAAAAAAAAAAAGGATCAAAAAGAATATATGAGGCTTGCTAATTTGAAGTGGGCGTTTCCTTGGGAGAAAAAAAAACTAAACATAATATTTTTTTATATAGAATTCTGCTTAAAAAATATATAAAGAAGAAAACAAAAAAAAAAAAAAATCAGACCGCTTTACTTATTTTTCAAGATAACGGAGAGTAATTTTTCCCCAATCGGATAATTTGATCTTTAAATTAACTGTTTCTCCTTGTAACAACTCTTTATTTTCGTTATTTTAATTTTTTTTGCAAATTCTTTTTAAAAAGTTCAAAAATATTTACATTTCTACCTTCCATATGGCCTAAACTGATCACGTGACATATTTTGTTTTGAAAACAATACAACTGCATGCTTTATAGGCACCACCAATTTACCCTGTGAAATTTACCCCCCCCCCCCCATATTCAACACAATGAAACTTGCAGAAAAAGTAATATTATCTTGAAATTTTTTTTTGCATTTGAAAGAAGAAAACATTAAACAAAATCCTGATGATTTTTTAAAAATTTTTTTAGCTTACGGAAATAATGAAAATTATGATTGAAAAACAATGTTTTCATTTTTGCACTGTTAAATCAACTGAAATTTAACATAGCTAAAAACAAATTACGATAAGAGGATTTTTAAAAAATTCTATGAAAAATCAATTAATAGTCCGATTTTCATGAAAATTTCCATAACTATTTACCTTTGGATGTAAATATATCTGAAATAGTTTTTTCCTAAAATATATTAGGGGAAATATTTTTTTTTTTTAAGAGGTCTAAAGTAAAGTAAAAAGGTTTTCTGACGGTTCATTTTTTTTTAAATCTCATAAAATAAAATAGGGGTGGGGGCCCTATTTTATTTTATGAGATAAAAAAAAATGAACTGACAGAAAACTTTTTTACTTTTTTTCTATAAAGATAAGAGTTCGAATAACTATACCCAAAAAATTGTATAACATACAACGCAGTAGGTTTTTCTTAGGAAAAATTAATGAAATCGAAAATAAAAAGTGCAAAAAAATGTCATAATATTATTATTTGAAAATTTTTTTGCTTTTTTAATTGGTATTATTAAATTGTCAAGAAAAAAAAAATTTCTTAAGAGATTTTAAATCTTTTGTGTGCTTAAATAATTTGATTTTTTAAATGTTTAAAAATATTTTTTTCGTGAAAAAATCGAATTTTTCATGGATATTTAAATATATGAATTTTAGAATTCAGGTGAACTAAAAATTGGTCAGATCCACGATATATTAATATTTTTAAAAGAATTTATAATTTTTATTGTTGAATAGTAATGTGTGATTCTTAGAATATACGGAAGAGCAAAACTGACATATTTGTTTTTTTACCTTGGTTGGAACTACAGAAGAGACACGTTCCCATCTACTATATTGTTTTTTTTTTTAAGAGTAAAAAATCATCTATAACTAATTCAACCTATCTTACAATAAAAGTAACTAACTCTTCATTATTCTATCAGTTTTTCTCTTAGAAAAAATATTCAAATTTTCATTCATTTCATTTAGTTTTCGATTTTATAATTTACCCAAACCCATAATTGTCAAAAAGTTACTTTCACTGTGAAATTTTAATAATAAAGTTCAATAGTAAATGTTACTAGTAAATTTTTACAAGTAATTAAAATTTTTCATACATTTCATTTAGGGACCACCAATCAGTTTAGGCCATCTTGAATAAAACGGAAATAAATATTTCCGAACTTTGCTTATCAAAAACCTCGTAAAAAAAAGATTGTACAGGGTTGTTACAAAGAAAAATAGTTAATTCAAAGATCAAATTATCCGATTGGGAAAAATTACATTGTTATCTTAAAAAATAAACAAACCTATTAGGCTACAGTCCCAAGCCGATTATCGTTCAGTTGTGTCGGATGTAAAAAGTGGCCGAATAAATTGTCCTTTATTATTAAAATTATATCACCCCAAAATTCCAATTTTTTTTCGCGCATAAGTTTCTTGCCTCAAGAATTAATAAAAGTGATTAAAATACGTATAGAACGAAAATAGCTCCAAATTCAAATTAGCCAATGAGATTACATATTTTATCTGGAATGTAAACATCAGCTGATGTTCTGTGTTTATGAAATAAAAAAATATTAATTTAGAATGACCCTCAAAACACCCAAAAAAAATTCCTAATAATATGCTTTAGTAACTTTTCTTCAGGAAAAATTTCAAAATATAATTTTCAATTAAAGAACTGGCTTTTTAGAAAATCGGGGGGAAAAAAATGAATAGTATTTCGTAGACAGATATTAAAAATGCTCATTTTTATACTAGCTACTGGCAAAATGAACCTAAAATGCGTATGACTTTAGCCCCCCTACAGAAAATAATTTACCAAAAATCAGGGAATTATCAGATTTTAATGAAACTTTCAGTGTTTATTTATCAATGAACGATCTTTATAATGCATTATTTATTTTATTTCAAAACTTTCTGATTTTTTTCAGGTCACTTAATTTTGACCCCACCTTATGTTGGGGACGTAAATTGTTTTGCGAGTTGGTCATTTTCAATACTAATTACAGTATAAATAAAGAGATAAAAGACCGAACTTATGAATAGAAACAACAAAAATTTACGCGATATGCGAAATACTATTATTTTTTTATTTTTTCTAAAAAGCAAATTCGCTTATTACTCATTTTATTTACGTGACTTTTTGGAAGGTAAAATGCATATAAAACATTTTTTGTCGCTAACAACTGTTGCTTCTTCTTCGCTGGAGGTGGCCATTTTGTTTACTTATTTATATTTCGAACACACGATTCTCATTCGCTTATTCTGTTTTCGGAGCTACTCCATTTTGCTTCGTATTTTTTTACAAAGTAGTCCGTTTAAATTTTACTTTTCGCATAATATCAAGAAAGGCCACCGATTGCGAAAACCTTTTATTAGCCTTTTTTGATTTTTAATTAATAATTACGCTAAAATTATTACCACTAATTGTTTAGCAACGTAATTCGAAAACTAAGCCCTTTTTGACGTCTGGGACTGTAGCCTATATCCATATTACATGCGAAAGGGTAATTTATTACTCTCTTACGGTTATGCATCTAAGTACGGATGGGTGTAACGGACAAACTTTTTTCTATTAAAATGAAGAAAATCTTTAAAAACTTTAATATTACAATTTACTATTAAAATGAATAAAAACCTGAAAAAAATAATATTACAATTTACTATTAAAATGAATAAAAACTTGAAAAAATCAATCTTAAAATTTCGCAGTGAAATTGACGTTAAAAAATGTCTTCGGTTTTAGTATTAATTCTTAAAATCGAAAATAAAATGAAAATTTGAATATTTTTTCTAAGAGAAAAACTGATAAAATAATCCTCTATACCTTTTTTTTTATTCTAATAGCGTAAAAAATTATTTTATTTAACTCTTTTGAACAAAGAAAAACAAACTTCGGTGTCTCGTCTCGTCTCTTTGTAAAACAAATATGTCGGTTTTGCTCCTCCGTATATTCTAAGAACCATACATTACTATTCAACAATAAAAAATTTTTTGTAACAACCCTGTATGATCGTTAATTTTTTTTACGAGATTTTTGATAAACAAAGTTCGGAAATATTTATTTCCGTTTTATTCAAAATGGCCTAATCTGATCACGTAACCCTTTTTTTTTTTTTTGTTATCCCTAATGCTTTAACACAAAAATATCATAAAATGTGTTCTTAATAACAATTAAGTTCATTTCAGATAATACGCAGGCACAATTTTATGCTAGGAATTTAACAACTAAAGGTGAAAAACTACGTAGTAACCCTTCTATTTTTATTTTTTTTTTTTTTTTACTCTCGGATTCATTGAAATTTTGAACAAATGTATCAAAAGAAAAAATAATTTTGATACTCCGAGATATTCTTTAAAAGCAAATAATATCAGCTTTTCTGTTTAGACATAATAAAAAAAATAAAAAGGTATTTGTAAATTCGACTCTTTTTTTTAGTCAGAAAACTTTAATTCTAAGTTAAAGTTTTATAGTTATTTACTAAGCGTAGTTTAGATGAGGCACAAGACCAGAAGTATGGAGCGCTCACAGAGAATCGAACTCGCTAACAACAATGGTTTGCTAATTTAGCTTGCTAACCATTACACCACATGAGGTTCCCAAGTTAAAGTTTCATAAACAAAAAGTAAGCGCAGAATTTATTTAAATAAACTTTTTATCTAAATTAAATCAAAAATATAAAGTAATCTTTCGTATATCTTGGAGGGCTAGGTACCACCAAACCGTTTAGGCCATCTTGAATAAAATGGAAATAGATATTTCCGAACTTTGTTTATCAAAAATCTCGTAAAAAAAAAAGATCGTACAAGGTTGTTACAAAGAAAAATAGTTAATTCAAAGATCAAATTATCCTATTGGAAAAAATTACATAGTTATCTTAAAAAATAAACAAACCTATCCATATTACGTGCGAAAGGGTAATTTTCAGGTCGCGATTTAGAGAGAAAGAAATACATATTATTACTCTCTTACGGTTATGCATCTAAGTACGGATGGGTGTAACGGACAAACTTTTTTTAGCCAAAGTTTTTCTATTAAAATGAATAAAATCTTTAAAAACTTTAGTATTACAATTTAAAATGAATAAAATCTTTAAAAACTTTAATATTACAATTTACTATGAATAAAAACTTGAAAAAATTTAATCTTAAAATTTCGCAGTGAAATTGACGTTAAAAAATGTCTTCGGTTTTAGTATTAATTCTTAAAATCGAAAATAAAATGAAAATTTGAATATTTTTTCTAAGAGAAAAATTGATAAAACAATCATTCAATATATTATTTTTATTCTAATTGGTCGTAAAAGTTAAATAAAATAATTTTTTACGCTCAGAAAAACAAACTTTAGTTACCGAGAAGCGTCTCGTCATATGTCAGTTTTGCTCTTCCGTATATTCTAAGAATCACACATTACTATTCAACAATAAAAATTACAAATTCTTTTAAAAATATTAATCGAGCACGGATCGGACCAACTGTTAGTTCAACTGAATTCTAAAATTCATATTTTTAAATATCCATGAAAAATTCGATTTTTTTCCGCAGAAAAAAAAAAAAAAAATTTAATTTATTTTACGCAGAAAATAAAAATATTTAATCACACAAAAGATTGAAAATTTCGTAAAAATTAATTTCTTAAAAAAATTTTTTTTTTGACAATTTAATAGAATATAGTACATACCAATTACATGCAAAAAAAAGTTTTCAAATATTGATATTATGACATTTTTTTTGCACTTTTTATTTCCGATTTCATTAATTTTTCCTAAAAAAACTATAGTTCGGTACGTTATACAATTTCATTGATATAGTTATTCAGCCTCTTATCTTTATAGAAAAAAAAGTACCAAAATTTTTTTCCATGTCATTTTTTTTATCTCATAAAATAAAATAGGGGGGGGGGTGATAGACCTCGTAAAAAATATTTCCCCTAATATATTTTAGAAAAAAACTATTTCAGATGTATTTACATCCAATGGTAAACATTTATGGAAATTTTTGTGAAAATCGGACCATTAATTGATTTTTTAGCTACGTTAAATTTCAGTTGATTTAACAGTGCAAAAATGAAAACATTGTTTTTCAATCATAATTTTCATTATTTTCGTAAGCTGATAAAATTTTTTTTTAAATCATCAGGAGTTTGTTTAATGTTTTTTCTTTCGAATGGAAAATTCTTTTCAAGAAAATATTAATTTTTCTGCAAGTTTCATTGTGTTAAATATAGGGGGGGGGGGTAAATTGCACAGGGTCAAATTGGTGGTACCTATGGAGGGCATTTATAAAAAACAAAATTTAAAAAAATACACAACGAATTTAAAGTCTTACCTTTTTGAAAATCTGAGACAAAAATTCAAATTTCTTCTTTTTCTTTAAAATCAATAAAAAAAAAGATTTGGAGAGTCCATGAGAACACTCACTTAAAATATTGAAAAGTGTTCGGTTATTGACTGACAAATTTTTGAAGACACGTGTGACATGAAATGTCAAAGAATTCAAAAACGAATGACGTCACACGTCCTTCTTCATCCAACGACAATTTAGGGAAAAAAAGGGTACACAGGAAAACGACCCGGATTTTAAGTTAAAAAACTCAGAAAAAAAAAGATGAAAATCCACTGAAAATATGAAAGTTAAGGATTACCAAAATATATATAAATGAAAGTTAAGGATTACCAAAATATATATTATAAAAATTAACCGATGCTTAAATATACACATGTCAAAAAAAAAAAAAAAAATCAACTCATCCTTCGTCTTGATAATCTGAGATTTAAAGATTTAGTGTTATTATTTTATTAACCAATCTTCCCGCCAACGAGGTGGAATTTGGTTTTAATACGAATACTCGTTTAAAGAGTATAAGTCAGGAATGAAACGAGTGTAATAGTAAAATATCATATTATTCATACATCAATGTTTTTTATGTAATGTTTTGAGCAAGAAAAATTATAAGTCCTTTTGAATTTGAGGGATTTTAACCGTGGTCTGGACGGGGACACACACAACTAAACTTGAAAAAAAAACCAAAGATTTTAGAAAATTTTTAAATTAAAAATTATTCTGCCAAGAATTTTATCTTTTAGTAAAGTTTCAGACTAAGTAATTCTTCTAGTTCCTCCACCCATTACCGACTCTTCAACATTTTGAAAATGTCACAGAAAGAAAAGAATTTTGATCCCCCACCAAAATATTTTCGTTTAAGTAAGTGTGATAATTTCGCAGGCAGGTATGCCTTTTAAAAGTTAATCAATGTTTAATTAATTTTTAATTCATACTTTAAAATATTTTTGTTTTAGAAAATGCTTTTTCTATCAGTCACAGACATTAACTATAAATAATCGTTTTTCATAACTGATAAAATAAAAAAAAAGAGAAGAGACCTTTGAATGGCGCAGAGCCTGGCTTGCTATTTTATCGAATTCGCTATAATGATGATAAAAAAAATAATTGACGAGTCGGGAGTGTTTATATCCACTTTCTGAATTTATATATGAATATTTGTTAATTGACAAATGTTTTTATATTCAAAATTGCGGATTTAAATGTCAAGCTATAACAAAAATTAAGTGTCACGCTTAAACAAAAATTAAGCAAATTATCAAAGAATAAACTTTTTATTCAAATGTCTATTTGGAAGACATTTTATTAAAAAAATAAATAAATAAAAAAAGATATGAATATATAAATTTTTAAAAAATAAATAAATAAAACAGAAAAAAATCAACTGGTCTTACCTTATTGATAATCTGAGATAAAAAAAAAAGAAACATGTTTTGCGTCAGGAAACTGCTAAGACACTGTAGACAAATCAAAAGCAAATGACGCCAAACTTCCTTTTTATTTTAACTTCACGTGGTATAAAAATTTATTGTCTGGGACAAAAAAATTAAAATGAACCGTGACGTGACATTACTACGAACTTTTTGGCGCTAACTTGGAGTGGTGGAAAAAAAACAAGTTTTAGGGGCTCTTAGCTTCCTACTTCCATTTATTGCTGTGCCATCAAGAACTGTCCACTACCATTTTGCTAAGTCATGGCTGCTAGCCCTCTCCTTAGGGATAGCAGTTTGAAGAAAAACCTTAGTGTTACCCCCGACGCCATTTGGGGCAATAGAAGAAAGATAGCTCTCCAAATTGTGGACATTTCACTCCTTATTTAACTATAATAATTAGCAAGGAGCTATCCAAGAAAAATTCAACTATAAAAAAAAAATACCAAAAAAACAGTGAGGATTTGGTGTTACGTTATGGGTCTTTTGTCTTCTATGGTTGGGCTAGTTTCTTTCTGTGTGAAACGTCCTTTCACTGCTCTGTGGCAATCTGTCAATTAACAACAAGCCTGCACTTTTTGTCAACAAATGTTTATTTTTTTTGCTGTGATGAATTCTAGCAGTTGTCAATGCAGAGAGAGATAGAAAGAAGGTTAGAATAACAGAGTTACTTAAATTAGATACACTAAGCTTGTAATTTACTTGTCAGCTGGCGGATTGGAGAGGAAAACAGACAGAAAGAAAGGTCGTTCTATTTTTGATAGGCTAATTCTTGCATCGAAGGATCAAATTGCGACGTCGCTACGAGCGCTTGGCCGCCACAAGCCAGTTATCCCTGTGGTAACTCTTCTGACACCTCTCGGCAGAACGTAGCTCTGGAAAGGATCGATGGGCCATGCTTTCATGGTCCGTATTCGTATTGAAAATCGAGATCGTGCAGGCTTTTGCCCTTTTGCTCCATGCGAGGTTTCCGTCCTCACCGAGCTCGCCTTGGGACACCTGCGTTACCATTTGACAGAGAGATAGAAAGAAGGTTAGAATAACAGAGTTACTTAAATTAGATACACTAAGCTTGTCATTTACCTGTCAGCTGTCGGATTGGAGGGGAAAACAGACAGAAAGAATGGCCGTTCTATTTTTGATAGGCTAATTCTTGCATCTCGGTGTCCACTTTAATAAACCCTTCATGGTCTCAAGTGTGCTCTCCTCTAATAGCAAGTTCTCGACTATTCACCCCATCTTTTATAATTACAAAATAATCAGCTGATTATTGTCTTATATACTGATAATCAATTGATTACTTTCTTATGTCATATTCTAATTCCATTGTATATTGTCAAATTGCCACCCTGGAATTTTTAGCCAAAACACTCTGACATTCCTCTGGCCCGAGATGTTTACAATTTCCCCGAAAATATTCTTCTTTTATAATTACCAATAATCAGCTGATTACTTTCTTATGTCATATTCTAATTCCATTGTATATTGTCAAATTGCCACCCTGGAATTTTTAGCCAAAACAGACTGACATTCCTCTGCCAGTGTTTGTAATTCTGAAAATATTCAACTCCAGCAATTCTCTGATGGAATTTCAACAAACATTTTCCAAATAAATTCTTTCTTTCAAAATATTGATTTCCTTCTCCCATCATAGGAGAAATACCCAATGCAGAACATTTCAGTAGGATAACAACAAACGCGTTAATTAAAGACATACAACATTTAATTCATAAATATGGGAGAACTAGGTTCCCCAGGCTATACAATATCACAATTGTCCAAGTACATGCAGAAGTGTATGGAAAGACAAAAGAGGTGGAAACCACTTACTGTTTATGGAGGGTCTGGACCGAAAGGTATGCAACACGTGTGGTGTTGAAGAGTAGTGATGAGCATGTCTCTCATCGTCAAGCCAGCTTCGTAAAAGATGCTGATATATTGGGGTTCCCATGCCATGTGATCAAAAAGGAACTCCCGACATGGAAGAGTTCCTTAAACCCTGTGACAAGGAGACTACTCCATTTAGTTCCCTACAGTGGTAACATTTTTTTCTTTTTCCAAGAAAGCTCACATTATGAAAATCCTGTGTAACAACATGAGCTGCATAACTCTACAGAGGTTGCCAAGTGTCGGTATCAATGGGGCTATACAAGAGATTATTTACCCAATCCATTTTCCATGGGTAGGATGTGACGCAAGATCGCAGGTATGGGGCAACCAGTGAAGATCGAAATCACTCTTCAGTAGTAATGGATCTACATGACTAGCTTACTAAACATTACACCATGATGGGACACCAAAAATAGGTATTTATCCAACCTGTTCACCAGGAGAAGGATGTGACACAAGGTCACATGTATGGAGCAACCAGTGAAGGGCACAAATTAGTTAATCATTTAAGAACATGTACATTTCTAAACTTCTTCATTCGGTTTAGGAAGAAGACACCTTTAAATATTTGACAGCTCATAAGCCTTATACATATACAAATTTATTTGAACACACGTGCAAATAACCAAATAGGCTAATCCCAGCCTTCCTGGAGGTCACATGAAGTCAGCTATATAACTTCCTGGAGGTCACATGAAGTCAGCTATATATAGGCTAATCCAGCCTTCCTGGAGGTCACATGAAGTCAGCTATATAACCAAATAGGCTAATACCAACCTTCCTGGAGGTCACATGAAGTCAGCTATATAACCAAATAGGCTAATCCCAGCCTTCCTGGAGGTCACATGAAGTCAGCTATATCACCAAATAGGCTAATCCCAGCCTTCCTGGAGGTCACATGAGGCTGAGGTCACATGAAGTCAGCTATATCACCAAATAGGCTAATCCCAGCCTTCCTATGAGTCACATAAAAGAAGGATCTAAAAAAAGGTTTCTCTTTTTGCCTCTTTTGTTAAGAGCAACCCACAGGCCCAACATGGCACAGTGAGACATCATTTTGTGACACAGTCCAAAATGACAACAAACCAATGCATCCTTCAACTACCAAAGGGTTTTGAGCCGACAAATCTCCTATTACAAATTGAACCGAGCCGCACTGGAAATTCAATCAACTGATAAGTTTCTACAGGCATATTATTTGCAAACTAAACCAAACCAAACCTTTCAACATTAAACATTGAACGATTATTACTTGTTTTGTATATTGTTTCTACCTAATTTGTTTATACTTTGTCTTATTCTCTACAGTAAATTTCTTGTAGTAGCAAATAGTTGGAGATGTAATGGTCACCCTGATTTCAAATCCTGGAGGAAGCTACAGTTCACACAGCACTAATACCCTTGGGAAAGGTATGGATCCAACTACTCTCCCTCCAGCTATAGGTAAATAGTAGGACAGACTGGGCTCTTTAACCTTGGTTAGGCAACCAGTCTAGAAGGAAAACTCTGAATTCAAACCTGTTAAATAAGCTTGAGATGGTTATTACTAGAATAGTGTTGTGTCCTAATTAGTGATCTTAAAAAAAAATTTGAATAAGGTTGTTTTTCCCTTTCTTCAGGGAAGAAAAAGGAAGAGGCAAAAACAAAAGGTAGTTTTTGGACTTGGCTTTATTCCTGGTTATAGCCACCATATGGTAAGGAAATTCCTTCCTGACCAGTAGTCGTGTCTCGCCCCAGATAAGGCCTAAGTCCTAATGGCCGAGAGATTATCTTGGGGGTCGGAAGGGGGTCCTTTTTCCGCGCATGCTCGGAGGGTTCTCACAGTGTGAAAGCTGATGGAAGTTTATTATTTTTTTAATTTTTTTTTTAAATTTTATTTTAATCCCCACAGATAATTATTTCAAACATTCAGATAAGAAGTGAAATTATGAGATGATCATTGTAGGGTAAATTTGAGAAACTGTGGATTTGCAATTAGGAATTTAATTTTAACCAGGAAACAGGGATTTAAATTTTTATACATGCCAATTGGGATGCAGCATTGATTTTCTCAAACTAATTTTATGTGGTCCATATGTTAAAAATATGGACCACCTACTCTAATATATGTACTTATATTCTCATGTGTAAAGAAGGCCACCCTGTCGGCTGGGGCTGTAGAATACATCTGCAGAGGGTAAAATCCCCCCAAAGGGACCAACTGTTGGCTGTGGGTGGCAACCCATGATGCTTAAGGACGGAATCCTGGTGGCTAAGCAGTTCATGATATACAACACTCCACTTTGGCCCTTACTTGGGCTAGATGGTCGGTTGGAGAGCCCCCCCCCCCTGATTGGTTGGTCATGTCAAGCCCTAGCTCATATGACTATTTCGACCCTATTGCCTCATGGCATATCTCAATCCTTTTTATCATATGTGCTAGAAAGGGGTGCCTGAGGGACTTAGTAACCTGGGTATGACATTAAACTGCATCTATTGATGAGGTTCCATTTCTGAAGCTTTGAGAGTGTGAGTACCCCTTAATCACCATTATTCCCAGGTCCACTTTGACTCGGGGTGGTATTATCTGTTAGGGTCTGATCTATGGGTTAAATAGAAAAAAATGAGCTTATACAAATGTATTTAATGAGGCGCGTGGTCTAATGGTTAGAGTCATAGAAAGTGGACTCGTCAACCCGAGTTCAATTCCTGGACGAAGCTGTTTGAATTTCACATAGCGCTAATACCTTTGGGAAAGGTATGAATCCAATTCTCCCTCCAGCTATGGGTAAATAACAAGGCAGACAGGGCTCTTTAACCTTGGCTAGGTAACCATCGAAGGAAAACTCTGAATTCAAACCTGTTAAAACTCCGCTTAAGAAATTGACCTTGTGTCACATCCTGCTTGTGCAGAGGGGTTGGTAAATATATATATAAATTATATTATATTTTTGCTTGAAGGCAATTACAATGCATCTATCGCATAAAATTTGATACTTTTTTATATAGAAAATGAACTTAACAAGTGTAATCCAAGGCAAAGGATCGCTCGTGTGTAGAATTGAAATTGCTTCAAGCAAAAATATAATATATACTTTATTCAAGAATGCTTCTAAAAAAAAAAACAAACATCCAAAAATCTTATTCACTTCGCCGAAGAGCATACAGCTTGGTTTGTTGTTATTATTCACTCAACGTCCCCTTACCTATTATGGTAGAGACGTGTATGTATCACTTGACAAGGTTAATTTCACGGGGATTGTTAGCTGTGTACTGTGGCCAAGGCGATATGGTCTTTGACTATGCCTGCTGAGGTCCCAGTTTTGATTTCTGTCGGAGGGAAGTCATTAGTATACATCGCTGATGAGACTTAATAAAGTTGAAACAGTCTGTACGATGTTCTACACACCAAGCGATCCTTTGCCGGGATTACACTTGTCAAGTTCATTTTCTATATAAAAAAGTATCAAATTTTATGCATACATGCATTGTAATTGCCTTCAAGCAAAAATATAATATATACTTTATTCAACAATGCTTCTAAAATAATTTAAAAAACAAACATCCAAAAATCTTATATAAAAATGTGTGTAAAAAATTGAGTTTAAAAAAGATTTAAATCCATCAAGAATGAATAAAACAAAACATTTTCAGCATAAAATAAGCCAACAAAGATTGACATGTTGTAAAAACCAACCACCAACCAACCAGCCAACCATAAAAAGGATGGTTATTTATCTCAGCTCAGTTGACTGATTTTTCTATCATTCTATTTAAAGGAGTGTGGAGTAATGCTAAGCTAGATGATTTCACTAATCTTTACCTCTAATGAGACAGTTTGATACTCACTAAGTACCCATTATTTTTTTATATATGCATTTTCATTGTAAAAGTTACTATAAAATTGCTTGTGAATTGATTTTATTATAAAAAAGGCATTGGGAATGAATTTTACAATAAAAATGCATTGGCCAATGATTTTTATTATAAAAATTAATTTCCAATGATTTTTACTCTAAAGATACATTGGAAATGATTTTATCCCAGAAATACATTTACAATGATTTTTTTTTTTACTACAAAGATGAAATGGCCAATAAAAATATAAATGCATTGAATTTTTTTTAGTTGACTAATGAGTTTTGCACTAGAAATAAATGTTGACTGATTTTTATTATGAAAATTCTATCCAAATTTATTCAATTATTGTCAGACCAATGTTCATTAAATGTATGGAACATTGCTTGTAAAGAATAAACATTTTTTATAACCAGCTGGAGTCTCTGAATCGAAGGTAACTAAATTGTGGAAAATATTGTCATTAAATTATTAATGTTACCATAGCTATTTTCTGTATTATTTTTTTTTTTTAAAAGCCACAAACATTGTGTAATCATTCAGAATTTTTATCAGTACTGTAAAAATTATATAGACAACTGATTATTCTAAGTGTATACTTGACATATCTTTCAGGATCCAAGGGAAGTAACTTTGTTATACCGAATGAATTATTTCCCTTGAAAACTCAGAAAAATCGAAAATAAACGAAAAAAAATGTGAATGTCTTATATTGTCATTAATAACAACTGATTTTTTTCTAGGTATGTGCAAAAGGACTAAAGGGACGTAATAAATTTTTTTTTTACAAATTTTCAATTTTAAAACAATTACCAAAAATTGTACAATTTTAGTGAAATTTCCAGCATGTTATTCATTAAGGAATAATTTCATAATAAATAACTTATCTTATTAAAATAAAACTTTAAAAAAAAATCCGGGTATTTTGAATTAACAGAGGAAAAACCTATTTTTCTATAAGCAAATTTACTCTTCTATAAATAAAAAAAAGAACAATCATTAATAATAATTTTCAAATATCTTGGAAAATTTTGTACAGAATTTTGCACTTTTGATCCTACATTTTTAAACAGGTTAAATGATTCTTTATTCATTACAAATATTCACAACATCCAACATCCAAATTTAGGATTAACACTACAAAAATTAATTTTGGAGTTTTAAAAATATAACTTATGAATTTTCAAGTAACTTTTTCCAGGTGTTGACATAATATTTTTTTCAATGTGATTATTGTAATAAGTAATTGCGAGTTACCTCCCCTACTTTATGATTACCACCCCTTTAGAGAACTCTCTAGGGAATACCAGACTATATAAACTCTTAATAAGTGTACCAATTATTCTAAGTAAAATAAAGCTTTCTAAAGTCTATCGGTGTTATTGTTTGTCATTACAATTATATTAGTAATTCTAAAGCCAATGTGATAACAATTACCATAGCTAGATCATGACTATTAATATCACATCAAGTTTTGATTTTTTTCTTTTGTTTATAGTAAAATTCTCTTCAAGTGAAAATAAACACTGTCTTTATTATTTCTATCTGGCAAAATTCTTGTTTTATTTAATAATATCACATTGATTCTTATCGATCAAGAAGAGACTAGTTGCATCTTCACTTGTTCTGTACACACACCAATCTCATCAGCCAACAACAAATAAGTTATTTCAATCAGTCAAGCCTTTAAATTGATTTTACCTTGTGGAGAGCAAAAACAAAATAATCCTCAAATCTTACAAAATAATCAACACTCAGTGAATAATGAAAATTTTACAAAATCCACTTTCACAAAATTTCAGAACTACTAGCCCAGTAGTTCTGAAATTTTGTTGATTATTTTGTAAATTTTGAGGATTATTTTCATTATTCTTTGTTGATTATTTTGTAAAATTTGTTTGGTTACACAATTCTGTACAGTTTCCTGGAGGTTAATGTTCTGAGTGAGGTAGGGTTCCAGACTGGTGATGCAAATTCCAAATGTTGCCACACCATAGCTTTGTACAGCTTTAAATAGATAGCCAGGGAGCAGCGACAAAGGTCTTGCTGAGTGACGTCAGTGATCCATTGCTGCAATGTGTCCAGGTCTGACTGCAAGAAAGATCTGCTGCATTTTATATACAGCACAGAATAAACAGGGTACATAATACATAGAGGTGTACATAAACATACATACATAAGTAATATAAATACATATACAAGAGTAGAGATAATGACACATTCATGAATGGTAAAATACAAGATATTTAGGTATCAAAGAGATACCTAAATGTACATAAAAACGTTGTTATGGATACATGATTAAAGGATAGTCATATATCGTAAAGAGACTTACTAGCAGTGAGTGGCCAGTGTTAAGGGTCGAAGCCCCAACGAGAAGGGAGTAGACCTAAGTCTAACCCATAGTGTCTCGTAGGTCGAGCAACAGGAAAAGAGAGAGAGAAGTTCAAATTAGCCGTTTAAATAGACCAGGCCCCTAGCGGGAACCAGCAAAACTAAACGGGCAGACAACTCCCCAGGCAAATACGAAAATAACTCCCACAGCACCATTGTTCATACAGAATTGAAAAAAGAGAGATAGCTGGTGCAGAAGAAGGTACCCACCACATTTGAGAAGCAGGTACTTCACATCATCAAGACCATGAGAGGCATGTTTGCAATTAATCTTGAGGTGATGTCATAGAATTACAGGTGTTAATTCTATAGTGGTTATAGAGGTGTAGCGAGAGAAATTACGTACCTGGTAGTTCAAAGCAAACACAAACATGTCTGGCCTGGAAAATGAGAACAGGGGGAGTGTAGTAGGTGCCTACAGAGATTGAACTCGCATCCTCCTGATCATGAATCATGGCTTGAAATCAGACTACCTCGTTGGCGCATATGCAAATTTCTACACTGTGATGGCAGCACTGGGCGCGATTGGCCTGGATGTAGGATCTTGGTCAGGGCAGTTAATTATTATTTAAGACCTGCCTTTACACACTGAGACTGTTGCATTTTGATCTTGCTGACGAAAACACAGATGTGTGATGAACAAGAGGTGAGTGAACTTTGACGGAGGGCTGCTGGAAAAATTGTTGCAGTCAGAAGGACTTAGTCAGGGGACTTTGGCAGTTTGGAGAACGTCTTTTTCGGTGGAAAATCCGGCTGTCTGGCCCGACAAATTTCTGTTCACATTATAAGGAGTTGATGTCAGAAGTGGAGGAAATGTTACATTTTGGTTCTCAACAGTGAAAATGCATAGCATTCAGCTATGAGTTCTGCAAATTCTTTGGGGGTCATCAGTAATTTGGTTTGCATGAGGATTGTGAAAAGGACCAACTGGTGAGTCAGGCCTCCATTTCGAATGTACATATTTCCAGAATACCTTACTGTCAGGGCTGGTCACTATGCGCTGTTCAAATTCAAGTACTGCATTTTTTGTCACCTGCTTGAGGTGGTTGGATGATTTGTTCTGCTTTCTCCTATTGACATTTGACTTGTGATGTTTGTACTCCTGCTCAGCATTATGGCATTCTTTCCTGGCAAGACCGACTGCTGAAGTCTCCCAAATTGCTCTCCCTGGATGTTTCTCCCGCTTACGTGGCACTGATACTGCACATGCTGTCCATATTGAATTCAGAATGTTCTGGAGTATAGTGTTGACATCTCCAGAGTCGTAGAATTCAGGCCAGTTTTGGCATTGCAGCTCGGTGCAGTGCAGTAATATTTCCAGTCTGCTTTATTCCAATCAAAGTGAGCATTTCGGGATAGTTGTGTTTTTTGTTACTCCCCATGAAAGACAGATTGTCAACAATCATGGCATGATCAGAGTCACATATAGGTTTCTCAGCAGTAACACTAACAGCTATCTAAGTTTGGCAGGATTTACGCCCAATACCATCAGGTTTGTTTTGTTTTATGGCATATCAACCTCAACGGGTCATTTAGATTTTTAGCATTATAGCCTATTTCAGGGAACCTAGAGAAATTCTGTATATCTCCCATCATCAGATACAAAATGATGATTCCTTTATTATTCTTAAGTCAATTGAAGACAGATTCTTTTTATTGTCCTGTGTTCCTCTGTGTAGACCACTCCTGATTCCCGGATAGGAAAATTTATTAAATAGGAAAGATGAATTTCTGGGGAAATGCCACCATAGATTGCATAACTCATTAATGTATTATTAAGATTAATATAGATATAATATACGTATAATGTACTAATTATTACAAAATAAATAAAAAAACAAAAAACAAACAATATGCAACAAATTTAAATAGCGTTACCTTTTTGAAAATCTGAGACAAAATGAAAACTGACCAGTTATAGACTAACAAAGTTTTGAGACACGTGAGACATGAAATGTCGAAGAAGAATTCAAAAACAAATGACGTCACATGTCCATTTTCATCCAACGACAATTTAGAAAAAAAGGGTACAAGGAAAACGACAAAGTTAAAAAAACTCAGAAAAAAGATGAAAATCCACTGAAAATATATCATATAAAAATTAACCAATGCTTAAAAAATACTATGGCAAAAAAAAAATCTTGATATAATTTGAGATTTAAAGATTTGGTATTATTTTACTTACCAGTCTCTCCTATGGGGTTGCAAGAAGTGTTGGGAGTTTTAAAGGTTTAAAGGTATGTGGATATTTTCGGTGGCATGTTCTTAGAGCTTTTGCTTTGTACTCCATTCATTTGGTGGTCGTGCTGAAAAGAAGGAATTTAAGGAACGAAAATTAAAGAGACAAAGGCAGGAGATAGTTTTATGACTTATGCTTTATTGACTGGGTCATAGTCGCATGTAGCAAGGGATATCTCCCTGGCTAGTAGGAGCAACTAGACCCAGTTACGGCCTAAATTTGAATGACTGAGATTCCTCTTGAGGGTCAGGAGTCAGTCCTTTTTCTTACACATGCGCAGAGGGTTCTTCTGGTAAAGGCCCATGGGAGTTTGTTTTTTTTTTTATTTTATTTTATTTTTATTTAATCCCCGCACTCCCCACCAACGTGGTGGAATTTGGTTTTTGAATGAATATTCGTTTAAAGAGTATAAGTCAGGAATGAAACGGGTGTAATAGTAAAATATCAAATTATTCATACATCTGTAAGATTCATGGTTAATACACAAACATACAACTCCGAACACGTTTGTTGGACATAACACTTTATATAATAAACAGTACAGAAATAAGACAAGATACAGAAACAATAAATACATGTACATAAACATACAACAGTAAAGATAAAAGGACTGGAGAGTCTGTACATACAAAATCACTTACTAGTGATGGGGCTGAATACCCCAGGAGAGTTACATAGCGTTGGGGCAGAAGCCCCCACTGAGAAGGGTGCGACAATGGTCTAACTCATGTGCTCATACGAGAAGATGTAGCAAAAGAGGGTGAAGCATTTGAATCAGCCACTTAAATACTATAGCCCCTGGTGAGAACAAACAGTAACCCAGCAGGAAGATAACTCTTCCAGGCCAATGATAATCCCAACACATCAGTTTTATTCTGTTTTGAGCAAGATAAATTTTAAGAGTCATTTTGAATTAGAGGGATTTTAACCTTGGACACACACACACACACACACACACACACACACACACACAAAAACTAAAAATGAAAAAAACAAAAAAAATAACAAAAAACAACACTAAGATTTTACAAAATTTAAGAATTAAAAACTGTTCTGCCAAGTTTCAAACTAAATAACTCTTCTAGTACCCACCCCACACACTCTGACTCATTGACATTTTGAAAATGTCTCAAAAAGAAAAGAATTTTGAAACCTAGGTACCACCAAAATAGATCACGTGATCAGTTCAGGCCATATTGAAGGAAGAAACGTAGATATTTTTTTAACTATATTTTAAATCTCGCATAAAAGAAATAACGAACATAAAGAGTTGTTACAAAAAAAACTGTTAATTCAAATATCAAATTATCCGATTGGGGAAAAATTACTCATCGTTATCGTGAAAAATGAGTAAAACAGTCCGTTTATTTACATGGTCAATTTCTTTATTGACACTTTTTAGCAGAATTCTGTATTCATGGTTCTTTTACTAAAAAGCTCTCGCATTGAGACTTATAAAAATCTTCTGATATAATTATTCAGACTCTTATCTTTAAAGAAAAAAAAAGTAAAAATCGTTTTTTGTCGGTTCATTTTTTCATATTTCATAAAATAAAATAAAAAATCATTTAATATATTTTAGAAAAAAAACAACAAAAAAACTATTTCAGACTTATTTTCATCAAAAGGTAAGTAATTATGGAAATTTTCGTGAAAATCGAACCATTAATTGATTTTTCATAGAATTAAAAAAAAGCCTCTAGTCATAACTTGTTTTTGGCTACGTTAAATTTAAATTTATTTAACGATGCAAAAATGTAAACATTGTTTTTCGTTCATAATTTTCATTATTTCCGTAAGCTGAAGATTAAAAAAAAAATTTCATCAGGAGTTTGTTTAATGTTTTTCTTTCGAATGGACAAACATTTTCAAGATAATATTAACATTTATGTAAGTTTTATTGTGTTAAATATAAGGAGGGTAAATTTCTCAGGCAAAACTGGTGGTACCTATGGAAAATATTCAGCACTTTCATAAAAGAACTTAAAATCCGTCTACAAAGACACAAAGAAAATAGTTATTTACTAAGATTAGTTTTGGCACAATACTGTATGTATGAGGCACTCGGTGAGAATCAAACTCACTAATGGTGGAGCAAATCAACGTGCTAAACATTAAGCGACGTGCCTGAGACGCAAAGAAAATATCTTAGAGGCTTTGTTTTATCAAATATGAACATTCTTTATTTGTCATTTTTATCTCTTTATTTTTGTAAAAAAAAAAAAAAAGAAGTTAGATTATTTAGAAATGAATAAAATTACATATTAAAAACAAGAAAATATTTTAAAATTTTATTTATTTCTATATTTAAAAATTTTAATAGGTTTTTGACTGTTTTGTTAGTGGGAGCTATTTTTAAAGGTCTGTTTTGAACTTTTTTTTCTTAAAGCAGCCTTTAGCTAAATCAAAAGGGACTAAAAAAGAAATAGACCAAGATAATAATTCTTTTATTACAACAATAACAAATAATCACAAACTGGATTTCAAAAATGTACTATGATTTGCATGACATTTATGGTAACAACTGCAATTGAAGCCTGCGTGCCACATCTAAGCGGTGCTTAGTATAAATACCAACTAGGGCGGAAGTATAATTAGCGAGGTATTCCCAATAGACAACACCGATAAGCCACGCTTTCAGCACCGGTTTTATTGTAAATGGCGGTCTTGGCGGCGTGTTTTGGTTTCTAGCGACTTCAGAAGAAAAAAAATGTTTGCTTTTTGGAAAGTGACCGCCTCCCTGATCGTTGTTGCGGCTTTGACCATCGGATTAGTCGATATTCTCATGAATGTCGAGCCAAATGGTTGTGAAATGACTTATATGTACGAACATCCCCAATATCACGTAAGTAAATGTCACTGTCGGACACTTCTCCGAGAATTATTTTAAAAAAAAATCTTTGCTCTTCATTTCTCGGATATTACCCGGTGTTTTAGGTCAAAAAAAGGTCACCGTGATAGATATACAATCGGCTATTAAAAAAACGAACCTTTTTTAAAAAATGATATACTTTTTTGTAATTTAGTTTATTTTTTCTCTCTTTCCGATCACAATCACAGAAAATGTTTATATTTTTAGTGAATTATGAGTAAGAATTAAAAAAAAAAAAAAAAAAAAAAAAAAAAAATTAAATAAAATGTGTGAATATTTTGAATTTATCCCCTCTCCCATTTTTCAATTACTTTCTTTTTTAACTACCGTGTTATTATTATTATCATTATTATTTTTACTCCTCTTTATTTACAAAACATACAACTCGTTTGAGAGTAGTTGTGCGCTTCGTCTGGTTTAGCAAACATGTCTTGCGGATCGTTAATGATGAGTTCGATCCTCACTGGGCGCCTTTTGCTTACGGCCTTACACTTAATAGATAAATAACTACAGTTACAATATGATTTGGAGTTAGTTAGGATATCTACAAATCTTGATACTATCAAGTTGATAGTCTCCGGCGTCTGAGTAAACATTGTTTTTTATCCTTAACTTTGTTTACAAAAATATATCTAAACTGGAAGATATTTTTATTGAGATTTTTTTGAGGGGAGGAAGTCTTATATGCCGTCAAATACCGTACCCCTCACTTACGATTAAAACGTGTTGATTATGTCCTTCTTGGAGGGTAACCTGTTGAGTCTTGCTTGACCGAGCAGCTGTAATTCGGTTTCATTATCTTGAAAACCGATAGGCCATATGAAGTTCACTAATAATACGATTATTATTCATTCATTACATCGGTCCTTTCAATCTACAGTAAGGACCTCCAATGTCATAATATTGACAGTTTTTAGCAGAATTCAACATTCATGGATCTTTTACTAAAAAAAAAAAAAAAAAAAAAAAAAAAAATCCGTATAGAAACTTATAAAAATGTTCTGATATAATTATTCAGACTCTTATCTTTATAGAAAGAAAAAATTAAAAATCGATTTTTATCTGTTCATTTTTTTTTCATAAAATAAAATGGGGGGGGGGGACCTCGTAAAAAATATTTCCCCTAATATATTTAAGGAAAAACCTATTTTAAACATAATTTCATCAACAGGTAAATAAATAATTACCGAAATTTTCGTGAAAATTTGACTGTTAGTTGATTTTTCATAGAATTTTTTTTAAAAAGCCGGTAGTCATAACTTGTTTTTGGCTACGTTAAATTTCAATTGATTTAATGTGCGAAAATGTAAACATTGATTTCGTTGATAATTTTCATTATTTCCGTAAGCTGAATTAAAAAGAAAAAAATCACCAGGAGTTTTTTTTTAATGTTTCTTTTGAATGGTCCAACAATTTTGAAGATAATATTAACTTTTATTCAGGTTTCATTGTGTTAAACATAGGGGTGGGGGGTCATGAAAATTTGTACCAATGTATATATTGCGAAGGGCCAGGTTAACTCAGTTGGTTGAGCGTTTGGCTAGAAGCCACAAGGTTCCTAGTTTGATACTGGCCCTCGCCAACCCAGCATATGAGTAGCACAGGGATCTGTGCGGTAAAGTAAGGAGCTGATAGTAGGTATGGCACTCCATCTCAGACGCTAAAACAATCTCTTTGGTCTAGTGAAAAGTGGATAGACTCCCTTGCTGATTGGTTGATACCGACTTTAGGCCACCCCGACGACTTTTTATGTATTGTGATAATATACAGTTACGAGGCTCAGATGAACACGGTAGTGAATTACGGTTCCCCAGTTCGTAATGGAATGTGGCAAAGGAGTTTTACAAATGCTGTTATAAAAAATTAAAAGTGAAATGAACCATTGATAAAACAGTACAAGTGCAGAATAGCGCGCAAAAGATTTTACCATTAGAATTTTACGTATAAATAGTATTAGATGAATAGCACAGATTTGGTAATCTGATCTGTGCAGTAAAGTAGGGAGCTGACGGTAGGTCCGGCACTCCATGTTTGCAAAACAATCTCCCTGGTTTAGCGCTGGCAAAAAGGGGATAGACTCCCTCGTTGTCCAACTGCCAACTTTACGGAAACTACCGAAGTAGCCTAACCCTAACACTAATCCTAGCATCTCAAAGGTTTTGAGTATTTCCATGAAATGTAATGCTTTTTATATGTAATCTAAAGATATTATCTCTTGCGCGCTATTCTACATTAGTACCAATAAAACAAACAGTAAAAAATAATAAACAAAAGAAGTTTGAGTTAAACAGAAATTCTTTTATATATTATTTTTGATAATGAACAGTTTACAAAAGATATGTTGTGTATTTATTAATTTGTGAATGTAAATGTTTTAATATTACCATATTTGACGGCATATAGGACACACTTTTTTTCCAAAATTTTGGCTCAAAAAATTGCTCTGCGTTTTCTACATCGGAGGTGAAGTTTGAGACCTCCCGTAGGCCTAGGCTAATCTTCTCTATGATGCTCACTAACCCAGTTTAGACTCAGTACTTTTACCTACCCTAAACTCCATGCATCCTTATTTTTATTGTCATAATCAAGGTTAACAGGAGCGTATGGTGGCGAAGATAACAATGTATGCTTAAATACACTAAAAACTTTTTTTTCCTGAATCTGACCTGCTGAAATGGGGGTGCGTCTTATATGCTGTCAAATATGGTATTTTAAAAGCTTGCTTGTTTATCAGTCCCGAAGTTCCTTAGAGGATAAAGCTTAGTTACTGTCATAAAGTTCTTGGACAGACAACTTTTAGGCTTTTAGGTGTATTGTCAAAGATGGTGTGGTTACTATCAGTTTGTTTGGTGATTTTAAAAATCCTTTTTACTCTTTTTGGCGGTAAAGTAGGGCAAAGTTCACATGAGGGTCAAAGATTGTTACAATACAAAAATGTTTAATGTAAAAGAAGGAAGCTACTTGAAAAGTAACGGAATCTCAACAGAAAACGAGTGGACTGTAAAATGCTCTTCAAGCCATTCACAAATCTACCAAGCAGCTCAATTCCATGATTGTTATGTTTTTGGTTTTGAGTTCATCAGGAGTAAATGTGCACCATTTTAAGGGCTTTCCTCTCAAACGGTTTTATTTGCATGCCGGACACCTTCACTGATGTGAGGCTCCAGTATATCGTAGATATAGGGTCAAAGGTTGTTAAAGTACAAAAACATTTAATGTAATACTTACATTCATTATTCAAATAAAAAGTAAATTTCAGTCATTTGAACTTTTCTTTTCTTTTATTTACTCAAAAATTACATTTAAGTTCCCCATATCCACCATAAATTCCCATAAATTACATTTAAAAAAATTAAAATTAATTAAAAATTAAAATTAATTAAAAAAAAATTAATTACATATTAAAATTAATTTAAAAAATTGAAATTAATTAAAATTAATTTTTTTAAATGAAAATTGATTGCATTTTAAAATTGATTTAAAAAAAATTAAAATTAATTAAAATCAATTTTTAAAAATAAAAATTAATTACATATCAAAATTAATGAAAAATAATTGAAATTAATTAAAATCCATTTTTAAAAATGAAAATTAATTACATATTAAAAATAATGAAAAAAAATTGAAATTAATTTAAAAAATTGAAATTAATTATAAATTAAAATTAATGAAAAATAAAAATTAATAAAAAAAATTTCCTCCAACAATGCAGTATCTGATCAGTATCGAACCCGGAACCTTGCGATTCCTAGGTGGGTGCTCTACCAACTGAGCTAAACCGGTCCCTTATATTTGCTTATTGTAAGATATCCTCTGACATATAAAAAAATATCCTGTAGAAGTTATTCCCCTTAGACCAATTTAAGTTACCTGCCTTACCTTGAATTATTCCCCTTAATAGTCCTAGTTCTCATTAGGGACAAAGTCCTAATGCACCAGCTACTTCTGCCTTCGGTGCGTATTCTCGTTCTTTCAAATCAAGTTGCCGTTCTGACCAGATGTGGAATTTGTCTCTCTCTAACCACTTAGATCTTATGAGCACTTAGGTAGGTGCATTCCTTTCTCACTTGTCACTTAAATCGTTTCCTCCTTAGATTAAAGTAATTTTTTACCTTTATTCTCTGTACTAAGCAGTGTTTATTACCGGTGTTGCTATTATACTTACATATATACAAACTGCTTATCGTGATAATTTCTTGTCTACTCCCCTTATACCCTGTCATGTTATTGCAAGCATCTGTCAGCCCTGTTAATTCTTCCCCGTTTGTGTCTTGTATTTAGACAATATTATATCAGACACTTCCTGTTACCTTTTAACAGCCATTCTAAAGGCATTCGTCGACTTTCCTTGCTACCACTTTAGCATGTTAATCCTAAATCTGTTCGTAATTCCTTATTTTAATTCTTATCCCATTTTTGTCTTGTATTTGGCTACACGCCACCGGTCATTCAGCCAGCCCTTTTGCTTAATTTGAGACTCACCATGCTAGTAGCCATCACGTAGGCTACCAGCTTGTTAAGACTCAGTCCCTACTATGTCAGTAACTCAGCGTCGATACTCAGACAAAACCCCATGCTGTATTGCATGTTATCCAGTCCACTCCCTCGTTTAACTCTACACTTCTTGTCATTGTTTTTATCTGTTAGCACTTTAGACAATTTATTTACTTCATTGTTTTCGTCATCACTGTCAATTTTATTCTTTCATGTTTCAGCTTTTTACACTTCTGTGTAATGAATAAAACCTGTCTTTTGTAAACTGTCAGTTTTTCATTACTTGGGAGAGTTGAAACTACACGCAACAAACGCGGCTGCAACACCTTGGATAGGAGAGAGCCGTTATTAGTGATCCGTGATACTTGAAACCATTTGATAGGAATACTTAAAACCATATAAATGTATGCAAACAAATTATTATCATTAAATGCTTGAAACTAAAAGTTGTGTATAGTTTATTAGTATAGTTTCTTGTTTCTATTGGGCATCTTGTTCATCTTGCTCATATCAGGGTTTCTTCTTGGATTGTACCGGGTATCTGCTTTCTTCAGTTAGTGGTTGTCTCTCTATTGGTTCCATCTTGTGTTCTTGAAACAACACAGAAAGTGTATACATTTTTATTCCCCCCGAATGCCTTTTCTCCTGATACATTGGTGACCTGCATGCGTGTTAGAGGAAGCAGAGACAGAATAACATGTCTTGTCCGAATGGGTTACTAGACTCAACTCCACTCCTTGTGGATCGAGATGTGATTTTTTATATATATATAATATATATATATAAAGATAAATCTAATGAGTCAGACGAACCTAATATTAGTTTCACTTAATGCTCTTCAGGGCTAAGAGTCAGATCTTAGCCCTGAAGAACATTAAGCGAAACTAATAATAGGTTCGTCTGACTCATTAGATTTATCTTTATTATTTGCTCTACTTAGGTATTGAGCACTTTTTACTTATTAGCTATTCTCCTAGTGGTTATATGAATATATATATATATATCTTATATACATATATATACATATAAATTGTTTTTTCTTTTGGCCAAATACTGTACCAATAGATTATTTTTTGTTGGTACGACTATCTTGGTCTTTTCTTTTTTTTTCAAAAATTTTTTTCTCCCCTGTTGATGTTTGGTAGTATATTTTTACAATCAAACTATTTGCTGGGTTTTTTTCTCACCGCAAGGATTTACCAACATGCTTGGTATATTAAATTATATATATATATATATATATATATATATACACAAAAGCAATTAAAATATCATTAGTTTTAATTCTGGTTGTTTCTAGAACATTCTAAATCTGATAGTTCCTTTTTTCTCTGAATTTTTGAGATGAGGCTTGATAATTTGGATTATTGTCCTTAACTTTATTGTTATCTACACAATGTTTTGGCCAATGAGCCCTCCATTGTTCTTCAGGTATTTCTTGTCAGACTTAGAAACCTTCTCTTTGAACTTGGGAGCCTTCATGTTGTAATAGGGAGTTCCTGAGTCCGAGAAGAAATACCTGAAGAAAGCCGGGGGGGGGGGGGCACTTTGGCCAAAATGTTGTGTAGGTAACAATGAAGATGATAGCTCCTTATTTTAAACTTTGAATATAAAAATCCTTAGATTTGTTTTATCTGAACCATTTTCATCAACTTCAAAGAGAACTCCTTTGAAGATGGCTGCCACACTGTCTGGAATTTTAACCCTTTTCCTGTATGTAGGATCCATTTATTTATTCATCTATTTGTTAAGATTTTTGGTTGACCAAGTCTTTCTTTTTTTTTTTTTTTTTTAATTTCTTTATCAACCTCCTGCCATAATGTAACATTCGTATGAAGAATAGTTACTTGAAGCTATAATTGTTTAGAAATTATTATTTCACTCTTTGTGAGTTTTTCACATCAGCCTAAGCTGATTGTCTTTCACTGGAATCTCAACAAGTGACAACAAGTCTCCTGGACTCTTATTATTATTATTATTATTATCATTATTTACTTGAAACCATATTGCTTGAAAAAAGACCCTTGATTTTGGTATTAAATAACCTGCCAGTGGTTGACATGCTGTAAAATCAACCAACCCCCAGTTTAAGTCTAGACCTTTCAGCTGGGGCTTTAGAATACACTGACTGCACCTCTGCAGAGGGGTAAAACTCCCTCAATGAGGCTACCTTATGGCCGTGGGTGGCAACCCGTGGTGCTTAAGGACGGAATCCTGACATACAACACTCCACTTTGGTCCTTACTTAGGTTAGATGGGCATTCGGAGAAGTCACTTCTGATCAATCGACTGGTCATGTCAAGCCCTAGCAGCTATATAATTGTCCTAACCCTTTTGCCCTATGGCAAGCCCCAACCCTTCTTATCATATATGTGCTAGAAGGTGGTGGCTGAGGGTCATCATGTCCTGGGTATGTTGATGTTAAACTCTGTCTGATGGTGAGGTTCCAGTTCTGGAGGTCTGAGGAATGTGGAGTACCCCTTCATCACCATTAATCCAAGGTCCACTCTGACCTGGAGTGGTAATACCTGTTATGGTCCCATCTGTGGGGGTAAATAGAAAAAAAATGAGTTTGCAAAAATGTATTAAAAAAAAATTGAGTTTTTAAAAAAAATTGAGTACCCATCAAGAATGAAGGGAATAAAATGTCTTCAACATAAAATAACCCAACAAGCATTGACATGCCATAAAACCTAACCAACCAACCCCAATTTGAGTCTTCTATCATATCACAATGGTTAACAAAAAAAAAGCAAAAAAAGAGGATTTCAAATTTCAGAGATTAATTTCAAGGCTGACAGTCTAGCAGTCCCCTTGACAGTCTAGCAGTCCCCTTGTTCTTAGCCGTTTCATCCTGTTACTTAAACTAAATATAATAAGCCACACAACGTTAAGAAACATAAAGCCTGTTGGTCCAAAATAAACTATGAGATGTTATTATATAATTAGAAAAAAAAAAAAAAAAGGAATATTAATAGTTCTGTAACTATAATTATTGTTACATTTATGAAATTGTTTAAAGTCATGTAATGATTATTAATTGTTGGGTCAGTGGAAATTCCATGGAATACAATGCATAATTGGACAAGAGACACTTAACAAAAATAATAAAAGGTATTTATTAAGAACTAACAAAAGTATGTGCTGCTTGGGTGCAAGTAATTAAGTTTTAATGTTATAAAATATATTAAATTAGAAAGACTAACAAAACTAAATAGGAACAATATAAAAATATTATACTTACTAGCAAATATATGCATCTGGGTGCAGTATTAATGTCATAAAATATTATATTAAATTAGAAAGTCTAAAGAAACTAAATAAGAATGCAGATAAAATGATTTGAAACAGAGAGGGGTATAATCGAAAAATATAACAGCTGTAGCTTCCTCTTCCATCTTTCCTTGCTAAACTTTTCTAATTTAACTATTTAGTTAAATAAAGAATAAAATTACAGTTATTTCGTTTTGTTGATAGATTTCTTTTAAGATTTATCTCCGAGATTTTTGCTCTTATTCATTAAGATAAAATCAAATAATTAGAAATCAACAATATCAAGCACATATTTAGTAAAATCAAATTCTTAATATCAATATGCAAATTAGGTTTGCCGTTCACACTGTAATCCGCTATTTGTTGTATATATAAATACAGGTGCATGTTATTAGTACGTAGATATGGCCAGCAGTATTAATAATGAAAACAATTTTATTAATAATTGAGGCTTGAATAAAAATGATTCATGGAGAATGTGATGTATAATAACTAAATGGATAGTGACTTGAGTAGTGATATAGTTTCGGTTACAGACAAACAAACACATAATCTCCATTATAATAAGATTTTAATGTTGCTTTAATTAATTTCTATATAAAATTATATAAGTTAAGAGTAAGGAAATGAATCTGACGGTATATGTATAGATAAAAGGGTATGAAAAACACATTTTTGTTGTTAAAATTAATATATTTTTATATCCTTTTGCATTGCTGATATTGACAATATTTTGATTTATTATCATCTTATGCATCAGAGCATAATGATAATTAGGTCTGTTTTTTTTTTTTTTTTTTAGATGTAAATGTTTTTAATCTGGATTCATCAAGAGATAATGGAGGCACCCATTGCATTTTCGCCAGAGCCCCTTTGGCCAGGTTGTAGCCGCAATATCACTGGGTGCCAGACCTGTCCATATTGGGTGTGACCCTACCAGGAACTTAAGTTCCCAATAGCATGTCTCTGACTACCAAGTTTACATGGCCCTGCAGCGATGAGGAGGGGTTAGACTTTAGAAATAATGGGCTAGATGGCTGTTGAGCAAAGAGCTTCCTCGCCCTTTTACAGGTTTTGTTTTTCGTTTTGCAGTGTGTCTAGCCACCCTCCTCACAAGAAAAAATCTGTGGGGTTACCGGTTTTAGTCGCTGATGATCCAACTATGAAACAGGTAGTACTGGGTTACATAGTACCAGTAGTATATTGAGTGACCTGGCATATAATTTACATATGAAACAATATAGAAATTTTGTTTAATAGGAATAAAAATGTGAAGTGTTTAAGAAAAGAAAATAAGAAATAAACAGGGAAGGATAAAAGTCTAGGAGGGGGGGGGCAGAACAGCAAGAGTTTGGTAAATGCTAATGATCCCCAAAAAGGTGGATGACAGACAAGAAATTCCACCAAACCAAGCTCCCCAGGGGAGTAAATTTCACTTTCACATTTCACTTTTATGGTTTGAATTCAAATTATTTTCTGAAAATAATATCATGCAGCATGGTAACAATATTTAAATTAAAAGAATTTAAAAGTGCAGCGGGTTAGCTCAGTCGGTAGAGCGTTCGGCTAGAAACCACAAGGTTCCTAGTTCGATACCGGTCCTCGCCAACTCAGCGTATGAGTAGCACAGGGATCTGTGCGGTAAAGTAAGGAGCTGATGGTAGGTGTGGCGCTCCACCTCAGATGCTAAAACAATCTCCTTTGTCTAGCGCTAGTGAAAAGGGGATAGACTCCCTCGCTGACTGGCTGATACCGACTTTAGGCCGCCCCGTCGACTTTACTTTTTTTTTATTCAGTTTAACAAACAGATAACCAAATATCCAGCCCTATTTCTCATTCGGACACTAACCCTGACTAAAATAAATTTTCATATTATATACAATGCTGTGTGACGTCCTACTTTATTGAATACATTTGCATATTCAGAAATGCAAAGATTAAGAGTGAGTATAGAACATAATTTTTTTTAGTTTTAAAACTAAACCTGAATTTATGGAATTAAAACTGACTTTTTTTTCTTTTATTTTTACAGAAAGTGCCATTATCATCAAAAGTCAGCTCAAAATATCCACGCTATAATCTTTATGTCTATGGAGAAGGGTAAGTTTGAAAACTTCACTTTCATAAAGAAGTTTTATAACAGGATTCATTCTTGTCATGTGTGTGTATGTGTGTGTGTGTGAGAGTGTGTGTAGTAAAATGTCATAGAAAGATAACCTACTCGAGTTTCACCATGCAGATCATCAGTGCTAACTGCAATGAAGTAATTAAGAACAAAATATATATTCCCTGATAAGTCACCCACTTTTCATGTGTGTGTGTGTGTGTGTGTGTGTGTGTATGTATATATATATATATTATATACCAACACCTACAAAAACAAACACACTGACCACGTGATTCCAAACAAACAACTCCCAAACCTAATTAAAAACTCATTAGCCATGTGCCCTCATCAGAGATACACATATGCATACACATCTTTCTATACATATATAAAGGGCAGTTGTTTGAATCTGTATGTCTAGAGAAAACTTTGAAAATAAAACAATTAACGACAAAGTAAATATATATATGCACATTAAATATCACCAGGGCTTGGTTTTTGAGCAAAAATAATGAAGATTTGATTTATATTTAGGAAGATATTTAAAAATTCAAATTTGAAAAGTTACAAAAGGGAAAGACATTTGTATGTTATTTTGTTTATCTTATGTTTGTATGTTTTTTGTTTTGTTTTGAAATATAATATTGATTGATTTGAATTAATTGAATCATTTATATCTTATTTTTTTATAAATTGTAAATCATTGAATGGAAATTTCTTAGTATATTGTTATATAATTCCGTGGGGGTTTTTATGGGGCAACCAGCGAGGAACTCCCTCGTGATAAGTAATAATGGATCTGCAAGACTAACTTTTAAAAAATCCCCCCTCTACCCAGTCGACGCTGGGTAGCCACTTCTAGTATATAAATACACGCAATTTTTTAGAAAATCTTCAGGTATATATAAGAAAATCTCAAATGAATTCAACCAGAAGATGGTTTGCACTGAATAGATTTTTGTCCAAATTTTTGTGGTGATAGAGAGAGAGAGACAGATTAGAGAGGAGATGGTCTTACTTTTCATTACTTGTTACTTTATTGATTCGTCTAACTCGTTGCTGCTAACTGGTTTATTTCTTCTTGAGCTGAGCTGGGCATGGCTTGTTTTTTTAATAAGTAACTAACAAGACTTGTGTTTGCTTGATCAAGCTTTTATTAGCCCATATTTAATTCACTGTGGGGCCGACATCAGAGCATGTAAAGCTCTCTGGAAGCTAGGTCGAATCTCAAACCCTAAACTAACTATCATGTGTCTGTCAATGAATGTAAAAATCATGCGCCTCTAAGGGTCAAGGGTTAATAACAGTCCGTTAGTTTTCCATGGACTCCCTGATTCTAAATTGACAGACATCAATTTAAATTCTTAGCTACAGGGTCTATTCGCAATTCATGACCTCATGAATTGTAACATCTATTAATAATGGAGATTCACTTCTGGTTTTTGTCTGTAACAAAAATTACGTCACTGCTTACGTCACATTACCCAAAATTGTCATAACATAGAATAAATACACTCAGAATTTGAACATGCAACATTAGACAGTCCTCATTGTTTTTTAAAACAAGTTTTAATAAATACATGACTGGTATTATATATCTATATATAGCTTGTTTTATTTTAATACATATTTAAAGTTTACATTTCAAATTGTTTTATTTTTTAAAGCTTTAATGAATTTGATGATTTTTCTTACTTAGGGTACAAACTCGCTGACATTGAAATTTTTACTCCCACCCCTCAGGCAATATGTTTCAAAAATCTATTTTTACATTGCCCAGAGGGCGTTTTTATTTTGTGCTAGTTATTATAATGGAGATTTGATTTCTGTCTGTAACCAAAACTATGTCACTGCTTATGTCACAACACCCTCAGGAATTATCAGTGAGTATTTAATTTATAGTCAAAATCATTAATACATAGAATAAACCTTATTTTTTAACAATGTGTCTATGAAAATCTGAGTTAGATTTGCCTCAAAACAGCCCATATTATTAATGTGTTTAAAATCCGGCAATCTGTCTTATATATCACTAAAAAATAAGGGTTTACATAATGTTAATTTGCATACTGGTTTTAACAAAACTGGGTTTAATAAATAATTACTTGGTGTTATTGATCTCTAATATTATTGTTTTATTTTCCAACAAATTAAGATTAATCCTATGAATGATTTTATATAGAAACCAATTAGAATATTAAAATAAGTGTAATCTTTTTATGTGTCCTAATTTCATTAGTCTTTCTAAATTAATATATCTAATTACATTAAAACTTAAATACAGCGGCCGCATATTCTTGCTCGTACAAATAACCAAATCACATTGCTACATAATTAACAAATAACATTGTTTTACAAATAGATAGATATCTATTTAATTGTCTGTTTTCAACTGAATTTATTAATTGTAGATATTTCAAAAGTCCCCCAGTCGGTAGAGCGTCCGACTAGGAACCACAAGGTTCTGGGTTTGATACCTGCCCTCGCCAACACAGCATATGAGTAGTACAGGGATCTGTGTGGTAAAGTGAGGAGCTGATGGTAGGTGTGGCGCTCCACCTCAGATACCAAAACAATCTCCTTGATCTAGTACTAGTGAAAAGGTGATAGACTCCCTCGCTGTATGGCTGATACCAACTATATGCCCCCAACCCCCGACGACTTTACATTTTTTTTTTTTTTCAAAAGTAAACCAGACTCAAGATAACTTAGAATATACAATTTCAATTGCATATATCAATTTTCAAATTTGAAATAATGGTATTTATCACAATTTAAAGAGTATTTGATATATACAAGTAATATTATTAAGTTATTTTCTTTGACCTTGTACAAGTTTTAATCACATTTTGCCATTTGTTTCAGGTACTATGCAGATTCATTAAGGTAAGTTAAAATTTTTAATTCTCTGGTTGGGTTGGATTAAAAGATATATTGGGACTCTTAAAATTTCCCGGTAGTAAGCAAGTAATTTTGGATGAAAGAAGATGAGAACAGCAATTGAAATTGAAGAAATATATATTCGGAAGGTACAAAAAGGTTGCAAATTTGTGGCATTTGCTAACCAGACTTATCTTGCTGAGGGTGAGGTGAAGGTAAAGGTGAGTGCTGGAATATTATTCCACTCTCTGTTTGACAAGGTAAAGGGAGCGCTTGAAAAACACGTCTCGCCTGTTGAATGCTCCTACAATAAGTGACTTTCAGCAAGGGGTTTAATTTTGGCAGCAATATACGATATTGGCGATTTGCCCTCTGGTGCCAGGGGGAGATAATTTAACAATAATTTTTCTGATCTTTGTTAAATGGCATATCAACCTTCATAGGTTATTTAATGCCAAAGCCATTCTTATAGAAGAATAGTAGTGGTAATATTTAACTGATTGTGGGGAGGAGGGATAAGGGGATTCATACCTTTTAGAAAGGGTATTAGTCTAAAAGTGAGCGTAATAGTGTGAATGGAATTTGTTTAATGGCACATCAACCTTCTTGGGTTATTTAAAGCCAAAATCATCTTTATAGAAGGACAATAGTGATACTATTTAACCCATAGTTGGGGGTTTATTTGTCTCATACCCCACTTGTATGGACTGGGCACAAGGCCTCGTTTTTATGTAGGCCCACCCACAAGCCGAAGCTCATGGGTGGGAAAGAACAAAAATTGCTTTGATCCCTTCAGCATTCCCCATCAAGGGGGCAGGTATTGCCTGGGGGGATTGATGCTATTAATTAGTTTCATGTCTATATTTTATGGTATAATTTTATTTCCCTCAAAAAGGAGAGAATATCCTTTATGTTGACATTTTCAAATAGATCTTTTATATTGTTTGCTTTAAAATAACAGTTTCTGATGTGAGCAAAAACCTGCATTCCATGAATAAGTGTTTAACAGTCAAAGGTGTTTGACATGTTTCACATTGTGGTTGTTGTTCTTGTTTGAGTATATAGGAGTGTGTTAGTCTTGTATGACCAATGCATAATCGGGACACAATGATTTGTTCCTTCGAGAATAATTTTTTTTCTCTTGAATGTTTTTTTTTTTTTTTTTTTTTTTTCAGAAACCTCAACATGCACGGAATTCCAGTTCTCTTCATCCATGGAAATGCTGGGAGTTACAAACAAGGTTAGTTACTATGAGCTGACCCCCCACACAAAAAAAAATATTGGGTAATTTATGAGGAAGTGCGTCCCGGTCTCCTGCCTCAGAAATTGCTACAAAATTTTTTGTCGTAATTCTTATTTATTTATTGTAATTTGTTTAGAAATTTATTTATAGAAATGTGTTGTAATTCTTGTTTATTTATAGAAATTTGTCATAAGTCTTGTTTAGATATGAAGATGGATATCTATCTATCTATCTCAATTTGTTCATCTTTTACTTTGTTTATATATATCTATCCACCCATCTCCATTTGTTAAAGAGAAGCCCACCCCCTCTAAAATACATTTAATGCCCTAAGTTGGTTGTTTTCTTTCAAGTAAAACCGCCGAGATGACATAGCTGGGGACGTTATTTTAATAGTCACCGGGTAGCAATTTCTGAGGCAGGAGATCGGGATGCACTTCCTCATAAATTACCAAATATTGAAACATATAAAAAAAAGTCATAACTTTCTTGTTTTAGATTCAATTTTTATATTATTTTTGAGATATAAGTAACCTAAACAAATTGAAAATATGAAAGAACAAATCTTATTATAATGGAGATTCAGTGTCTGTAACTGAAATTACATCCCTAATTACATCACTATACCCTCTGGAATTGCGTATGTTTATCAATGAGTATTTAATTTATAGTCGAAATCATTAATACATAGAATAAACCTTATTTATTAGCAATGTCTATGAATATCTGAGATTTGCCTCCAAACAACAAATGTTATTAGTGCATTTAAAATTCTGCAATGTGTCTTATATATCACTAAGAAATAAAAGTTTACTTAATACATGGTGTGGTTAATTTGCATACTGGTTTTAACAAAATCAGGTTTAATAAATAATTACTTGGTGTTATTGATCTCTAATATTGTTGTTTTATTCTCCAATGAATCAATCCTATAAATGATTTCATGTATATTGTAGAAATTAAATGCTATATAGTATTAATTGACTTGAATGTTTTTTCTTACTGAATATTGTGTGTTAGGTTACTCTCTCTTTTAGATAACTTAATGCATTATAAGAAATTGGTGTTAGCTCCAAGTTAACACCTCATTAATTCTTATAATAGCAAAAGAAACTCTTTGAAACATTCTAAATTGTAAACTTGATTATTAAAACCAAATAGTTTTAGTTTTCATCTTGTTCTTATTTTTCTAAGTTTGAAACTCTTGTTAAATGTTTCTCTGCAACATATCGCAAGAATATAATCTCTTTTTTTCTTACAGTCCGATCTTTAGCTTCAATTGCTCTACGTAAAGCTGAGAACATGGCTTTTCATTTCAACTATTTCAGTGTGGATCTCAATGAGGTAAGAAGAACTTGTCCAAGATATTTAGAAGAAGACTTTAAAGTTTTGAGAAATTATCAAGTTTTTGGACAACTATTTCATTTTTTGCATTGTTTTTGTTATTGCTGGTGATATTGGTGTGGGATAATAAGGAAGTCTAGAGGGGAGTAATGGGGGAGGTGGAGTTGGGGAGGGCCTTATCGGGAAGTGTTGTATGGGAGGGGCCTAATGGCAAAGTGTAGTTTGGGGAGGAGGAGCCTGGGGAAGTGTAGTTTGGGGGAGGAGGAGCCCAATGGGGAAGTGTAGTTTGGGGGAGGAGCTTATGGCAAAGTGTAGTTTGGGGGGGAGGAGCCTTATGGCAAAGTGTAGTTTGGGGGGGAGCCTTATGGCAAAGTGTAGTTGGGGGATGGTGTAGTTTGGGGGAGGAGGAGCCCAATGGGGAAGTGTAGTTTGGGGGCAAAGTGTAGTGGGGGGGGGGCTAATGGCGAAGTGTAGTTTGGGGGGTCTAATGAGAAAGTGTGATGTGTGTGTGTAGGTCGAATGGAGAAGTGTGTGCTGATAGGGCAATGGGTAAGTGTAGTGGGAAACTAATGTGAACATGATATGGGGGGCACCTAATGAAGCAGTGTGTTGTGTCTAGGAAAGTGTGGTAGTGAGTAATGGGGGAAGGTGTGGTAGTGATGGCAGATAATGGGTAGGTGTGTTAATATTTGATGGTTATCTCCCTTGAAAAATCATAACAATTAGGGTGAGTACGAATGTTGACAGCCTACATTTACAAATCAAATTGTTTTATTCTATAAGTTAATGAATTTTATTGTTAATTTGTTTACAAAATTCTTGCTACAATGTGCCATTTTTTTTCTGTGTTAAAGTATTGTAAAAGTAAAAAAGGGAGAGTGGCCTATTGTCGGTATCAGCCAGGCAGCGAGGGAGTCTATCCCCTTTTCACTAGCACTAGACCAGGGAGATTATTTTTGCATCTGAGGTGGAGCACCACAACTACCATCAGCTTCCCACTTTACCACACAGACCCAAGCTGTGCTACTCTTGCGCTGAGTTGGCGAGGACCAGTATCGAACCCTAAACCTTGTGGTTCATAGGCGGATGCTCTACTGACTGAGCATGTACAGATTTAGAAAAATTAGATTATCTATTAATAATGGAGATTTGTTTCCGGTTTTTGTCTGTAACAAAAACTACGTCACTATACCCGAAATCGTCATAACATAAAATAAATTCACTCAAAATTTGAGCATGCAACATTAGACTGTCCTCATTGTTTTTTAAAACAAGTTTTAATAAATACATGACTGATATTAAATATCTATATATAGTTTGTTTTATTTTAATACATATTTAAAGTTTACATTTCAAATTGTTTTATTTTTTAACCCTTTTAATGAATTTGATGATTTTTCTTACTTAGGGTACAAACTCGCTGACATTGAATTTTTTATTCCTTTTAAAATGATTGTGAAGATCCTTTTTTTTTTTTTTTATTTTTTTATTTTTTTTGAAAAACATACTTGGAGACCATAATTTTTAAACTAACTTCAGCATAAAATAACCCAACTAGCATTGAAATGCCATAACACCAACCAACCATTCAACTAACATTTTTATTTATTTATTTAGGAATTTTCTGGAATGATGGGTGGAACACTCCAGCAACAAACTGGTAAGATTTTTTTTTTTATGTTTAAAATCTTGCGTGTTTATTTTTTTAAAAAACGTTTTTAATGACATTTTCTCTGTGTATGTATATGTGTGTATATATAATAATAATAATAATGGCTGTCAACTCGTATTCGAGTAAGACCATTTCTTGTTTTTTTTGTTTTTTTCATCATAGTTCCAGTAGCATTTGACACTCTATCCTTGTGTTTTCTCAGATGACTCACCAGGCCAGCTCTGGAGAGACATACTCTTCCACATAAACTACATGTTGGAACTTCTCCACTTTGAATGTTACTGGGCTGAAAATTACCCTTTCTAATAGCCCGCTTCAATTTCTGGTGTTTAATTTGATTGGACTCAAATTCTTCCACAGACAGATGGTGGCTCTCCAGCCAGGTGCATTACGAGCTAGCTTCTCGCAGTGTTCTTCAGAGTGTCCTTCAGGCAGTCCTTAAACCTCAATTTGGGTTTGCACTGACAACGTTTGCCAGTTGAGATTTCCCCGTAAAATAGTTGTTTTGGGATTCGGCAATATATATGTGTGTGTGTGGGGGGGGGAGTCCATTTAGGCTTCTTATATAAATGTAATAAAGATGATATGGCTATTAGCATTATTTTCATAGATAGCCTATGTCATTTTTATCACACACACACACACACACACATATATATATATATATTAAAGTAATCCACAGACACATGTTTCGAGGTATCACCTCTCATCAATGTGGTTATACTGTTTAACAGCTACCTCTGGCCGGGTTCGAGACCCGAATGAACTTTCGTTTGCCAATCCTTTTACCTGTACGGCCACAGGCAGCTGTCAAATATAGGAGACTATTTAATCGCTACATTTCTAAGCGGAAATGAAATTCACTAGAGGCCTCAAACTTTTATGTAAACAAGCGAGTTTTAGCTGTACGCCGAATACGGTGAATTTTGCAATTAAATCCCTTCTAATTAAAGTGCTCAACCAAATTTGGGAGCATATAATAATATATATATATATATATATATATATATATATCATAATTTATCCACATTTACCAATATTTTTGCTTGAATTTTTGAGATGAGGAACCATCATTATTATACACTAATGTACTCAGAGTTGTCCTCATCTTGATTATTTTAATCCCCAAATTTTAGCCATTGTACCCTCCAGTGTACCTCAAGTGTAAATAACTGGTCTAGTTACACTTATTTATTTTTGTTTATGAGTAATAATAAATGAGAATTTACACCAAAATTGAGATACAAGCAAAAGGATGAATTAAAGTTTTCTTTGTAAAATTTATTTGTATATCTATGTATGAAAAAAAAAAAGCAATAAAAAGTGAAAATTCCACAGGTATTGCTGGTAGGTATTTTCGCAATCCATTCGCCACAGGATGTGACTCAAGGTTGCACGTATGCGGCTGGCATCCAGTGAGGATCACACTGGTATTACTAACATGGAATTAATCTCTTTTAATAAAACAAATTTTTATATTTCATTTCAGAATATGTCCATTATTGTATAAAGAAGATTCTCAGTCTGTACAAGAAAGCTCGTAATCCACCCTCGTCTGTTGTATTGGTTGGTCATTCAATGGTAAGTGATTTTATTATTATTTCTGCTTTTTATTTCTCTCTTCATTTATTTAATATACTGATGTACAAGGTGTGTCAAAAAGTAATCTGAATGTTAGCTACATAAATGAGAGTAACCTCCCCTTGTATCTTTCACTTTGAGGAAGCCGTTTATTTTGGTCGGCCATTTTCATTTCACTGTAAATCTACACTGAAAATACAAATTTGTTCAAATCAATACAACTGAATGTTTTAACACGAAAATATCATAAAATGTGTTCTTAATAACAAGTTAATTTCAAATAATGCGCAAGCACAATTGAGAACACATTTTATGATATTTTCGTGTTAAAACATGCAGTTGTATTGATTCAAACAAATTTGTATTTTCAGTGTAGATTTATGGTGAAATGAAAATGGCCGACCAAAACAACGGCTATGTAGCTAATGTTCAGATTACCTAAAAAGGTATCAAGATTTTTTTGTACTTTTTGACACACCTTGTATTTTGAAAAAAATAACGTTCCATTCATTCTTCATTTCTATCTTGGTAAATACAGCTTCAGTCTTCATACTTTTATGACACACCTTGTATATATTAGAAAAACAAAATGTTAAAAAAAAAATAAAATGAATTTATTATGATTTTGACACTTAAACATTTCAGTTTATGTTAAACTTTGTCAGGACAATGTAATAGGGAAGAAAAATAATTTTTTTTTTTTTTTAATGACTTGAGTTGGAATTGTGTATGGAGAAAAAGGCTCATAACCATTTATTGATCTGCGTTCGGTTATTTCCTATAAGTCTAACATGATCAAAGGGGAACCACTCTTGACTGATAAATTATTTATTTATTTTCCCATTAAACTAACCCTAAACCCTAACACTAACCCGTCTTCTTTTTTCCTGGTAGATCAATAAATAAATAAATAATTTATCAGTCAAGAGTGGTTCTCCTTTGATCATGTTAGAATTATAAGAAATAACCCTGTGTTCATTTTCAAAATTCAAGACGTAGTTGATACATGCGAAGATGAAAGTCTTTGGTACACAAAGAAATGATCAAAATATATGAAGTATTTCTTATGGACACAATTGATCAAAAGATGAGAAAAGTAATATATATATAATATATATATGTATATAGTAAGTAAAGTCGTCGGGGCGGCCTAAAGTCGGTATCAGCTATGCATCGAGGGAGTCTATCCTCTTTTCACTAGCGCTAGACCAAGGAGATTATTTTAGCGTCTGAGGTGGAGCACCACACCTACCATCAGCTCCTTACTTTACCGCACAGATCCCTGTGCTACTCATACGCTGAGTTGGCGAGGCCGGTATCGAACTAGGAACCTTGTGTTTCTAGCCGAACGCTCTACCGACTGAGCTAAATGTGTGTGAATAGTATCAAATTTTTCCATGATAGGATTCAGCCAAAATTGAGAACTCAAACATACATATAAAAATTTGTCTGTATATATTTTTACATAAACGGAGTATTATAGATTAATAAATATATGAACTGTTAGGATAACTGAGTTATCCCCCTTAATCAATTGGCTATTTGGAGAAGATCAACTGTGGTACTGGTTGATAATTTGCATTGACCAATCAACTGCCACCTCGAGGAAAGCAGTTAGCGAGAGCTGCCTATTTAAGCTCTATGTTTGGGAGACCATAACAGTTGACACTTGGATAGAGGAATCTATGCCAGAAAGAACAACAAATACCTTAGTTCAGAAATAAATTTATTTCGGCATCTTTGCCTCTTCAAGTCCGATTTTCAAATGGAAAAATTATAACCTAACAAAATTTAATAGATTTAGTTCTCTTCATCATGGACCAATTGTTTGCAATGATTTTATTTGCAAAGATCCAACTTTTCTTAACTCAAAAGATGGGAAGAAAAGTTTCAGAAAGTTTTGTTGTTGTTGTTGTTGAATAGTCAATGGTTGACAATTTTGCAAACAAAAAATTCCATCTGATACTGTTTCTGCTTCCTTATAGCAGCACATACTACATCTAAAGATGGTCGGAGAATGTATCGGTCAAAACAAAAACGTGAAGGAATTCAATCTATATATTAATACTCGTGTTCCATTCAGGTTTGAATTCAGGGTTTTCCTTCTCCTAGGCTGATTACCTAACCAAGTTTGAGGAGTCCAGTCTGTCTTCTATTTACCCATAGCTGAAAGGAGAATAGTTGGATGCATATCTTTCCCAGGTATATCAGCGCTATGTGAAATGCAAACAGCCTTGTCCAGGTTTTGAACTCAGGTCCCCAAGTCCATTTCCTATGATGATAACCATTACACCACACACCCCTCCAAAGCTGAACAATTATAATAATATACAATAATGTTTTGGCTCCTTTAAAAAAATGTAATAATCTATATATTAATACTCGTGTTCCTTAAAAGTACAACCGTTATCATCTTGCAACATTCTCTGGTCAAAAATGAGACTGTCCAAATCATCCAAGATGAAATGCAAAAATGTAAATCCTGATTATCGGGTGTCACTTAATTGCTGAATTCTTATTTCTTATGAGTGGCGTCACCTCAGCTAAATAATGGGCCATTCCGTTTTTATTATAAAGAAAGACAGGGAGGAAAAAGGACATGCTACTTTCTATAATAAGAAAGAACGAAAGTAGGGGAAAGATATAGAAAGGGGGATGAGCACCGATAACACTAATCTGCAATTGAACATAATGAAAAGATGTAAAGAACGAAAGAAAGAAAAAAAAAAAGAGTGAGAGTTAAATCAAGATTATTATACTTTTTACATATTGAAGTATTTAGCAATAGCTCTTAAGAAAACAAATCAAACATTGTAATATTTGAATTATCATACTGTGGTATATCCATAGGTCCTGCTAGTTGTCCAAATAATTTTTGAAATTATTATCACAAAATTATCTAAAAAAAATATGAGCAATTCTATGAAAAGAGTTACTTCCCTTGCATTAAATTTTGCCTTTTTATGATTTTTGCAACCAAAATACCGGGTGTCCATAGATTTTCAGTCTACAGGTGATCAGGAATGATTATAATTTGACTTAGCTTCAGGGGCCATTCCCCCAGGTGGCTCCACCCCCTGAAAGGTAGTAGAGTCAGGATCAATAGGGTCAGTCTAAATTTAGAAGTACAACCCATAAGCTGGTGATGTAACATGCAAATCAGTTTCCACAACTGCTTTCTATTGGCCAGTATGTATATATAATATATATATATATATATATATATATATAGGATATGTGCTTAATTGAAGTCTTACCTAATTTTGAAAATTAATTAGTAATTAATGAATTTTTTTTTTTTTTTTTTTTTTTTTTTTTTTAGGCGGGCATATATGTTCAAATGTAAGGCTAAACGAATCTAGAAAATGTCAATCCCTGAATGTACATTTCGACCTATTAGGTCTCATCAGCAAGGTTATAGACCTAATAGGTCGAAATGTACATTCAGGGATTGACATTTCTCATTCGGTTAGCCTTACCTTTGAACATATATGCCTGCCTAAAAAAAAAAATTCATTAATTACTAATTTTCAAAATTAGGTACGACTTCAATTAAGCACATATCCTCGAAAAATTGTTGGCTTAAAGCCATATAAAAATAAACACATTTGTTTGTTTACTTAACCTCATATATATATATATATATATACATACATACATACATGTGTGTTATGTTTATATATATTTCATCATACCCTGACCTACACTCTGACTATCAAATTTCTTCAAAGGCAACAAACTGACCGCATAAAAATACCATACCACACACCTAAACCCCCCTTTTTCTATCTCTTACCCGATTACCTTTTCAATATAAAAGCAGAATGTAAAAGCATTTGTCTCAATAAATTTTGAAGAAGCCTCAATTAAACGAGGTGAAATATCAATTGAATTTAGTTGCTGTGTTGTTATATCCACTTTTTCCTCTATTTTCAACAACATATATTTATGTATAATTATATTTTTGTTATATATATATATATATATATATATATATATATTTATATGTATATTTTTGTTTATATTCCAGGGAGGTGTTGTTGCCCGTGCCTTGTTTACCTTACCCCAGTTTATCACTCACCGTGTCCACCTGATTTTCACGCAGGCCACACCTCACCAACAACCAGGTTTGTAAAAAAAAAAAAACATATATTTAACTCTTAACATCCTGTTGAGTTAAATTTTCTAAGTCAAGAGACCAATTCCTATAATGATTTATCAAAAAATGACTTTTTCTCATCATTGTTTCTGAAATTGCTTGAAAAATACTGATTTCTGCATTAAATAACCCAACAAGGGTTGACATGCCATAAAAGAAACCAACACTTTGAACAATCCCTTTTTTTTCTTTTCTTTTTCCATTGTAGTGGTATCTCTGGACAAATATTTGGTGAATTTCTATAACAAAGTGAACCGTTATTGGGTTGAGAATAGCGACACTCTATTGGCCAATGTAACAATTGTGTCAACTGGAGGAGGTGAACGAGATTACCAGGTGCCAACTTGGAGTACGTCTCTCAGTAAGGTAAGTTCTTTTTCTTTTATTTCTTCTTTTCTTTTTTCAGTTTCTTCTTTTCTTCACAATGTTTTGGGATATAAATAGCTCAACAACTGCTTTCTTGTGGTGTGCTACTTCCAGGATTTGTTAAAAACCGCATGTAGCCTGCTAACCATGACTGGGTACAAGTGTTAAACTGTGTTAATTATTATTCTATGTTACCGTCACCCTCGACCAGGATTGAACCTGCAGAGATAACTGTCACTTAGAACTGTCTTAACTCTGACTATACCAATTGGCCAAATGTTGTACAAGTGTCTATGCACGCAGCATGCACGTCTTCCTATGTGTGTGTATGTGTGCCTGTGTGCAAGCATGTTTGGTTGACACCGGGACCTCGTGCGTATTTAGCCAGCCCCGTCGTTCTATAATTTGTAATCTTAAAGTTAATATTATTCAACCCCACTCCTCAATTAACTCGACCCGACAATATACAATATACATCACCTCCAAATACCAGGATTTGTTAAAAACCGCATGTAGCCTGCTAACCATGACTGGGTACAAGTGTTAAACTGTGTTAATTATTATTCTATGTTACCGTCGCCCTCGACCAGGATTGAACCTGCAGAGATAACTGTCACTTAGAACTGTCTTAACTCAACGACTATATCCACTACACCATGTGTCCAATTGGCCAAAATGTTGTACAGATAACAATAAAGATGAGGAGAATAGTCCAAATAATCATGTTTGATTGGTTGGTTGGTTTATTAATTTTAACGGCATATCAACCTGTCCAGGGTTATATCATGCCTAGCGGTTGGGGTGTAATACATATAGTGTATTCATATATATACTTTTAGTAATTGGTTTTTGCAATGTGTTAGCATTATTTGGAATTATATTGTATGGCATTGATTTGTTTCATGTCTATATTCTATGGTATAATTTTATTTCCCTTAAAAAAGAGAAAATATCCCCAATGTTAACATTTTCAAATAGATCCTTCATATTGTTTGCTTTAAAATAATGTTTTCTGATGTGAGCAAAAAATCTGCATTCCATCAATAAGTGTTTGACTGTTAATCATGTTCGAGTGGATCCTTTAAATATCTAGGATTAGAAGTTGTGCAAACTACAGAAGGAGTGCAAATGAAACAAGAATCCTGCATCTGCTGCCTCACTTAATGCCAAATAAACCCGAATATTTACATCCTTTAAAAGTAGTGTATCCAGTTTGTTATTTGGTGCACCCTGTTTTCATAACCAATTCCCTCAGGTTGTATGTCTCTAACACAATCTCTTGCTCGTCCAGTTAAAGTGAGAAAAACTGTTGGGCCTTGTTTAATCCTTGGCAAATCTGTATACATTTGCCATACTTTCAAGTCGTGCTTCCACTCTCCATAATAATCCTTGTTTTCCAAAATTGCTGGCAATTTTAAAGCCTGTTGATTTGTCATCTTCAGACGCAGTATAGGTGGCAATGTGTAAAACATGAAACAATATAAATTATCCCACAACTGGGTCTTAATCTGCTACCAATGTCAATAAGCAGTTGTATGGCAGTCACCCTAATGGTGGACTATCATTGTATATGTAGTCTGTTTGCCTATCATTGTATATGTAGTCTGTTTGCCTATCATTGTATATGTAGTCTGTTTGCCTATCATTGTATATGTAGTCTGTTTGCCTATCATTGTATATGTAGTCTGTTAATATTGTATATGTAGTAGTCTGTTTGCCAATCATTGTATATGTAGTCTGTTTGCCAATTTGTATATGTTAGTCTGTTTGCCAATCATTGTATATGTAGTCTGTTTGCCAATCATTGTATATGTAGTCCAATCATTGTATATGTAGTCTGTTTGCAATCCTTGTATATGTAGTCTGTTTGCCAATCATTGTATATGTAGTCTGTTTGCCAATCATTGTATATGTAGTCTGTTTTGCCAATCATTGTATATGTAGTCTGTTTGCCAATCATTGTATATGTAGTCTGTTTGCCAATCATTGTATATGTAGTCTGTTTGCCAATCATTGTATATGTAGTCTGTTTGCCATCATTGTATATGTGTCTGTTTGCCATCATTGTATATGTAGTGTTTGCCAATCATTGTATATGCAGTCTGTTTGCCAATCATTGTGTATGTTTCTGTTTGCCAATCATTGTGTATGTAGTCTGTTTGCAATCATGTGTATGTAGTCTGTTTGCCAATCATTGTGTATGTTAGTCTGTTTGCCAATCATTGTGTATGTTAGTCTGTTTGCCAATCATTGTGTATGTTAGTCTGTTTGCCATCCAATATAAAGTGTTTCCTTTGTATTTACTTTATTTTTCTTTTGTTTTGCAGATTGCTAATGACAAAATGTCAATTAGTGCTACGGTAAGTTGATTTTATGTTGTTATCATTGATGCTTACATGTCCTAAGTATTATTTCCTACTTTCTCTTTAGAATGCACCTCTGCAGAGGGGTAAGACTCCCCCAATGGGGCCACCTGTTGGCTGTGGGTGGCGACTCGTGATGCTTAAGGATATAACCCAGGTGGATGAGAAATACTCCACTTTGGCCCTATCTTGGGCTAGACGAGCGGTTGGAGAGGCCCCCTCCAATCAATCGGCTGATCACGTCAAGCCCTAGCACCTATATGATTTTCCCAACCCTATTGTCCTTATGGCAAGCCCCAACCCCTTTTTTATCATATGGGTGCTAGAAGGCGGTGGCTGCGGGTCAACATGTCCTGGGAATGACGTTAAACTCTATCTGATGGTGAGGTTCCAGTTTTGGAGGTTTGGGGAATGTGGAGCACCCCTTTATCACCATTGCTCCCTGGTCCACTCTGACCCGGAGTGGTAGTACCTGTTAGGGTCCCATCTATGGGTTAAATAGAAAAACATGAGTTTATAAATAAAATTGTATTATGCATTAAGAATGAATTTATTTCACAACTTTGTTGGCATAAAATGACCCACCGAGGTTGATATGCCGTAAAACCAAACCAAACCAAACCTACTTTCTCAAAGGTCATCAGATTATGGGCTTTGCACAGTTACTACACTCTGATCCTAGTTAGAAAAGTCTAATGCTTATACATGCAAGCAAACAATAGACAGGATATTATACATCAGGCATGTCAAACCGAGTAGCCCTCTAGGACTACATGGATTACATATGTATGTCATGAGGGCCACATGTATTACATCTAAGTCTTTAAATCCTTCTACTTTAACAGAACAAAATGATGATTGCTATCATTAATTTCTTTATTATCAACTAAAAGCCAATGAATACATATCTAAAAAAATATTTTTGTTAAAAAGGAAGGTAAAAAGACTATACTGACTGAGTTCAAATAATAAAACGTATAACTGTCACATTCAATTATAGCCATGTGGAAATGAAAAGCAGGAGAAGGCAAGAGGAAAAACTCACTCCAGTTTATTGACTGAGTTAGTCTCCTCCTTCCACAATTCAAAGGAATGGGTGAGAGGCAATGTGTTGATAATAGACTCTGCAAGAGAAGGCAAGAGGAAAGGCTCACTCTCTTTGATTGACTGAGTTAGTCCCCTTTTTAAGCAACTCAAAGGAAGGAGGTGAGAGACAATGTGTTGATAATACTCTGTTTCTTAATAACACATTGCCCTAATGAAAATAAATGATTATTTTTGCCCAAGAATTTTTGGAAAAAAACTTTAAAAAAAACCTAGGGTACTGTAAAAGCACCATGTGAGAGTGCAGTCTGTGTGTGGGCCATAACCGTGTTTGCTGAGGGCTGCATGCGTCTCACAGTGCACATGTTTGACATTCCTGCTATACATGCTTCTGTTTATACAAATATAATATAAATGATTTTGTAAATTGTATTTTGTAATCTTTTTTGATTAGTTGGTTGTTATTTTCAATTTACAGACAACAGCTGTTCCTTATGCTTGGGTCTCTACTGATCATCTTTGTGCAGTTTGGTAAGTAACAAACTCAATCAATTATTTAATCCAGGTTAGATTGGGGGGGGGTAAATAGCCCTTCTTAATTATTAACTTCTTTAGGTCTATATCAACTGGTAGCAGAGCGTAGTTCTCAAATCGACCTTCAAGATGGTGAAGTTTACGATAGCCCCACCTCAGCTTGAGCTCAGTAACTACACTTCATGGAGAAACGAAATGGTGTTCTGGGAACACGCTACAAATGTAGATAAGAAGAAACTACGCTCTGCTACCAATGTAAATACGTAGACTTTTATCTTCTAACTTCTATTTCTAATTTATTTTCTAATGGGCACTCAGCCCCACCTCAGGTACATCGTACCTGCAAAGAGAGAAAGAGCAGGTTAACATCAACTATCCAGGCTGAGTCCTCTCTTGTCTTCTAGTCGTCTTGGGTTGACTTGGGTTTTGTCTTCATGGAGTATTGCTTTGAGTTCTTTTTATGAACACAAAGACATAGTTAAAACTCTGGCTCAAAGTGGACCTGGGAGTAACAGCAATTCATCAGGGCATATTTTTCCTTAACTAAATAAGGTATTTTTCCTTTAATTAAAACTAAATAAAATACTAAATAAAATTCACACACACTCATCACATAGTATAAAGGGGGATGCTGTTACTTCAATTAAATAGGGTATTTTTCCATTAATTAAAATTAAAAATATACACACACACATTTTATTAGCATAAACAGTGACGCTGTTACGTAGTTTAAATTTGAGACGCTAATGTTTGTCAACAAACTTAAAATAAATTTTTTTTCCTCACATTTGAAGATCAACAAAAAGAAGCCCAACATACCAAAAATAGAAGCTCGCAGACTTTTTGTTTTTAGTAATAATTTATTTTTCCTTAAACCAATGAAAGCCCGGATGAAGGTCTATCTAAACAGACCGAAACACTGCAGCATAGGCGTAATAAACATTATTCGTTTATGAAACTTATGTTTTTTTCAATTTTTACAATATTACAAACTAAATCTTGTATTTTTCCTTATTATAAACATATTAAAGTGTATGTGTGATTTCAATGCTCAAGAACATCTCTTTTTTTTATTTTTAGGTGTCGTCAAATTGTACTTATAACCAAGAGAGCCATGTTTGACTTGGTTGACCGCACCACTAACCAGGTATGTCACTAATACACAAAAAACAAAGATGTGATAAAACACTTGACTGTCAACTAACTGTACTATGAGTTCTGATGAGTAAATAAACATTGTTTTGTTAGTATAAATAGTATTTGTCTGTATTAGTATTAGTAGGATATGGCTGACCATATATGGAATGAAAAAGGAAACCATCTACCCTTGGCGGATAAAGTTAGAATAATAGATATGAAGTGATCAAACAATGTGTTTGAAATGGTGAAGGCCGACAATTTGTGGGAGATTATGTGCTTAATTAAAGTTATACCTAATTTGTTAATTAATTAATTATAATTAAATGAATTTGGTGTGCATATCGGTTTAAATGTAAAGCGTAAACAAATCGAGAAAAAGTCAATCTCTGTATGTACAGCTCTGCTGATGAGGCCTAATAGGCTGAAATGTACATACAGAGATTGACTTTTTCTCGATTTGTTTACGCTTTACATTTAAACCGATATGCACACCTAATTCATTTAATTATAATTAATTAACAAATTAGGTATGACTTTAATTAAGCACATAATCTCCCACATAATAGATATATAAAAATGAAGATGAGGACAATAGTCCGAATAATCCAAATAATATAAATTATCAAGCTTCATCTAAAAAATATCAGATATATTTTCACAAATGTTTGCTAAATACAACAAAGATAAAGATAGTAGACTTAGAAATGTGTGGCATCTTCTTTTATACAAAATAAATAAATTTGAAGTTTTCCATTTTTCTTGTTGAACATGGATCTTTTACCCCCCCCCCCACAATTAAAAAAAAAAATTAAAACAATACCTGTATAATTTAATCACATTTTATTTACAGGTGTGTAAAGGGCCGGTTTAGTACAATCTAACAACATTCTAATACAGTGATTCTGATAGCTTTTTGATTTAGTATGTCCTGGGATGCACATATTTGCTTTGAATGAGTCCCCGGGAAAATTCATGGGTCCCAACTAAAGTTTCTTAATAAATTGTAGGGTTTTTATTTATGATCTAGGGAAACAACTAAAGTTGTCTAACTCCTACCTTGTAACCAATCTAGTGTAATTCGTTTCTAAGAAAATATTGAAATGTAATTAGTTAGCTTGAAATGGTAAGGAAAGAAAAAAGAAAAAAAAATCTTTGAAGTTACATGACCCATGTGAATGTCAATATGTCAAAATATACTGTCTTTGTTGTTTGGATTTGAGGCCAAATTACAATACTTTTGCACTTTTCAGATCTCAGATAATTTGGAGTTCAAAAAGAAAGTTCTTGAAACACATTTTCTTGAGCATCCAGGAAAAACCCGTCCATTGAGATCCTGGAAGTCATCCATTGATATTGATCCAGAAGCTCCGTGGATGATTCAGGAGAAACGCGCTTGGAATTATCACCAGAAGAAGGTAAGAACTCCTCTTGATATTCTGAAATGGAACACCTGTATAAAAGGAGGTGGGGGGGGGTGAAGAGTTACCCCAAAATCACTGGAATTACTTGCAGCAGTTTTAAAATTGAAAACTTAATAACACATTAAGTTATAACATATATATATATATATATATATATATATATATATATATGCTGTAGATAGAAGGAAAGTGGTCAAGAAATGATCAACTCAAAACAAGTCACAGGGTGGTACGTTTCGTCTGTATGCACAGACTTTCTCAGCCGATTTGGATATATATATATATATATGAGAAGAAAATATTTTAAAAATATAACAAACACAGGATGTTATGATCAGGAAACAATTTAAAAAAAAAAAAAACGCATATAAAAATTAACGGTTAATAACATCATATTCACTATACACTTAACATCTTTCATTTTGTCCCTCACATAAACATTACTAACAGTGTCCTGAAGATGGTACAAAATACCGAAATGCTTAAGTATTGACACGAAAAAAAATTGTTTCCTTATCATAACATCCTGTGTTTGTTATATTTTCAAAATATTTTCTTCTCATATTGTCGGATTAATTTCCTCACCGTATTTCCATTATTTATATATATATATATATATATATTTACTAAATGACTATCATTTGTACAACGTGAGTTATTAAGTTTTCAATTTTAAAACTGCTGCATGACTTTATGAACACCATATATATATATATATTATATGAAACGCGGTCATAATGAACATTGATCTATGAAACATTGTAAAATAAATAAATATTAGCTATTACAAACTGTGATTGAGCACTGTATTTTCTTTGTTTCATCGCAAAAAATTTTGTTTTTACATATACTATATATATATATATATATATATATATTAGTTGCTGTCTAGCCACTCTTATGAGATGTGAAATGTCAAAGCACAGTGTCTGTAGATGGCTTATTTATATATATATAAAATAGAAAAACACAAAGTATTCCAAAAAGATGAATTTAATACCTTGTGTTTTTCTATTTACTACATATTGTCAGATTTATTTCCATAATTTACTCCCATATATATATATATATATAATGTGTGCGTGTTATAAAAAATAAAAATACTATTTTTTGTAAGCATGAATGGATGGTGGATGTCCATGTTAAAATAGACTAATATTTAAGAAATACTTTAGACTTACCAATTGTATCCAAATTAATAGCACCCATCTATGGGTTAAATAGAAAAAAATGAGTTTATAAACAAAATTGTATTATGCATTAAGAATGAATTTATTTCACAACTTTGTCGGCATTAAATGACCCACCGAGGTTGATATGCCGTAAAACAAAACAAACCAGACCAAACCAAATTAATAGTGTAA
>CM042164.1:79989542-80039542 GCA_023376005.1 Doryteuthis pealeii | reverse complement strand
TTGAGATAAGGCTTGATAATTAGTATTACTAGCAAATATATGCACCCTCCGGGTGCAAGTATTTAAGTTTTAATGTAATAAAATATATTAAATTAGAAAGGCTAATGAAACTAAATAAGCATGCAGATAAAAATATTTGAAACAGAGGGGGGGGGGTATAATCGAAAAATAGAACAACTGAAATTTACTCTTCCATCACTCTCGTCTTTCATTGTTATTTTTTCTAATTTAAGTATTTAGTTAAAAGAGGAAGTAAAGAATAAAATGACAGTTATTTTTTCTTGTTAATGGATTTAATTTAAGATTCATTGAAGAGATTTTTGCTTATATTCATTAAAATAAAACCAAACGGTTAGAAATCAATAATACTAAGCACATATTTATTAAATCGATTTTTTTAATATCAATATGCAAATTAGCCTTCCCCTTCACACTGTAAACCGCTATTTTGTTGTATATATAAATGGAATTGTATGTTGTTAGTATGTAGATATGGTTAACAGTATTAATAATGTAAAACAATTTTATTAATAATAGGTTAAAATAAAAATAAAATCCTTGAGAATGTGATGTTAATAACTAAGGGAATTGTAACTTGAGTAGTTTCGGTTACAGTTAGAAAAGCACACAATCTCCATTATAATAAGATTTGTATTATTCGGACTATTGTCCTTATCTTCATTGTTATTTGTACAACGTTTCGGCCAATGTACCCTCCGGCCTTCTTGTTGTACTCGGGAACCTTCTTGTCGTAATTGGGAGCCATCACGGATCTTTGAACCTAACCCTTTATTCAGTCCACGGGGATATCCTGTTCTGATTCTGCTAACCAAAGCTTGTGTTAAGCTGTGTTAATTATTATTCTGTTACAGCTGCCCTTGACCAGGATTGAACCTGCAGTCTAGAGATAACTGTCACTTAAATCTGTCTTAGCCTAGTGGATAAAGGAGTTAGGTTATGTGTCCTATTGTGACAGTTATCTCTAGACTGCAGGTTCACAAGAAGGTTATAATGATTTTCCATTTATCTAAAATTAGAAAAAAAATAAAAAAATAAAATAAAGACACACACACACACACACACATCGTAGTATAAATGGGAACACCAACGTATAATAAATTTTCCATTCATTAAAATTAGTTTCCAAGAATTTTCGGGATAAATTATGTCACGTAGTTTTAAAATTAAGACGTCGACATTAGTCAGCATTTTTAAGTCTGTCTTTTTTTCCTCATATTTGAAGATCAACAAAAGCAGCCACACACCAAAAGCAGAGGCTTTGTTTTTTATTAATAAATCATTTTTTCCTTAACCCAAGCCCTGATGAAGGTTTGTTAAACCGACCGAAACACTGCAACGTAGGCTTATTAAATATCATTTGTTAATGAAACTTGTGTTTTTCTAATTTTTACTATATATATAGTAGTGTATGATTATCACCATCTCACTTGGCAAATAAGTGGTGGGCCGGTATTTTGCAGTATTATTAGGAGAGTGCTCAATATCTGTGATAGAGCTATTATATAAGGCTGAATAAATATAAAATTAGTTTGTGTATATATATTTATTCATTAACACCAGGAATGTTTGAACAATAACATAATCCACATAATGGTTTCATGGATTCTAACAGTATTACAGACAAAAGATAAATATATGAGTCCACATAGTATGTTGTTAGAATAGATTCCTGTAAAGATGCTTATAATTCCGTGTTCTAAATCATTTTTCTTTTTCTTCTTTTCAGTTCCAATTGTACAAATCTCTCAGAAAAAGGAAGACCACTTCTTCCAAAAAATTCATACAAAAAGGTGAGTTTCATTTTTTTTTATTTTTATTTTTTTTTAAAATCTAAAAATTTATTTCTTAGTTTTTTATTGCTTTTTTATTTTTATTTTTAACTTATTTTTTATTTATTTTTGTTTTTTTTTCTTCTTTCTTTTTTGTTTTTTTTCTTTTATTCATTTTTTTTGTTCTTTTTAATTTTTTTTGTTTTCTGTTTTTTTTTGTTGTTATTTTTTTTTTTGTTTTTTTTTTTCTTCAGTTTTTTTGTTTTTTGTATTTTTTATGATTTATTTTTCTTTGATTTAAAAAAAATTTTTTTTTTTTTTTTTTTTTTTTAATTTTAAAATTTTTTATTTCTATTTCTTTATCATTTTTTTTTTTTTTTTTTTTTTTAAATTTCTGATTTTTTTTTTTTTTTTTATCAAATTTTTAGAAATATTTAAAAAAATTTTTTTAATCATTTAAAAATTCATCATTTTTTTTTTTAACTTCCACAGATTAATAATTCTTTTACATTGATTCTATGAGAAATTGTCACACAAGAAAGATTTATTCTTTCACTTTTTTCTAAATCAAATATTTTTGTTCACATTCATCATCACATGGTTTTTAATGGATAAAACATATTATTGCCACATCTGGTCCTACTGCATCTGCACATAATGGCTTGGTTGGAATTTACAGCATGAGTAGCACAGCTTGAGTAATTTGATCTGTGTGGTAAAAGCATCTTGAAGCTGACGGTAGGTGTGATACTTCACCTCATCAAAACAATCTCCCTGGTCTAGAGCTAGCAAACTAAGGGGATAGACCCGATCGCTGTTCTTCTGGTACCAGCAATAGGTCAGACTGCAGACTCTAGATGTCAGTTTCAAGTGACGATTGCAATAATCGGTTTCTTCGACTGCAAAAAGTATTCTGCCAGCAACATCCCAGTAATTCTTATACAATTCCATTAAGTTCACTTCACTTTAACATCGAAACACGACACACCATTCTCTCCACTGAAAAGACATTCTGTTCGAGAGAATTCACCTTTGGATTTATTTCCGCAGTGGCCGAAGCACTCAGCTAACAGGGGTGACAGCAATTCCACCACTCATGATCAGGAGGTTGCGAGTTCAATCTCGAGTCACTCGCTATACCCCCCCCCGTCACACAAGCCAGACACACATGGACGTGCTTAGTCCTTGGGGCAGGAATTCTCAACTCCACAGTCCCCACCTCTGCCACTTGCCCCGTGCTCTCTGTTACACTACCCCCCCTGATCTCAACAATTGCAGGGTGGGAGGTGGCCTTTTGGTCTGCATGCTCCTTCGAAGTGGTATGTGCACCACAGTCTCCACCTCTAAATTGTCCAACGAGCTAGTGGTTTCATCTTTTGGGGAACTACTGGCGACATCCATTAGACTTTACTACTTGAGTCTGTCTCAGCCATTGAAGTTTATTTAAAAGTTTTGGCAATAATAAAAAAATTTTTTTACTGTAGGTTTTTTTTTTTGTTTCCAATAGTAGTAAAGTTGGTGGAGTGGCCTATTGTCAGTATCAGCCAGACAGCAAGGGAGTCTATCCCCTTTTCACTAGTGCTAGACCAGAGAGATTGTTTTTGTGTCTGAGGTGGTGTGCCACACCTATCATCAGCTCCCCATTTTACCACACAGATCCAAGCTGAGTGCTGAGTTAGTGAGGGCCAATATCGAACCCGAATTCTTATGGTGAATGTTCTACTTACTGATACTGTACTAGCAAGAATATGTACCTTCTGGCATAAGTATTCAAGTTTTAATGTAATAAAATATATTAAATTAGAAAGACTAACAAAATTAAATAAGAATGTTTTAAAAGATTACACTTATTTTAATTATATTCTAATTTGGTTTCTAATAAAATCATTCATAGGATTGATTTTAATACATTGGAGAATAAAGTAATAACATTACAGATCAATAACACCAAGTAATTATTTATTAAACCAGTTTTGTTAAAACCAGTATGCAAATTAACCACCCCATATATTATGGACCCCTTTATTTCTTAGTCATATATAAGACACATTGTAGGATTTTAAATGCACTAATAACATGGGCTGTTTTGAGGCAAATCTAACTCCAATCTTCAGAGACATCTTTAATAAATAGGATTTATAATAAATAGATAAGGTTTATTCTATGTATTAATTATTTTAACTATAAATTGAATACTCATTGATAAACTCATGCAATTCCTGATGGTATTGTGACATAAGCACTGATATAGTTTTGGTTACAAACTGACACCGATTCTATATTATAATAAAACTAGCAAATATATGCACCCTCCGGTGCAAGTATTTAAGTTTTAATGTAATAAAATATTGTATTAAATTAGAAAGGCTAATGAAACTAAATAAGAATACAGATAAAAAGATTTGAAACAGAGGGAGTATAATAAAAGATTTGAAACAGAGGGAGTATAAAAAAATGGAACAACTGAAACTTACTCTTCCATCACTCTCGTCTTTCATTGTTATTTTTTCTAATTTAAGTATTTAGTTATAAGAGGAAGTAAAGAATAAAATGACAGTTATTTTATCTTGCTAATGGATTTCATTTAAGATTCATTGAAGAGATTTTTGCTTATATTCATTAAAATAAAACCAAACAGTTAGAAATCAATAATACTGAGCACATATTTATTAAATTCGATTTTTTTTAATATTAATATGCAAATTAGCCTTCCCGTTCACATTGTAAAGCGCTATTTTGTTGTATATATAAATATAATTGCATGTTGTAGTATGTAGACATAGTTAACAGTATTAATAATGTAAGACAATTTTATTAATAATTGAGGTTTAGATAAAAATAAAATCATGGAGAATGTGATGTTAATAACTAAGAGAATTGTGACTTGAGTAGGAATATAGTTTCGGTTACAGACAGAAAAACACACAATCTCCATTATAATAAGATGTTTATTTCCCTACCTATTTAGTCCTTTGTCTTTGGTATAGTTTAATTTTTTTTTTTCTTTCTTTCTTTCAGTATGTGATACTTAAACTAGCTGAATTATCTGAATATACTCACATCATACTTATTGTTGCTGCAAACAGTCCAGTGGTAAGTAAAAAATCATTTTAATTTATTGGAAATTATTTTCTCAAAAATGTACCTGGCTTTGACATGTCAACTCTTTTTTTGTATTATCTAGATTTTTCAGACTCTTGTCCTCATCTTTATTTTTATGGCTTCTTCATCATCTATCTATCTATCTATCTATATATATATATATATATATATATATATATACACACACACACACACACACACCCAACCCCTCCGCACGAGCAGGATGAGACACAAGGTCAATTTCTTAAGCAGAGTTTAACAGGTTTGAATTCAGAGTTTTCCTTCTCCTAGACCGGTTGCCTAACCAAGGTTAAAGAGCCCAGTCTGCCCTACTATTTGCCCATAGCCGGAGGGAGAGTAGGATTCATACCTTTCCCAAGGGTATTAGCACTAAGTGAAATGCAATACCATGTCCAGGATTTGAACTCTGAGCGACGAGTCCATTCCCATGACTTTAACCATTACACCACGCGCTTCTTATATATATATAATAGGGTAGTTGTGGGAATCTGTATGACCGGAGGAAACTCGAAAATAAAACAATTAACGACAATGTAAATATATATACACATTAAATATCAACAGGGCTTGGTTTTTGAGCAAAAATAATAGAGATTTGATTTATATTCGTGAAGATAATTAAAAAAAAAAAATTTAAATGATAACAGCATGGATTTTTTTTTTTCATTTAATATTTTAGATAGTAGACATTAACATTTCTTTTCAGAGTAGCTGGATCAATGCAAGGTCTATTTTTTACATAGGGATTTAAATGGGGCATCCCACGAGGATTCAACTCACGATTCAGTAATAATGGATCTGCGGGACTAACTCCCCTCTACCAGGCGACGCCGGTAGCCGCTGCTAGTACATATATAAAGGGCAGTTGGTGTGTATGTTTGTATATATGTCCAGCTGAAATTATGAAAATACAACAATTAACAACAAAGTAAATATATATATATATATACATTAAATATCACCAATTCATGCTATGAAGATTTGATTTTTATTCAAAGATATATTTAAAAATCAAAATATACATAGAAATAGCATCGAAATTCTACTTAAAAATGTCCAGCATTCTAACTCTCAAAAGTAAACAAATGAATACAACCTTCTTATATATACTAAAGCTGAACAAATCAATTTTTGTCTCCTAAAGGCTTTTTTTACAAAGTTAATAACACAATTATACTAAAAGCGGGTAGGATTGTTATGTTATGAAAAAATTCCATTTTAATTGGTTCTAATTAGTGAATAAATAAATCAAATAAAACCATATTTGCCTGTATTTTATTTATTATTGGAATAATTTTGTAAATTTGGTTTAACTTTTCTCCTGAAAATTCAGCAGAGCAAGAAACCATAATGGTCAAAATTAGTTCCAATGATAATAAATATAAGCTAAATCTTTTATCTCTCTCTTCCTCCTCCTCTCTATCTATTATCTATATCTATATATATATATATATATATATATATATATATATATATATATATATATATATTATGGCAGAAATACATCCCACATTTTAAATTGTCAGCTGTGTGATTCAAGTGAACTTTGGCAATTGGTAATGGTATTTCCTTCTAGCTTACTGTCTTACCATTAATTTAGTATGGATGGAACTTTGAATCGATATGTAAAATTATTCTGACCATTTGCTCAGAACATCCCAAAGCAGAATCACGTTTATGGGCTGAATACGTCTCACAGTCTGGAAATTTTCTTGAGTTGAAGGTCTTCCAGGTGGCTTTCTTTTAATTGATAAACCTATGGTTCTGGAATTTTCAACTCATAACTGTATCTATTATCTATCCAGAACAGCATCATTCCGATGTAACATGAAATGAGCACAAAAAGTTCTCTATGTAGCAATTCAACTAGTCTTTAAAAAAATTACGCACATGTAACTGATTGTATCTGGAAAACAGTGGTAAGACATTAGCTAGATGGATCTACCATTACTACTTGCCTAAGTTCACTTGCACCCTACAATGAGCAGTTTAAAATGTGGGAGGTATTTCTGACAAAACCTGTAGAATTTAGAGGACAAAGATAACAAAGATACCTTTGAAATGTTTTGGGTTTTCCGTCATGGCATAATGGTTCACAAATTCGACCCACAAATCTGTTACTACTGAATAACAAGTTTGATTTTCACTGATGGGTTGGGTAAATACCTACCTTTTTTAAAACGTTTACATTTAGAAGCTTTTTGTAGAAGTTATCCCCCTGAAACAATATGATACTGTCACATTCCAACTAGTGTCCAGTTGGCAGACAAGTGTGCAAGCTGTAACTCAATATAGTCCCCACATTGCTGGGAGCATATTGCAGAATGATGGATATTTATCTAGCACCATATCCACACCAAGACCAGCAGCCAATCAGAACTCACGGAATGGGATCACCCAGATGCAAGTATGGAATATTCCTGAGTGCTATAAATACCAATTGCTTTATGTACAGATTTGGTTATACTTAGTTGTTGCTCAATTTAACACTTTTCATTCAATTTTCATTTTATTTTAGATTCTTTTTTTAATTAAAAAAAAAAAAATCTAAAGAAATACGAGGTGTGTCATAAAAGTATCGAGATTGAAGATGTATTTACCAAGATAGAAATGAACAATGAATGGAATGTTAATTTTTTCAGAATACAAGTTGTGTCATAAAAGTGCAGAGTTTGAAGATGTATTTACCAAGATAAAAATGAACAATGAATGGAACATTAATTTTTTTCAGAATACAAGATGTGTCAAAAAGTACAAAAATCTTGATACTTTTTTGACACACTTTGTATATATTTACTAAAAGTGTCTTTAATCAAAAATTTTGTATAGAAGAATTTGTTTCTTGTTTCATAGAATTGAAATCAGTCCAAGCCATGATTTAACTAATCATATCTGAAAATAAATGGTAATACACTAACTAGATGGAGCTACCATTACCACTTGCTTAAGTTCACTTGCAACACACAGATGACAGTTTAAAATGTGGGAGGTATTTATGCTGTATTATAAGCAATTTCTACAAATGTTCTGCTTTGTATTGTTTTGTGCATTGTTTTAAATAGGAATCTAAAAATTAATTCTCTTGTTCCTTAATTTTCCGACTGTTGCGACACTCTCTGGCTAAAAATGAAACCGTCCAAATCATCCAAGATGAAATGCAAAAATATAAATCCTGATTATCTGGTGTTGCTTATCCGCCAAATTATTATTTCTTATGTGTGTTGGCACCTCAACTAAATAATGGACCATTCCCTTTTCATTATAAAGAAAGAAAGGGAAGGAAAAGGACATGCTATACAGAAAGAATAGAGATGGGGAAACATAGAGAGAGGGGGTGAGTATGCAGATGTGATAACGCTAATCTGTTTTAGCTGAACATAATGAAAAGGTTAAATCAAGATTATAATACTTTTTACATATTGATGTATTTTGCAATAGCTCTTAAGTAGACATATCAAATGTAATAATTAAATTATCATACTGTGATATATCCACAGGTACTGCTAGTTAAATATTATTATGTATGAATTTTATAAGATTTAGCTATAAATTTGGGTCCTTGTGTTTGAGATACCTTCATTAGACTAAACCTTCTTAAATATTATAACTGGATTCTCAAAAAAAAGAAGAATTTACAGTCATGGATAATAATTCCAGTTTGGTCTAAAGGAAATGAATTATTATCCATGATAATTAAATATTACTGTTGTATATTACTATTATTTGTATTATTCGGACTATTGTCCTCATCTTCATTGTTATCTGTACAACGTTTCGGCTGATGTGCCCTAGGCCTTCTTCAGGTATTTTTTGTCGGAATCGGGAACCTTCTTGGACTCGGGAATCTCTTGTCATAATCGAGAAGGTTCCCGATTCCAACAAGAAATACCTGAAGAAGGCTGGAAGGCACATCGTCCGAAACGTTGTGTAGATAACAATGAAGATGAGGACAATAATCCGAATAATACTAATTATCAAGTCTCATCTAAAAAAAATTCAGAGAAATAGTAATGTTGTATAGTTATCTATAAATTGACATGTTGTATTTCTTCTTAACTTCTGGATTTGTTATTTGCATGGTTGTTATCTTATCTCTGGATTCTGTTATCTTCTCTGGGGCTGATAGATGTTATCTATCTCTGGGTTAATTGATGGCTTCTTTTGTTTCTGAATCTGAGTCGTCTTGCATCGTTGCAGAGTTTTTAATTAACAAACACAAGACTTTACTTTAATTAGAGCTCTTTATTATTTATAAGATCCAGATTAACAGACATGCATATGAGAATTTAGTTTGAATGGATAGATCTCGTGCTGGTTGATATATAATGAAGTATCTCAAAATGCGTATGGTTTGCAAAAGAAAAAAATAGACGAGAAGGTTTGGATTAATATCGTTTTATTTAAAATAAACAAAAGCTGGAATTGTTGTGATGGTAATTCCTTTTCGCTGCTTGGTGAAATGAGGGTAGGCGTGGGGTTGAAAGTCAGTTCTGGCTCTGTGTGGCGCAGGTATAGTATGGTGCCTCTTTGATCCTGCCTGTCGGGTGATGTTCCTTGCGTGGAGGCCCTCGGTCAACTGCCTTTGACTTTAAGTCGGCTTGTTTATATAGCAAAGGATAGGATCCAAAATTCTTTTGAAGGGTTTTTGGGGGAAGTCTTTTTATTGGTTGAAAAACATTAAATCAAGGTTATTTTTATTGTTTATAAATTTTGATTTTCAATTGGAAGTTTTTTTTTTTTTTGAGCCTATGTGTAGAACCATGTTATTTTTGGTCACTTCGTTCTAGGCCACTGTTGAGTCAAGTTGCTGACCCCAAACGGAAGTTATGTTTGTTTTCTTTTGTTTTGTTTTAAATTTGTTTTGTTGGTGAGTGGATGTATTGTGTTAGTAAGGATTGTGAATCATAAAAGATATCTTATTTCTGTCATAACATGGTGAACCAAAGAGGTCAAACGCACCTCAAAATCTGTCCTAATTTTTCCTGTGTTTTTCCAAAACCGTTAGTTTGAATTTAAGCTACACTTATACATAATTAAAGGGCTCTCTATCAGTTATGTAATGTTAAAACTGGATTGTTTTGGTTTTAAAAAACACATAATGTTCAATTATTATCAGTTAGCTCCCTTTAGACCAAACTACCTCAAATATGACTGGATTCTTTTTTTTTTTTCTTTTTTTAAAAGCACAATTTACAGTTATTATTAACAATTAGCTTCCTTTAGACCAGTGGTTCTGAATTCTTTTAAACCCATGGACCCCCATAGCCATTCCACAGAAAAAAAGCTTATATTTTTTCACTAACAAAAAAGTAAAGGAATTGTATAAAAAAATTAAGAAATAGTAAATGATTTGTATTATTTGTATTATTCGGACTATTGTCCTCATCTTTATTATCTGCACAAGGTTTTGGCTGATGTGCCCTCTGGCCTTCTTCAGGTATTTTTTGTTGGACTCGGGAACCTTCTCGAACTCGGGAACCCACTTCTCGAACTTGGGAACCTTCTTGTCATAATCAGGAGCCTTCACAGAACTTTGAACCTAACCCTTTATTCAATTTAAGGTTATAGACTGTTCTCATTCCGTTAACTATGACTGGGTACAAGTGTTAAGCTGTGTTAATTATTCTATGTTACTAAAATTATCATTGTGTTTGTATGAATATAAGATGTGATCAATACTGTATTTTAAACTTTTAAAGGTCTGTAAATACTTTTAGTAGATAAACATTTGTTTTATTTGTATATTGTTATCATTTTCAGTTTTCAATTCGACAAGAATATGTGGTGTCGATATTGAGCTTTGTATATTGTGAGAATTTTGCAGGCAGTATGATTGTTTTTATATTATTTCAAATATATCCAACCAATAAAATAATTCTGATCCTTTTTATTGTACTCTGATAATTATTTTGCCTCATATAGACCAATATTCAATGGCTGAATGGAAAAAACTTAAAACATAGAAGTGCAAATATCTAACTGATGTAGCCTCGGTTCTGAGCAAAAACCAAACTATCTTTTTGGTACAAATAATGTTCAATATATGTAAAATAATAATACATTTTTTTGTTATTAATGCAGTGACACAATAGGATTTTTCCACCTATGAAAAAATCAGAAATCATCAATAACTTAAAATTGGTTAATTTTAAGACTTTTTTGATAGCATTTTTGGATTCCTTGGGCTAAAAAGCTTTTATAAACCAATTTTTAGGAGTAGGGAAGCTTTAAAACTCATTTTACAGATAAAAATAGATTACAAAAAGTCGCCATTTTTGTCCCCCCCCCAAAAAAAAAAAAAATTAAAAAAATTGGAGAGCTAAAAATTGACATAACTATGCCAATTCTTGGAATTGGAAGCACAAATTTGGGGGATTGTCTTAGTTTAACATAGTCCACGCCTGGACAAAATTTCAGGAAAACTGAAGCGGGTGGGTGACATGGCCTGGATGATTTGACATGGAATTACTCAGTTGATAGGTTTTTTTTTTAATGAGACAATCTAGTTATATCATTCCCTTTAGAGTAAACTATCTCAAATATTACAACTGGATTGTTTTTTAAGACACTATCTACAATTATTATTAGCAATTGGGTTTGCTCAGTCGGTAGAGCGTTCGGCTAGAAACCACAAGGTTCCTAGTTCGATACCGGTCCTTGCCAACTCAGTGTATGAGTAGCACAGGGATCTGTGCGGTAAAGTAAGGAGCTGATGGTAGCTGTGGCGCTCCACCTCAGATGCTAAAAAAAAAACAATCTCCTTGGTCTAGCGCTATTGAAAAGGGGATAGACTCCCTCGCTGACTGGCTGATACCGACTTTAGGCCGCTCCGTCGACTTTACTTTTATACCAAACAGCCTTAAATATCACAATTGTTATTACTTTTACTCTCTCTCATTCTTTTTTTTTTTCTTTTTTTTTTTTCATCATGTTTAATTGAAATAGATTAGCGTTATCACTTTAGCATGCTCACCCCCTCTCTCTAGATTTTCTTTCTTTTTTCTTTTTTTCTCTGTAGCATGTTCTTTTTCTTCCCTTTCTTTAGAATAAAAATGGAATGGTCCATTATTTAGCTGAGTTGCAAGATGTTAACAATTGTACAATTAAGGAACACAACTATCAATATATAGATTTGCTTCCTTTATACTAAACTGCCTTAAATAAGGACCAAAGTAGAGTGTTGCATGTGATGGACTGCTCAGCCACCAGGATTCTGTCCTAATGCAGGCAGTGCTAGTCTCTATATATGAGGGTGTTTTATCTTCATTAAATCTAAGTCCCTAATGATGTCTGCTGACAATGTTTCTGCAATTTAGGTTTATCCAATTGGAATCAAATATTTGCCAGGTGAAAAGCAAACCAAGTGTTTAATAGACTTAATGATCATATCATTTGGAAATAAAATGGCCTCAACTTAATAAAACATGTATGATACAAACACAATTTGTCTTGCTTTATTGCTTACTAGAAGTGGCTACCCAGCATTGCCTGGGTAGAGAGGGGAACCTGGTGTATTAATTTGTTTACTTTTGAGATTTACAAATGCTGGAGATTTTTAAGTAGAATTTCAATGCTATTTCTATGTATATTGAGATTTACAAATGCTGGACATTTTTAAGTAGAATTTCAATGCTATTTCTATGTATATTGAGATTTACAAATGCTGGACATTTTTAAGTAGAATTTCAATGCTATTTCTATGTATATTGAGATTTACAAATGCTGGACATTTTTAAGTAGAATTTCAATGCTATTTCTATGTATATTTTAATTTTTAAATATCTTCAAATATAAATCAAATCTTTATAATTTTTGCACTAAAAGCAGGAACTGTAATATTGAATGTGTATATATTTACTTTGTTAATTGTTTTATTTTCATCGTTTCATCTGGACATGCATACACACCAACAGGTCCTTTATATATGTTCTAGAAGCAGCTACGCAACATCACTACTAGTTGGTCACGTCAAGCCCTAGCACCTATAAGCTTGTCTCAACCCTATTGCTCTTTTGGCAAACCCCAACTCTTTTTTATTGTATCTGTGCTAGAAGGCGGTAACTGAGTGTCTTAGTGTCCTGGGGATGACGTTAAACTGCATCTAATGGTGAAGTTCCAGTTCTGGAACTCTGGGGAGCGTGGAGTAACCCTTCATCGCTATTACTCCCATGTCCACTTTGATCCTGAGTGGTAGTACTTGTTATATATTCGACATAAAATAGCCCAATCAGCCAACCAATCATATAGAGCGGTAAAATAAATCAGTGGGGTAACCTATTGTTGGTATCAGCTGGACAGCAAGGGAGACTATCCCCTTTTCACTGGTGCTAAACCAGAGAAATTGTTTTGTGTCTGAGGTGGAGTGCCACACCTACCATCAGCTCTTCACTTTACCACACAGATCCAAGCTGTTTTACTTATGTGCTGAGTTGGCGAGGGCCAGTATCAAACCTAGAAACCTGTGGTTCTGAGGTAAATGCTCTACCAACTGAGCTAGAGGGATAAAGAGGTTCATGCCTTTTCTTTGTGTATTAGTCCAAAAGTGACTGTAATAGTGAGAATGGTGTTCAAACTCGCTTACTTCAATGTCACAGTCCAGCACGTTAATCACTGCCTTCTAGCACATTATAATAAAAAGGGTTTGGGGTTTGCCATAAGGGCAATAGGGTTGGGCCAATTATATTGGTCCTTTGGTTTGATGTGACCGCCTGTTTAGCCTAAGTAAGGATTAGAGTGGATTGTTGCATGTCATGGACTGCTCAGACACCAGGATTCTATCTTTAAGCATCACGGGTAGCCCTATTGAGATGGGGGTGTCTTACCCCTCTGCGGAGGTGCACTCGGTGTATTCTAAAGCTCCAGACAACAGGGCTGCTGGTTTTTAGATGTAATCTCTTTCTCTCTCTCTCTCTTTCTCTCTCTGTCTTTCTCTTTCTCTGTCTTTCTCTTTCTCTCTTTTTCTCTCTCCCCTCTCTTCTCTCTCTCTCTTTTTTTTCTCTCTCCCTCTCTTTTTTTTCTCTCTCCCCCTCTCTTTTTTTTCTCTCTCCCCTCTCTTTTTTTTTTCTCTCCCCCTCTCTTTTTTTCTCTCTCTCTCTCTTCTTTTTTTCTCTCTCTCTCTCTTTTTTTCTCTCTCTCTCTCTCTCTCTCTTTTTTTCTCTCTCTCTTTTTTTTCTCTCTCTCTCTCTCTTTTTTCTCTCTCTCCCTTTCTTTTTCTCCCTCTCTTTTCGCCCTCTCTCTCCTCTCCCTCTCTCCCTCTCCCTCTCTCTCTTCCTCTCTCCCCCTCTCTCTCCCTCTCTCTCTTCCCCTCTCTCTCTCTTCCTCTCTCTCTTCCTCTCTCTCTTTTTCTCTCTCTATATCTACCTTATTGTAAAAGGGTATTTCTCACACCCAGCATCAGTAACCTTGGTAATCATGATTTATATTAACGCAATACACTTAGAATGCTTAGACAGACAATAAAGCAATTTACATACAGATGGATGGATATTATATCTACGAGCAAAAGTATGTGCCCCCTGGGTGCAAGTATTTAAATTTTAATGTAATAAAATATTAGATTAAATTAGAAAGGCTAGTGAAACTAAATAAAAATGCAGATAAAAAGATTTGAAACTGAAGGGGGTATAATCGAAAAATAGAACAACTGAAACTTACCTTTCCATCACTCCGTCTTTCATTGCTAAATTTTCCTGATTTAACTATTTTGTTGAAATAGTAAAAAACCAAAAAAAACTTGAGTTTAAAAAAAAATTTGAATATCCATCAAGCATGAATAGAACAAAACGTCTTCAGCATAAAATAACCCAACAAGGATTGACATGCCGTAAAATCCAACAAACCAAACCAAAGAACCGTAAGTATGGCTCAGTGGTAGAACCCCAAACTAATTGTTTGAGGCTTGCACCCTTTAATTATGTTAAGTATAGTTACTTGAAACTATAATTGTTTACTAAAGATTATTAATATTAGTTACTTGAAACCATATAACTATGTGAAAACAATCGACTATTATTAAATAGAAATAGTTACTTAAAACCTTATAATTATTAGTATTAGATAGGAATACTTTAAACCATAAAATTGAGTGCAAATTATTTTTATTAGATAAGAATACTTGATATCATAACTATGTGCAAAAAAAAATCTTTGGACCAAGTTACCTTTTAAGCACCCCAGGGGCGACCTGGATTCAGAAGGACATATTTCGCTTTGCACCATCAACATCCGGTTGTTTGTTAGGGTTAACAGTTAGTTTTATAATTTAAAAAAATGCGTCTAAAAATCATCTGTTAACAAACAATCGGATGTTGACGGTGCAAAGCGAAACATGTCCTTCTGAATCCAGGTCGCCCCTGGGGTGCTTAAAGGTAATTTGGTCCAAATCTTTAAAAAAAACAACTGCACAAAAAATGTAAACATAGACATACAATGAAGACAGTTCCCTAACCTCTAGGCATAAAATAACCCTAGATGGGTTGACATGCAATTAGAATCAATTAATAAGGAAATAGTTGATTCATGCCTCCTATCTGCACAATCGCAAGTATGGCTTAGTAGTAGAAGCCCCAAACTAATTATTTGAGGCTTGCACACTTTTCATTCTTTTACACTGACACTTAAACAACAAGAAATTCTTGCTGTTGAAATCAATAATCAATCAATATTCCTGATTCTCAATCGACAATGGATATTCTATAATCGTCTAATGAAATCCGACAGAAGAAGATTTTTTAAAGAAAATTCAACTCCTTTCATATTTATGAAGATTCATCTTGCTGCATTGCATCCACAGAATTCTGTTCATCGATTGCATTTCAGCAGAGGGATAAGACCCCCCCAAATGGGGGCACTTATTGGCCATGGGTGGCGACACATGATGCTTAAAGATGCTCCAGATTTGGAGCTTCACTATCTGATGTGGTTTAGTGTCAAACCTAGAACACCCCTTTTTGAGTAGGTCTTACCCCCCCCCCACAGCAGGGGGTACAGTCAGTATATTCTAAGCCTCACCGACAGGGTGTAAGATAGTAGAATAGATCAGCCAATATATTGTTGTTATGATAAAAGCAAATAAGAACAATAGCCTGAAGAACTCTTGAAATATTTATGCTTGTGCATCTCAAGAAGGCTGTAGAATGACATGGCCAAAATATTGTGATAACAACAAAAAAAAATGCAATCAGTAGTCTGAACAATAACGTTTGAAATATCAGTAAATGTTTGTAAACCTCCAGAAGGCTGTAGAATGAAATGGCCGAAATATTTGATGATAAAAACAAATGCGATCAGTAGTCTGAACAACAATTTTTGAAATATCAGTAAATGTTTGTAGACCTCCAGAAGGCTGTAGAATGAAATGGCCGAAATATTGTGATGATAAAAACAATGCGATCAGTAGTCTGAACAACAATTTTTGAAATATCAGTAAATGTTTGTAGACCTCCAGAAGGCTGTAGAATGAAATGGCCGAAATATTGTGATGATAAAAACAATGCGATCAGTAGTCTGAACAACAATTTTTGAAATATCAGTAAATGTTTGTAGACCTCCAGAAGGCTGTAGAATGAAATGGCCGAAATATTGTGATGATAAAAACAATGCGATCAGTAGTCTGAACAATAATTTTTGAAATATCAGTAAATGTTTGTAGACCTCCAGAAGGCTGAGGAATGAAATTGCCGAAATATTGTGATGATAAAAAAATGTGATCAGTAGTCAGAACAACAATGTTTGAAATATCAGTAAATGTTTGTAGACCTCCAGAAGGCTGTAGAATGAAATGGTCGAAATATTGTGATAATGATAATGACTTTTCTCAAAATTACAGAATGTAGAATTTTTAACCTATTTTCCTCATTGTTACCACTAATAGCTATATAACTACTACTGGTTGTGGTTGCTATGGTATTAGGATGACTATTTTCAAACCGTCCCACTACATACTCTTTGCTATGGTAAGTTGCCCCCCTCCCCCAGTTCTGTACCGACAGATTCTATTTATAACAGGTAACTTGAATAACATTTACTTGGAGGTAAAGAAAAAAAAGAAAAAAAAAAAAAAAGGAAAGAAAGAAGTCTATTCATCATTCTATTCTTCTCATCTCCACAAGGTGTGGTGTGCTTTATTATAACCCCCCACCCAATCCATCTTATCAACATTAGCATCATTATTTCCCCCTCGTAGCAACCACCTTGCTGGGTTCATTCCATTGCTCTTCTCACAGCAAGCTATCGATATCTCATTAATAAATCATCCGGGAGAAGGAAAAAAAAAATTTTTCCTTTTCAAGCATCTTTTCTTTTTCTTTGCATATCTTCCCATTCAGCACTACCCCCCCCTTCAGCGCCGTCCGAATTCTGAAAGATTGTTTGCCTGCGATTCCCCTGTAATTATATCTTACCATTACCAAATCCTTCTCTTGTTGTAAACTTCTTGGCTAGACACTTAATTTTTCACTTTTTGGTGCAATCTCCTTCTCCTCCTTCTTCTCGTTTCCAAGGAAAGGCAGCTTCATCTGGCTTGCCTATTTTCACTCCAACCAGAGAACCATCTGGCTGGCTGGTTTTTATGGCGTGCCAACCCTTGTTGGGTTATTTTATGCCGAGGATGTTTTTTGTTTTATTCATTCTTGAAAGGTATTCAACATTTTTTTTTTTTTTTTTTAAACTCAATTTTTTTTTCTATTTAATCCATAGATGGGACCCTAACAGGTACTACCACTCCAGGTCAGGGTGGACCTGGTAGTATGGTGAGCTCCAGAATTGGAACTTTATCATCAGATAGTCTAACATCATACCCAAGACTCCTCAACCACAGCCTTCTACTACATATATGATAAAAAATGAAGTAGGAAGCGCGTGTTGTAATGGTTAAAGTCATGGGAAATGGACTTGTTGCCCGGAGTTCAAATCCTGGATGTGGTAATTGCATTTCACTTAGCGATAATACCCTTGGGAAAGGTATGAATCCTACTCTCCCTCCAGCTATGGATAAATAGTAGGGCAGACTGAGCTCTTTAACCTTGGTTAGGCAACCGGTCTAGGAGAAGGAAAACTCTGAATTCAAACCTGTTGAACTCCGCTTAAGAAATTGGCCTTGTGTCACATCCTGCTCGTGCGGAGGGGTTGGTAAATATATATATGATAAAAAAAACCTTGGTTCTTGCTATAAAGGCAATGGGTTTGGGACAATCATATAGGTGTTAGGGCTTTAGATGACCAGCTAATTGATTGAAGGGGACCTCTCGCCGACTACCCATCTAGCCTAAGTTAGTGCCAAAGTGGAGTGCTGCATGTTATAGACTGGTCTGCCATCAGGGTTCTGTCCTTAAGCATAAAGTGTTGACACTCTCAGCCAACAGGTGGTTCCATTGGGGCGGGAGGGAGGGAGTTCTTACCCATCTGCCAGATAACAGGGCTCCAGCGAACCAGTGTCAAAAATTAGCCCCCATCTTGGCATCTCTTTGGCTTTCCTGAGGAAGGGTTGGTTTTTGTTCCACCTTTTCTAAATTGGTATCTTTCCCATCTTTTTTTTTTCTGATTGGGCTATTCTATATCCACTAGCTGTTTGTGCAAACTGTGATATCACAAGTAGGTTGGTTGGTTTATTAATTTTAACGGCATATCAACCTGTCCAGGGTTATATCATGCCTAGCGGTTGGGTTGTTATACATATTGTGTATTCATATATATACTTTTAGTAATTGGTTTTAACAATGTGTTAGCATTATTGGGAATCATACTGTATGCCATTGATTTGTTTCATGTCTATATTCTATGGTATAATTTTATTTCCCTCAAAAAGGAGAAAATATCCTCTATGTTAACATTTTCAAATAGGTCCTTCATATTGTTTGCTTTAAAATAATGTTTTCTGATGTGAGCAAAAAATCTGCATTCCATCAATAAGTGTTTGACTGTCAGGGGTGTTTGACATGTTTCACATTGTGGTTGTTGTTCTTGTTTGAGTATATAAGAGTGTGTTAGTTTTGTATGACCAATGCATAATCGGGACATAATGACTTATTCCTTTCTAGACTTCCTTAAAGTTGGTCTGCAGCCTCCCAAAGTGGGTTTGATTAGGAAGAGTTTATTGTGGATACAGTTATTCCAGTGTTGCTGCCATTTTGTATGAAGGAATCAGGATATCTATATATATATATATATATATATATATATATATATACCAACCCCTCCGCATGAGCAGGATGTGACACAAGGTCAATTTCTTAAGCGGAGTTCAACAGGTTTGAATTCAGAGTTTTCCTTCTCCTAGATCAGTTGCCAAGGTTAAAGAGCCCAGTCTGCCCTACTATTTATCCATAGCTAAGTGAAAGTAGGATATCTATATATTAATACGCTTGTTATCATCTTGCAACACCCTCTGGTTAAAAATCAGATCGTCCAAGATGAAAGGCAAAAATGTAAATCCTGAGTATGTGACAAGAAATACCTGATTAAGGCCAGAGGGCACATCGGCCAAAACGTTGTCCAGATAACAATAAAGATGAGGGCAATAGTCTGAATAATCCAAATAATACTAATTGCTTTTATTTTTTTTTAACCCTGGACATTTGCCATAGAACTGTGATAAAAAAAAAGAACTGCCCCTGTTGATTAATACTCTACCCTCACACTTTCCTAATTGACATAAATAATTAATTAGGCCAAAATCAGGTTATATATCACCTAAGGAGGAGCAGAAAACATAAAGCCTGATTTTTATATACAGTGGTATCAGCTGAACGGTGAGGAAGTCTATCCTCTTTTTGCTAGTACTAGACCAAGAAGATTGTTTTGCTGAGGTGGAGAACCACACCTACCGTCAACTCCCAGATGCTTTACTGCACAGATCAGATTACCAATAATACCCTACCAACTGAGCTAACTGACCTTTTAGTAAATAATTATAGATTCAAGTAACTATTCTTAATACAAATAATTTGCACAGTTATATACTATGAACTATTCATAATCTAATATGAATAATTTTCAAACAGATCAAATAGATAAGACTTATAAGTTTAATTCCTTCTACTTGTAACTCAATTTTCTCGTATATCAAATCAATATTCCCCATTGGAATAAACTGAAATGCTATTAATCCATTCTAGTCCCACCAAAAACACCCTAATTTTTTGTTACATTTTAAGAAAATTTAATTTCCTCATTTAAGAAAATTAGAACCGTATTGTATAAAACATAACATAATAAAATAAAATGTAATAAATTGTGCTGTAATATGTTTTATTATTTTTTTTTATTTTTTTAAATGATACTTTTCTTTGGCATAATAAATTTTGAAACTTAAATGTTTTTAGTGAACATTCGCTGTTGAAATTGAGGGTTCATTATATATATATATATATATATATATATATATAATTGTTATAGGTGATATACCCTATAGACTAATGGAATGCGCCGACAGTTACTATAAGTAACAGGGACAATTATGGCTTGAGAGTAAGCCAATGCGAGTCAGCTCATAACTCTATTGTCGGACGTATTTCCCACTTCTCTGTACTGTAAATTGTCTACTCTTTTGTTAATACATTTTCCTACATTTGTTACCTGTCGTTTTGTTCTTATTTGACCCCTTAAAACCCCACAACAATAATAATCTTCATAAAATGACTGCTATTTTAGTACCATTGCAACCAACAAAGCCTTCATCAGATGATGACTCTGGATTCGGGCATGGTTTTGGGACCGAAGCATCATTACCCCTAACCCAAAGTGCCCAGCAGTATCTCATGATATCACCAGACTTTGTCGGTTTGATGTTTGATTCATGCTGATGCGGTTAGAGCTTTATCCTGGATCTTTTTGATGTATTTCCTCTTGTCTGGTGGAGAAAGTCCAAAAATGCCATGGTTGAGTTGGTAATAAATCTTCGGTATCCGACTTTGATAGGAAATACATCTGTTATCCATCCATTTCTGACGCATTGTTCTCGTAAATCTTCATATTTTTCCAACTTACGCTGATGTGCCCAGTCAGGATTTTCCTCAAAAGGAACTGTTAGTTCAATAATGAAAACTTTTTTTGATTAACAGACCAGATGACAATATCAGGACGCTTGGCCATGAAGATTTTTCTGGGGATATAATTTTTTTTTTTTTTTTTTTTTTTTTTTGAGGATCCCTATATTTTGTAAAACCCGTCTGATGAGGCTGGAACTCAAATTTCTTTTTGAGTTTCTGGTTGAAATAAAATATAACGGGATGACACTTTGTTAAGTTTTTCTTTCTTTGAAAGTTTTATATATATATATATATAATATATATATATATATGATGAACTTTCCATATAAGGGAGTAACAGTTCAGTGAAAGATTCAAAACCCAAGAGGTGTTGTTCAGGTAAATCTTTGACACATTGGTGAAATGAATAAAACAAATCTTTTTTTTTTTTTTTTTTTTTTTTTTTTTTTTAATTACCCTGAAATGATGTAAAACTCTGCAAAATTTTAATAGTCTTAATATTTGATTATCAGCTCAGTTAGTAGAGCATCCATCTAGGAATTGCAAGGTTCCTGGTTTGATACTGGTTCCCACCCACTCAACACATAAGTAGCACAGATTGGGTTATCTGATCTGTGTGGTTAAGTGGGGAACTGATGGTAGGTATGGCACTGCGCCTCAGCAAAAACAATCTCCCTGGTCTACGTTAGTGAAAAGAGGGTTAGACTCCCTCGCTGTCCAGCTGTTATCAACAATAGGCCACTCCGCCAACTTTACTTACTTATTCTTATACTTATTCTATTTTTAAATTGACATCATCATTATGTCATACTAGCAGCACTGATATCCATGACAATCTCTCACCAAATGTCCCTATCATTCATTGCCCCCGGCAGATACTCCATGCAGCATCTAGTATCTGTACAGAGTTGGCATTCCCATGTGCTGGCTTCCACAGGAGCACATTGCTTATGAGTTTGTCCTTGCTTCTCCAGCAGTGCCCAGCATGTCTTGTTTGTCTCACTCAATGTACCCAACCAATGAATATTCTAGTGTCCCCAGGACAACAGCACAACATCAATATCAAGCCCTGATACTAAATTATCATTCTCCTAGACTGATTGCCAACTAATTATTGAAAGACCAGTCTGCCCTTCTATTTACCTCTTGATAAGGTAAGAAGTGGATTGTTACCTTTCCCAAGGGTAAATGTTGGATTTGAACACCAGAGGTTTTGGCCCAAAATCAAACTCACTTGGCACATTCTGTTTTGCCATTTAATTCAGAAATTCTCATTCAATAAATACAATATATTGCCAAAAAAAAAATGACCAAAATAGATCCTTTAATTCAGGGATTTCTCACGAAGAGATTTAATATCCTGAAAAAAAATTGTTGGATAGGTCTTTGTGGCTATTTCAGGATTAATTGGTCACTTTTTCTTTTGATCTGTTATGAACAGTTTGAAAGTCTTTTGTTATTGTTATTATTATTATTATTAACTCTATCCCCTAACATCGACCTCTTGGGGTAGGAGAGTTATAATACACAGACTGTATCCACTGTAGAGGGGTAAGACAACCCCCACCATGTGAAAGAAAAGAAAAAGCTGTACAGTCACCTTCCCCATATCACCCAAACTATCCGAGTAAGACGAACAAGACATGCAGGACACTGCTGGAGAAGCAAGGATGAACTCATAACTGACGTCCTCCTGTGTAAGCCAGCACATGGGCATGTCAGTGTGTGCTGTCCAACATAGACGTACATTGACCAGCTCTGCGCTGATTACTAATGCTGCACAGAGGACCTCCTGAGAACAATGAGTGATAGGGACGGTTTGAGAGAGATTGTCATGGATATCTGTGCTACTAGGGTGACATGATGATGATACAAAAAATTTAAAAATGTAATTAGATACCTTGGTCAATTTCTCAGCAAGCTATTTTGGTGAGGATTTCTGAAGAACTGAAGACATCCTCTCTGAAATACCTTGGCATTCAAGAGCAGTGAAAAACTAAAAAAAAAGGAACATGGTTGCTCCAAGGCCATGATTTAAGAGACATGATCTCAGAGCCAAGTTTCCCAACCCTATTGCCCTTATGGCAAGCCCCAACCCCTTTTTATCATATGGGTGCTAGAAGGCGGTGGCTGAGGGTCTACATGTCCTGGGAATGACATTAAACTCTATCTGATGGTGAGGTTCCAGTTTTGAGGTTTGGGGAATGTGGAGCACCCCTTCATCACCATTGCTCCCTGGTCCACTCTGACCCGGAGTGGTAGTACCTGTTAGGGTCCCATCTATGGGTTAAATAGAAAAATGTATTTATAAACAATTGTATTATCCATTAAGAGTTGATTTATTTCAAAACTTTATCGGCATTAAATGACCCACTGAGGTTGATATGCCGTAAAACAAAACAAAACAAATTAAATGAAAGACACGTTTTTATATTTAAATAGTTTTTATTTAATTAAAGAAGAAATAATTCTTTAATAAAAATAAAAAACTATTTTAGTATAAAAACATGTCTTTGATTTGTATGAAATTCTAATGTCAAAAAATCGTTTGTTGATTTTTTTACTAACAACCGGAAGTTAGCAGTGAAAAGCAAAATGTTGTTCTTTTGAAAACAGCTCACAGCTGGGGTACCTATTGGTGACTTGATCCAGATTTAAGTTTCAATGTTTAAGATGCCCTATTTCCAAAACCGATTTAGTTAAAATTTATTTTTAAATCTTATGCTGTTTTTGTCCATACTTTCCTTTATTCTCAACCCATTTTGTCGGATTTATTCGAATCCTCCACTCCTCATATATATATATATATATATATATGGTTGAAAATAGAGGAAAAATAAATTCAAACAAAAATATTCCAGGCCTCTCGGTACATATCACACTGACCTACACTCTGGCTATCAAATTTTCTTCAAAGTCAACTGACCTATCCCTTAAAAATACCATTCCCCACACACTAAGCCCACCCTTAACTTTCCCATTTCTCTATACCACACACACCAAAACCCTTACCTCTTTCCCCCTTACCTAATTACCTTTTCACTATGAAAGCAGATAAAAGGGTGTCTATTGGTGACTTGATCCAGAGTTTTAAAGTTCATGCCTTAAATGCTAATTGAATTCTCTTTTTATTTACAGTCAGCCATTAGTGGTGAATTCTACTCAAGTAATCGTCGACATTTGCTGAGTCCCCTTCCTTCCTGGTTCAACTTGCCCTTCACTTTTTCCCATAATGCCTTGTATTACCAGATGAAATTCTACAAGATGGATTCCTTGATTAAAGCTTATACATTCTCTCTCCGTTCCTACAATTGTCAACCTCGGAGTAATGGTAAGTACCTGTTTCCTTTCTGCGGCTGTAGAGATGCAAACATAGGGCTAGTTTAGCTCAGTCAGTAGAGCGTTTGACTAGAATCCACAAGATTCCCAGTTTTATACCAGCCCTCACCAACTCAGCGTATGAGTAGCACAGGGATCTGCGCAGTAAAATGAGGAGCTGATGATAGGTGTGGTGCTCTGCCTCAGACGCCAAAAAAACAATGCGGCTGTAGAGGTGCAACATAGGGCCAGTTTAGCTCAGTCAGTAGAGCGTTTGACTAGAATCCACAAGATTCCAGGTTTGATACCAGACCTCGCCAACTCAGCATATGAGTAGCACAGGGATCTGCAGGAGCTGATGGTAGGTGTGGTGCTCTGCCTCAGATGCCAAAAAAACAATCTCTTGGTCTAGCACTAGTGAAAAGGGGATAGACTCCCTCACTGTCTGGCTGATACTGACTTTAGGCCACCCAGTGCACTTTAGAGGTGCAACGGTTATCATTGTACCAGCATGTCATTGAGGAAGCGTTGAATCTTGTTGTCGTTGCAAACTCCCTACACACTTGCAGACATTTTTTTCATCCAAGCAACTAGGCATACATTCCATTAATTGGCAATAATTTCAATTGATTTAATGCATTTTGTGCTCAAAACTTGAGTAACTGTGCAAAGTTTATGCTTGGTGGTAGCGTCAATTGGGAGCTCCATCAGAAAGAACTGCCAAGCAAAGACTGAGAGTGGCAGCAAAGTGCGGTCAGGTGCGTGCATTATAATGTTGACAATAGCTACACAAACAATTTCCCTGCATCCCCGATGCTTTGATCTTACTTTTAGGATTACCTTCATGTGTGTGTATATATATATATATAAGTGTTTTATAAGAGAATTTCGAAGACATGAGACAGAACCAAATGGACAGTCACTAACAACAGCTTCAGTTTTGGAGATCTTTTGTAGAAGCGATTTTATCTTGAAACATTAAGAATTATTAAAAAAATTACAGGTTAGCAAACAACACCATAGTTACCTTATTTTTCTTTAAAACTTGCATTGTGATAGCCTTCAAAACCAACCACCAAACCAATATATATATATATATATATATATATATATATATATATATATATATACTAGACAAAATGTGACCTGTTGGGTCACCCATTGAAATCTGGGTAGATAATTGGATTCAGGAAAAGTGAGTTAGCAAAGCGAATTAAATTTTTAAAAATGTAAATTTGGACGGAGAATTAAAAAAAACCATCAAAATCCTTTTTGTAAGATTTCTAAAAAAGGGAACATTTGACGTAATTTAAGCTACGGGCTAGCTGCTTATGAAACTTAACATACAAATATATTTCAAACTCTCTAAATCACTCTCATTATACTCACAGAAAAATTAACATATATAACAAGTGGTAATCCAAGATATACATGCAAACGTCATTACTGCTATTGCGAACACTGTTGTGTTTGTTGTGCATAAGAGAGTAATCCTAAAAATAAGGTCTCCAAGATGCTAGGGATGCAGGGAAACTGTTCATACTGCTATTGGCAACACTGTTGTGTTTGTTGTGCATAAGAGAGTAATCCTAAAAATAAGGTCTCCAAAGTGCTAGGGATGCAGGGAAACTGTTTATTACAGCTATTGGCAACACTGTTGTGTTTGTTATGCATGCACCTGCATACTAGGATGTATCAAAAGTAATTTCTGCTTTTTACAGACATTAAACCTATTTCATATAGACAATCTATGACTATTTGTATTATTTATTATGTTATATACACAACTATTTCATCCATTTGTATCTGGTCATGGTTAATGGAATGAAATCAATCTACCCTAATTAATTAAAAAAAGGTTTCAGTTTGAAGTTCCATAAAGGCTCCAGAGTTTACAAGAAACACCTGAAGAAAACCGGAGAGCATATCGGCCGAAACGTTGTGTATATAACAATAAGGATGAGGACAACCATCCAAAAAATCTAAATAAATACAAATTATCAAGCCTCATCTCAAAAATTCAGACAAATAATAATCTATGACTATTATTAACATATATATATAATATATATATATATATATATATATTCATTGGCATTTCAATCTTGGAAGACTTATAATATAGTTTTTGTGCCCCTGAATTCATAGCGCCTCCTGTGACTGTGAAGTCCAATGTTCGAAAAACATTCTCGACCACAGATGTCGCATGTGAAGATGTTCATGTGTCGGTGCTTTGTTGCCGCTGCTTTTTCTGGACCTCTTGGCTTCATGGCTGTTGTGCCAGGATGGCATCAGACATGAACAGTCCGCTACGGAGAGCCTATATATACATATATTATTATACTAAAGCTGAGCAAATCGATGTTTGTCTCCTAAAGGCTTTTTTACTGTTTAGCTTAATGACACGAAACATTATACTGAATTATTCCTTAGTTTTAGGATTGAGTTATGTTGGAAAAAAAATACCATTTTAATTGGTTCTAATTCGTCATATTTGCAACTAACTCAAAAAACTGGCCTGTCTCTTTCCCCTCTTTCTATGNAGAGAGATGCATCCCGCACTTTGGAGACCTTACTTTAGGGATTACTTGCTGTATGCACAACTTAACACAACAGTGGTTCATAGCCAGTATGAACAGTTTCCTGCACCCCAGCAGTTTGGTAGATCCTTACTTTTTAGATTAATCTCTATGCACACCACACAAACTACAGAGCAGTGTTGCCAATAGCAGCATTGCGACAGGTTTCCCTGCATGCCCCCGAGCACTTGGGTAGACCTTACTTTTAGGATTAGCTTCATTATGACAGATCAAAATACAATCAGTGTTGCCCAACTAGCAGCATGTAGATCAGTTTCCCTGCAATCTCAGCTAGTTGAGACGCTTGACTTTAGGATTTACTCCTCCTAGACAACAAACCACACAGTGTTGCCCAATATAGCTAACACACGTGAACAGTTTTAACCGTGACCCCGAGCACTTTGGGACCCTTGACTTTTAGGATTACTCTCTTATGCACAACAAACACAACAGTGTTGCCATAGCAGCATGAACAGTTTCCCTGCATCCAGCACTTTGGAGACCTTACTTTAGGATTACTCTGTTATGCACAACAACACAACAGTGTTTGCCAATAGCATTTGAACAGTTTCCCTGCATCCCCAGCACTTTGAGACCTTACTTTTAGGATTACTCTCTTATGCACAACAAACACACATGTTGCAATAGCAGCATGAACATGGTTTCCCTGCATCCCCAGCACTTTGGAGACCTTACTTTTAGGATTACTCTACTTATGCACAACAAATAAACAGTGTTGCAATAGCAGCATGAACAGTTTCCTGCAATCCCAGCACTTTGGAGACCTTTACTTTTAGGATTACTCTCTTATGAACAACAAACACAACAGTTTGCCAATAGCACACAAACAGTTTCCCTTTATCCCCAGCACATTGGAGACCTTACTTTTGGGATTACCCGATATTATATTATAGTAATGTTAATAATACTCATAGATTTGTCTATATCAGGTCTGTCAAACTGAGTAGCCTCCTAAGCCCACATGGATCACATATGTATGTCAGGTGGGCTGCATCAATCACATATGTATGTCATGAGGGCTGCATCAATCACATATGTACTGTCATGAGGGCGCACATGACAACTAATTCTTTAAATCCTTCTTCTACATTAACAGAACAAAATGATGATTGCTTTCATTAATTTCTTTATTATCAACTAAAAACCAATGAATACATATATCTAAAAAACAATTTTTTGTTAAAAAGAAAGGAAAAAGACTATTACTGACCGAGTTCAAATAATAAAACGTACTAGTGTCATAGTCACTTTCAATTATAGCCATGTGTTGATTCAAAGCAGGAGTAGGCAAGAGGTAAGACTCACTCCCTTTTGTTGACTGAGTTAGCCTCCCCTCTCTCAACTCAAAGGAAAGGGTAAGAGACAATGCATTGATAACAGACTGTTTCTTAACAATACATTGCTGATACACTTGGGAAAGGTATGAATCCAAATATACTCCCTCCAGCTATGGGTAAATAGTAGGGGAGACTGGGCGCTTCAACCTTGGTAAGGCAACCTGTCTAGGAGAAGGAAACTCCGAATTCAAACCTGTTAAACTCCGCTTAAGAAATTGACCTTGTGTTGCATCCTGCTTGTGCGGAGGGGTTGTTATATATATATATGCATGTATAGAGCCAGTTTAGCTCAGTCAGTAGAGCGTCCACCTGGGAACCACAAGGTTCCTGGTTTTAATGAAAATAAACAACCATTTTCTTTCGTGAATTTTTGGAAAAAAACATAGACAAACAAACTGTGGTACTGTAAAAACGCTGTATGAGAACGCAGTCTACGTGCGGTCCCCACTTGTGCTTGCCGAGGGCTGTATGTGGGTCACGGGCCACATGTTTGACATGCCTGGTCTAAATGTGTGTAGAAATCAAAAAATACTTTGTTTGTTTGTTTTTTTTACGGCATATCAACCTCAGTGGGTCATTTAATGCCGATAAAGTTTTGAAATAAATCAATTCTTAATGGATAATACAATCTTTTTATAAAATACATTTTTCTATTTAACCCATAGATGGGACCCTAATAGGTACTACCACTCCGGGTCAGAGTGGACCAGGGAGCAATGGTGATGAATGGGGTGCTCCACATTCCCCAAACCTCCAAAACTGGACCATCAGATAGAGTTTAATGTCATTCCCAGGACATGTAGGCCCGCAGCCACCGCCTTCTAGCACCCATATGATAAAAAGGGGTTGGGGCTTGCCATAAGGGAAAATACTTTTGATCCATCCTAGTACTCCATGTAAAATGTTGAAGCTCTTCAATTTTAATTACTCCAGAATTGTTTGTACACCATGATTTAATATGTTCGTCTACAGCCAAAGTTCATTGGCCAAATTACCATATCGCAAATAGTTTTATAATATTGTGACAGTTAATTAACTAATTGTAATTAATCACAGGTGCTAAATTGCTTACGTAAAAATAAAAATGATTATTTAAAACTGACAGTATAGATGTTTGCTGTTGGGGAAGTTTATGTGCTGCAGACTTGCTGCTGCTGCTGCTAGTTTAGGGATTTTCTTGGTAGAAATATGTTTTGACATGATGTAAGTTAAGGTTGGGTCAAGTCAACCTCAGATCATATTGATGATTAATAAAAATATAAAAGAGAAAAAAAAGAAAAACACATTCAGTTAGAAATCAATTTATCAGGAAAATACATTGACAGATGATGATATGAATATATTTGGTCAGTGATGCTTTCATTAATTTCTGACCACCACAGTCAAAGCATTTTTTACCTGATTCCTATAATAGCAAAGATATAAATGTACGTATACATGCTCTGTCAATGACATTGTGCACTCTACTTTATAAATATATCAAACAATATTATCCATCAATCTATACAAATGTATATATATATATATATATATATATATATATATATATATATACACATGTACAGTAGACAGTATTTCTGATAAATCCAAGGAACTCAAATGATTTAAAGGGGCAGATTACAGTGCCCCCTTGAGGGAGAATGCCGACAGTATAGATGCTCTGTCAATGACATTGTGCACTCTTTACTTATAAATATATCAAACATATTATCTATCAATCTATACAATATGTATGTATATATATATATATATATATATATATATATATTATATATATATATATATATATATAGTACACAGTACAGTAGACAGTATTTCTGATAAATCCAAGGAACTCAAATGATTTAAAGGGGCAGAAGTGGGTTTATTGCCCAGTGCCCCCCTTGAGGGAGAATGCCGACAGGATCGACGCAATTTTTTCCACCTACCACTCATGAGCTTCGGCTTGTGGGTGGACCCACAAAAAATGTCCTTGTGTCACGCCCTCATAACTGGGATGAGAGGCAAATACCTGTAAATAAAGCCAACAGTATTAATAATGTAAGACAATTTTATCAATAATTGAGATTTAGATAAAAATAAAATCACAGAGAATGTGACATAAATACTAGGGGAATTGTGACTTGAGTGGTGATATAGTTTCGGTTACAGACAAACACACAATTTCCATTATAATAAGATTTAGTAATCATTTATGAGCAATTATAGCTTTAAGTAGCAACTCTTAATACTTAAGTTTTATGGTTTCAAGTGTTCCTCTCTAATATTAATAATTTACAAGTAACCATTCCTATTTGATAATGATAATAATAATACAGGGTGAAGCTGAAGGAAAATGAAAAGATGGATAAATACCTGGACCTTGCCAGAGAATTGAAAAAGCTGTGGAATATGAGAGTGAAAGTGATACCAATTGTAGTTGGTACACTTGGAAGGGTCTCAATAAATTTGGAAAAAAAGACTGGAGGATCTGGAAATCAGAGGAAGAATTGAGACCATCCAGACTACTGCACTGCTGCAATCAGCCAGAATACTCAGAAGAGTCCTGAGGAGACTTGTCACTCAGCCTCCAGTGAAATACCATCAGCTAACGCTGATGTGAAAAACTCAAAAGGAGCGAAAAAATAATAATAATAATTTGCAAACAGTTATATCTTCAATTAATTATTCTTTTTAAAAGTTTTGTTGGAGGCACGTGGTCCAATGGTTAAGAGTCGTAGGAAATGGACTTGTCGACCCGAGTTCAAATCCTGGATGAAGCTACCGTTCACATAGTGCTAATACCCTTGGGAAAGGTATGAATCCAACTATTCTCCCTCCAGTTATGGGTAAATAGTAGGACAGACTGAGCCCTTTAACCTTGGTTAGGCAACCAGTCTAGGAGAAGGAAAATTCTGAATTCAAACCTGTTAAACTCCGGTTAGGGGGGTCACTACTAGAATAGGCTCAGTCCTAATTAGTGATCTATTTCATTAATTTACAAAAAGAAAGATTGGTTGGTTGGTTGGTTGTATTTTATGGTATGTCAACCCTTGCTGGGTTATTTTATATCAAAGACATTTTGTTTCATTCATTCTTAATTGGTAGTCAACATTTTTTTAAAAACTCAATTTTTTTTTTTTAACAATTTTTTTTATTTAACCCATACGAGTGCTGCCCAGTGGGACAGGGTGGACATGGGAGTAATCTATTTCACTAACTAATTTATTTTCAGATAAAAGGGAAAGATGTTTTTTTTTTCTTATTGACATGTAAGGTTTATCTTAAAGCATTCAAAGGTCTGAATAAATGTTGATAATACTCTTTCATTCTCTCTCTCTGTCAGCACTCTCTCTTCTCTCTCTGAGTCAGTTTCCCACTTTCTCTGTCTCTTTTCCATTTCCATTCTCTCTCTCTCTTCCATTTCCATTCTCTCTCTTCTCTCTCTTTCCATTTCCATTCTCTCTCTCTTTCCATTCTCCTCTCCATTCCACTCTCTCTTTCCATTTCCATTCTCTCTCTTACTCTCTCTCCATTTCCAATCTCTCTCTTTCATTTCACTCTCTCTCTTCCATTTCCATCTCTCTCTCTCTCTCTCTCTCTTTCCATTTCCATTCTCTTCTCTCTCTCTTTCCATTCTCTCTCATTTCCTCTCTCTCTCTCTCTCTCTTTCCATTTCCATCTCCTCTCTCTCTCTTTCCATCCATTTCCATTCTCGTCCATTCCATCTCTCTCCTCTCTCTTTCCATTTTCTCTCTCTCTCTCTTTCTCTGAGTCAGCACTCTAGCTGCATTATGTAAATAAGCTGTAATAGTAAAGCTTGTTTTATACGAACGGTATGCTTAGTAGCATTCAAAATAGTCACAGCCATTCCATGGCATTACCGAGAGAGAGGTTAGAGGGGAGGGGGAGAATGAGGATACACAATGGACAAAAAATGGAGAGAGAGACTGACAGACAGATAGACAGACAGGGAGAGGGTTAGGACAATCATATAGGTGCTAGCACTTGACATGATCAGCTGATTGATCGGAGGAGCCTCTCTGACCAATTGAATATGAATATTTTTAAAACAAATCTATTAATACCTATAAATAAAACCCTAACATGCACCACCGCTCCAGGTCAGAGTAAACCTAGGAGTAATGTTAATATTTAAATATTAAGCTGTAATAGTCAATAGTAATCAATTTGAATATGTGACATGGCGGGGTTGGTTAGTTGGATTTTACAGCATGTAAACCAGGCCCTAACACTAAAATAACTAACTAACTAAAATAACAAGAAAGACTTTGAAAGTGGGAAGAGGCAATTTTGTTGGATCAGAAAATGCCAAGATAGTAAGATTTCTTGAAGTGGGAGTTATTTTGCAGAAGATATAGTATTATGCTTTCTCTCTCCGAAATGAAAAAAAAATTCTCTAAAGTTTAGCATTTACTTATTTTGTTGTGTGTATGGATATGTGTGTGTGTGTCAGGCCCCGACACTAACTTTTTTCATGACCGTCCCGAACAAAAATTATCAACTGTCCCGAATGGGGTTTTGACCGTCCCGAAATCAAAATATTTTTGTTTAATTCATTAGCATCATCTATACTTGTCAGTCATCAGTAGCATAGTAACATGTAATAAAACATTAAGAAAAGCTGAAGCAGTGATAATTCTGGATATTTGGACAAAAAATCCATTTCCTAGTGTGTTTTGAGCTAAAAAAAATACTTTTTTACTTTAAGTTACCCTGATTAGGGTTAGTAGTACATAATTCGGTCCTTTTAAACTATCTCCCTCCACCATTATTCATTACATGGCTTTGAGAATAGACCTGCGGTGCCGTAGCCTCATTTTGAGGTCAGCATTGGGCAATCACTGGACGGCCAATATTGGAATGTAGTACTAACTTTTATGAAAAAATTTTTTACCGTCCCCAGCAAACTGTCCTGGATGACATATTGATCGTCCCGGATGTAATTTTTATCATCCCCTTGGACGACAGGACGGCGTTAATGTCGAGCCCTGATGTCAACACATTGGGTCATTTTATGCCGAAGACATTTTTGTTTTATTCATTCTTGATGAGTATTCAGTTTTTTTAAGCACATTTTTTTCTATTTAACCCATAGATGAAACTCTGACAGGTACTACCACTCCGGGTCAGAGTGGATCTGGGAACAATGGTGATGAAAGAGTGCTCCACATTCCCAAGACCAAAAGGTGATGGATGGTTTGATTCAAAACATCCATCATGAATGATTAAAAAATGTCTTCAGTATAACATAACCCAACAGAGGTTGACATGCCATAAAACCAACCAGCCAACCATCTTTTCTCCTCCCAGTTCTTAAAAAATCTTTAATTCTAACCAGTATGTATTGAAGTCAGTAAGTCTATTGTTGGTTTGAATAACAGCAGCTAGCTAAGTACAACTCAAGCAGTGTCCAAGACAGTTGGTATATATAGAAATCAAGAATGATGCATTCATAAATTTGGGTGATTCCATTCCTTGAGTTCTGATTGGCTGCTTGATTTGAATTATATTGTGGAGTTTTATAAATACCCTGTCATTCTGCAGTAGACTTTGCAACTATTCGGGTTTGTATTGGATTACAACCGTTTGTTGCCATGTCTTCCCAATTCAACGGTAATTGGAACTTTGATTATTCTTCAGTATGAAACTTGAGAAACTTGAAAAAACAACATAAGTTGAAATATTTATTTCATTAGATAATTTATTCCAACATACGAGCAAAATGTGAAAATAAAGAACATCTCCGTACATAAATGTTTTCAGAAAATACTTTTTTTTTTTTTTTTCTCTGGAGAAGAAAATCTCGGTCCTCACTTTCTTTATGGCAGACAACTTTGTTTTTGAAACACACACACCAGGGCTCGACATTAATTCCGTCCTGTCATCCCGGGGACGATAAAAATTACATCCAGGACGATCAATACGTCATCCGGGACAGTTTGCCGGGGACGATAAAAATTACATCCGGGATGATCAATACGTCATCCGGGACAGTTTGCCGGGAACGATAAAAATTACATCCGGGATGATCAATACATCATCCGGACAGTTTGCCGGGGATGATAAAATTACATCCGGGACAATCAATACATCATCCGGGACAGTTTGCTGGGGACGGTAAAAATTTCAAAAGGTTCAGCATGTCCTTCCCGAAAAAGGAAACCAATGGTTACATGAAAATTGGGTAACTTAAAGTATTTCTTTTTAGCTCAAAACACACTAGGAAATGGATTTTTTGTCCAAATAACCAGAATTATCACTGCTTCAGCTTTTCTTAATATTCTATTACATGTTATTATGCTACTGGTGACTGACAAGTATAGATGATGCTAATGAATTAAACAAAAATATTTTGATTTCGGGATGGTCCAAACCCCATTCGGGACGGTTGATAATTTTTGTTCGGGACGGTCATGAAAAAAGTTAGTGTCGGGGCCTGACACACACACACATACACATACACACAACAAAATAAGTAAACGCTAAACTTTAGAGAATTTTTCTTTTCATTCCAGAGAGAGAAAGCATAATACTATATCTTCTGCAAAATAACTCCCACTTCAAGAAATCTTACTATCTTGGCATTTTCTGATCCAACAAAATTGCTTCTTCGCACTTTCAAAGTCTTTCTTGTTACTTTCTTCAAAAACCTTGACCATCTATTCTCAATCACTTCAAGTGGTCATCTGCGAAAAAAATATTTTGGCTGCTTCCAATCAAATATTCCCTCCCTGGCCATTCATTGGTTAACTATTCATGGGGAGCAAATTTGACTGAATTTAAAAATAAACAAATGTCGTAAATTACCTTTTTTTTTCTTTCTTCTTTTTCTACCTATTAATAAACTTGTTCTTTTAATTCTTTTTTTTAACAAGTTATGACATGTGTCTAAAGTCTTCTTTTTTCTTTTTCAGATGAATATGCTGGCACTGTGATTGCATATGTATTACCATGGGCAAATGTAAATAACTATAAATTCATTGAGTAAGTAATTTTGTTACCTTTTTTTTAATATTTTTTTTTTTTTGTGGAAGTAAAACAAAAAAAAAAAAAATATATATATATATATATATATATATTACGTAGCAAAGTTGTGAGAACAGGCAGAGTTATTATCAACAATATTATTGTTGGAGGAGTGGTTGTTGGATCCGAATAACAGTAAATTGAAGGATTGTTTTTGTATACAGAGTTCAGGACGGAATTTGCTGATCAATAAGGATTCAAGAATTGAAAGACGTAATTCGTTGTCAGCGGCCTCTAATATAGTGATTTTGCAAAATACATCAATTGTCTTGTCAGTGAGATCGGATTTACATATGAGAAGTTAAAGCAACAATTCTTCCAAGCCGTGGTTGTATCAGTGCTACTGTATGACTGCACCACCTAGACCCTAACAAAATGCCTTGTTGTTGGCACCTTTCCGTCCACTAAAGATGATGGCATAGTGTCCAAAAAAAAAAAAAAAATTATCTCCATCTGCGCAAGTGACTCTGCAGGCCAATTCTTGAGTGACAATCTTTGGTGCACTGAATGCACAAAGTATGATGCTTTCTGTGGCTTCTGTCTTTGCTCCCACTTTCTGGCTCTCTTTGCTGTCGAGGTTACTCTCCTCTCCGTAACAAACTGCCTAGAGAATAAGATAGATGGGAGCTGCACAAGAATGCTGTGTGCGATCTTAAACAAATTGTGTAAACAAATACCCCATAAGAACACAACTGTACAGCCACTTGCCTCCTATGACACAAACCATCCAAGTGAGACGAACAAGACATGCTAGACACTACTCGAGAAGCAAGGATGAACTCATAAGCGACGTTCTCCTGTGGAAGCCTGCACATAGGAACGCCAGTGCGAGCACTCCAGCAAAGACTGACAAACAACTCTGTGCAGATACTGGATGCTGCACAGAGGACCTGCCCGAAGCAATGAATGATAGATAAATTGGTGAGATATTGTCATAGATATCCATGCTGCTAACACAACAGGATGATGATGAGGAGGATCTCTCAATCAGAATGTAACAGTTGGTGTTTAGTTATGTTTAGTTTTACCAAGCAAACTCCACATGGGTGAATCTACTATGTGAATCTACCTGGTGTCACATTCTGGCTGTGGAGGAAGGGTTTGTAAATAGTAGGGCAGACTGGGATTATTAACCTTAGTATATCAAATGGCCTAGGAGAAGGAAAACTCTGAATTAAAACCAGCATTACTCAGCTTTAAAATTGACCTTGTGTCACATTCTGCCTGTGGAGGAAGGGTTGGTAAATAGTAGGGCAGACTGGGCTTTTTAACCTTAGTATATCAAATGGCCAAGGAGAAGGAAAACGCTGAATTAAAACCAGCATTACTCAGCTTTAAAATTGACCTTGTGTCACTGTGGAGGAAGGGTTGCTAAATAGTAGGGCAGACTGGGCTTTTTAACTTTAGTATATCAAACGACTTAGGAGGAGGAAAACTAAATTCAAACCAGTTGACCTTGTGTCATATTAAATTGTTTTTCATTTATGATTTGTGTCTTCTCAAATTCACTTTGTATTTTCAGTACAAATGCACAATAGTTAGCAAGAGATAATATCATTAGAATCGCTTTTTACATATAGATAGCATTAGATGTAGGAAAGTCTCAAAGTAGCCTAACACATACCCTAACCCTAGTGTCTTAAAAAGTTTTTGGGTATATCTTGCACACTATTCTGCATTATATCTTGCGCACTATTCTGCATTAGTACTACTAGCAAATATATGCACCCTCCGGGTGCAAGTATTTTAGTTAAATTTTATAATAAAATATCATATTAAATTAGAAAGGCTAATGAAACTGAATAAGAATGTAGATAAAAAGATTTTGAACAGAGGGGGTATGATTGAAAAATAGAACAACTTTGAAACTAACTCTTCCATCATTTTCCGTTACTCCCGTCTTTCATTGGTAAATTTTCCTAATTAAACTGTTTAGTTAAAATAGGAAGTAAAGAATAATATTAGTTATTTCTTCTTGTTAAGGAATTTCTTTTAAGATTTATTGAAGAGATTTTTGCTCATATTCATTAAGATAAAACCAAACAATTAGAAATCAATAATAATAAGTACATATTTATTAAAATCAAATTTTGAATATCAATATGCAAATTAGCCTTCCCCTTCACACTGCAAACCACTATATTTTGTATATATAAATACAAATGCATGTTAATAATAGGTAGATATGGTCAACAGTATTAATAATGTAAAACAATTTTATTAATAATTGAGGTTTGAATAAAAATGAAATCATGGATGGTGTGACGTAAATAACTAAGGGAATTGTGACTTGAGTAGTAATATAGTTTCGGTTACAGACAGAAAAACACACAATCTCCATTATAATAAGATATTTTCTTATAATTTAGGATTTACCTAACCCTAACCCTTGCATCTCAAAAGTTTTGAGTATTTCTGTGAGATGTAATGAAATGTAATGCTTTTTATATGTAATCTAATGATATTATCTCTTGCGCACTATTCTGCATTAATACTATATTTTCTTTTTATTTAGGATTTGGCTTGTTTCAAAATTTAATGAACGTATCCTTTTTTTTTTTTTTTTTACTTTTAGGAAAAGTAGTTCTGGTAACTTTTCATTTAAACTGTTAGTACCAAAACCACATAAAGGCTTCCACTCAGATCCTGAACTTCAACTGTTTTTGAATCCTTATTGTAACTACAGTTTACTTGTAGAATGGTCCTTAATCCTTTCCCTTGGTCAGGTAAGTGAGATTTTCTTTTTTTCTTTTCTTCTTACAAATATTGATTTTGATGACGGTCAATCAATAAATATCTATTTTTCTTATCAAACTTACAGGAAACCTACTGGTTGTATCAGCGGAAAACTCTATTAATTCTGAGGTTAATAGAAGATTTTTTAGGGGTGGAGGTCTACTCAAACCACTGTACTCACTTATTTAAAAAAAAATGAAGATAACATTTTCACATTCTATTGTCTGATGTCACATTGTACTGATTTGATATTTAATTTTTTTTCCTTTTATACAAAATAAACATTTTTCTATTTCTCTGAATTTTTTAGATAATTAGTATTATTTAGATTATTCGGACTATTGTCCTCATCATCATTGTTTTCTGTTGTTGTCCTATTGGACACATAGAATAGTGGATAAAGGCAATGGTTTAAGACAGTTATCTCTAGGTTGCAGGTTCAATCCTGGTCAGTAGTAACATAGAACACTAATTAACACAGCTTAACACTTGTACCCCATCTATGGTTAGTGGAATGAGAATAGGATACCCCCATGGATTGAATAAAGGGTTGGGTTCTAAGTTCCGTGATGGCTCCCAATTATGACAAGAAGGTTCCTGAGTTAGGAAAGAAGGTTCCCGAGTCCGACAAGAAATACCTGAAGAAGGCCAGAAGGCACATCGGTTGAAACGTTGTACAGATAACAATAAAGATGAGGACAATAGTCTGAATAATCCAAATAATAATATATTTTTCTTTTCATTTCTTTTTTAATATAGATTTTTTTTTTCTAACAGAATTTTATGAAAAACAAAATTTATAAAACAAAATAATTATCTTATTTAAGAATTGCAACCGTAACAAGAAATCTTTGTTTTCACCTGAGTCTCATAAGTGGATTACCACAGGAAGAAGAACTGTGATAGAAAATGCAAGAAAGTCATAATGAAGGGGAGGCAAAAAAAAAAATTATTGCAATTACCCAGGATCAGGTAGAATTATGCTTGAACTGCTGTCGAGTTGTAAATGGTAGACAAATTTCTTCTGTTTGCAGAGCTCTTGTTTGAACAATGTTATATATATTGCCTCCAGGATTCAAAATTGAAATTCTGAATGTGCACAAGCCAGGATGATGAAGTGACTGTTTTTAAAGGACTTGGAACAGTCCAGGTAGCCAATAGATGTTGACCATTTGCAGTGTGAGCGTTTTGATTCGTGTTACAAAATCATATTTAATCAAATAAGTGACAATATAATTTACTTATATCTAATAAGATATTTTTTTTTAAGGTAAAATAATACAAATTTATGTTGAAAAACATATCTATTTAAATTTTCTTTTTTTCCTTTTTTTTTATTTATTTATTTTTTTTTTAAATAAATATGTTTTTCAACATAAATTTGCATTATTTTGCCTTCAAAAAAAAAAATCTTATTACATTTTATAATTAATGCTTCAAACACACTATAAAAACAAAAAAAAATCTTTATTACTTATATCTGTTTCTCAATGAATCAGAATAAAAATAATTTCTTAATTAGATTATATTATTTCTTATTAGTTTAATTCCATTCCACCTTCTTCCGACAGCACAGAAAAAGGATTGTAGCTAAATTCATTGCAATAAATTCATAATAATAATAATATCTTTTTCAGATATATTATGTCTGAGACCTGCCAGCTGTACATTATATTTAAAACATTTATTGTTGCATAGGACCAAATTCGAGTTGTAGTACAAGTCATTAGTAGTAGTCGTCCTTAGTTTAGAAACAACATACGCAAGTTGTATAGTCACAAGGGGTTGTCTATTCCTTTCTAAGATCATGGGTTCTTTTTCAGAGAGAAGAAGAGAGAGAGAGAAAGAGAGGGTAAGGGCAAATTATTCTATCGTAAATCATGTTTGGTACTACTATGTGAAACCAATACGGGGGAACCTGGGAAGCCCTTGTCTGCCTCCCACGAAAGCCCAGCCCGCCCCCCCCCCCAAAAGACCGATTTTCCTCTTCTTCCGTTTGTCGTCCCAGGGGTGGGAGGGTCACTTCCGCTCCTCTGCAGAAACTAGAACTTCCAGTTTATTTTTAACTCTAGTTCTGTGGTCATTGGTCGGCCAATTGAGTTCCAAACTTTAACCTCTCTTTGTTCTTATTTCTTTTTCCTCTCTTTCTCCAGAAATCCAAATACCATTTTATTTTCAATCCACAAATTCCCTGTAGACCATAATAATTACGCTACATTATCTTATTTCCACCGAATATTTATATTCTTTCCACAATTCATCCAACCTTGCCTTAAAAGAGTTCAGGGATGGGGCATTCACTACTGATTGCCCTTATGGCAACCCCCAACCCTTGTTATCTTATATGTGCTAGAAGGCAGTCGCTGAGGGGCTTAGTATACTGGGTATAACATTAAACTGCATCTAGTGGTGGGTTACAATTCTGGAACTCTGGGTAATGTGGAGTACCACTTTATTGCCATTACTCCCAGGTCCCCCTGACCTGGAGTGGTAGTACCTGTTAGGGTCCCATATATGGGTTAAATAGAAAAAAATAAGTTTTAAAAAGATGTGTTAAAAATGGAGTTTAAAATAAGAATTTTGAATACCCATCAAGCATGAATAGAACAAAATGTCTTCGGCATAAAATAACCCAACAAGGGTTGATATGCCATGCCGTGCCATAAAATCCAACAAACTAAACCATCATTTTACTTTCTCCAAGATAGGTTGCCTTACCAAGACTAAAATAACCCAATTTTTTAAAAAATTGTTTAAAAAAAAAAAAATTGAGTTTGAAAAAAAAAGTTTTGGAAAAATTTGGTATAGAATAACCCAACAACGGTTGACATGCCGTAAAATCCAACCAACCAAAAAAATAAAAAAGGCACTCAATAACATTGAATCTAAAATAGAAATCTGATTTCTCTGATGAGACCAAGCAAGAAATCGACAAGCATCACTATTAATTGTTATTCTGTGTTACTCTCACCCTTAGCCAGGATTGAACCTGCAGTCTGGAAATGACTGTTACAGATTGTTAACTATTGGACAGTGGAACAGTCAAATACCTCCTCAGCTTAATGGACTCTTCCTGGCAGTAGTGGCAGTAATTATTTAATCTGTTATAGTGGGTTCATTGGAGACCTAGTAACTGCATGGTTAGGCTGCAACATTTGAACTTATCAATCACATTAAGCTATTTCTCTGAATTTTTGAGATGAGGCTTGATAATTAGTATTATTTGGATTATTTGGACTATTGTCCTCATCTTTATCGGACAATAGTCCGAATAATCCAAATAATACTAATCACATTAAGCAATTTGACAGTGTAGACAGGACCCATAAACTGATCATCTTCAAATCAACAAACCAACATCATATTAAGCCAGAGAGGAGGACAGACAAACAAACTCTTCCCAAACATAACATATAGATAATCTATTTAATTTTCTATCATCTTCTGTAGATCTATTAACCTTTCATATTTATTTAGCCACAAACATAAACTAACCAATGCTTTCATATTAGCTCAGCCTTATCACTGTTCATTTGTTCATTATGTAAGCAAAAGAAGAATTTCTTAATCTACTTGTAAATCAATGGTCAGCGTTCATTCTTAAAAAATCAATCACCTTTTAATATCTGTTAATCTTCACCTTTTAATATCGCTTAATCTTCAGTTATACAACAGAAATTGAATTGTACCTTAATCCTTTGATTCAAGAGATATTTTCACAACTGTTGGTTGGTTGGTTGGATTTTACGGCATGACAACTCTTGTTGAGTTATTTCATGCCAAACACATTTTGTTTTTATTCGTTCTTGATAGGTTTCCTTTTTTTTTTTTAAACTTAATTTTTTACATATTTAACCCATAGATGGGACCCTAACATGTACTACCACTCCAGGTCAGAGTGGACTTAGGAGTAATGGTGATGAAGGGGTACTCCACACTCCCCAGAGCTCCAAAATTGGAACTTCACCATTATTGAAGTCAGTTAGCCTACTGTTGGTTTGAATAACAGCAGCTAAGAACAACTCAAGCAGTGTCCAAGACAGCTGGTATAAATAGGACTCAAGAATGATCCATCCATGAACCTGGGTGATTTGGGTGATTCCATTCCTTGAGTTCTGATTGGCTGCATGACTGCTTGATTTGAATGCCATTGTGGAGTCTTATATATACTCTGTCATTTTGCAGTGGACTTTTTAGCTTTCAGGATTGTATTGAGTTACAACCGTTTGCTGCCTTGTCTTCCCAGTTTGACGGTAATTGGACTTTAATTATTCTTCAACCATCAGATGCAGTTTAACGTCATACCCAGGAGACCAGGACCCTCAGCCATTGCATTCTAGCATATATATGATAAAAAGGATTGGGGCTTGGCTTAGCGCCAGGACAATCCTATAGGTGCTAGGGCCTGATATGACCAGCTGATTGATCAGAGGGGGCCTCTCCAACAGCCTGTCTCGCTTAAGTAAGGGCCAAATCAGAGTGTTGCATGTCATGAACTACTCAGCAACCAAGGTTCCATCCTTAAGCATCATGGATTGCCACCCATAGCCAACAAGTGACCCCATTGGGGGAAGGGGGTCTTATGCCTCTGTAGAGTTGCAGTCGGTGTATTCTAAAGCCCCAGCTGACAGGGCTGCTCTTTATTAGTAGACAATATATTTCAATATTGACTTTAAATATGAAAATGTTCCCCGTCCCTGATTTTCAGCATAGTGTGGTATTTACTGATATATGAATAATTCTTCCCACCTAACCTAGAATACAATATAAAGTTGTCGGGTGGCCTAAAGTCAGTATCAGCCAGACAGTGAGGGAGTCTATCCCCTTTTCACTTGTGCTAGACCAAGGAAATTGTTTTTTAGTGTATGAGGTGGTATGCCACATCTACCATCAGCTGCTCACTTTACCACACAGATCCCTATGCTACTCATACACTGAGTTGGCGAGGACCAGTATTGAACCAGGGACCTTGTGATTCCTAGTCGAGTACTCTACCGACTGAGCTAAACTGTACCTTTCAAAGAATACAATATATTTTTTTTAATTTTTTTTATTTATTTACCAACCCCTCTGCACGAGCAGGATGTGACACAAGGTCAATTTCTTAAGCGGAGTTCAACAGGTTTGAATTCAGAGTTTTCCTTCTCCTAGACTGGTTGCCTAACCAAGGTTAAAGAGCCCAGTCTGCCCTACTATTTATCCATAGCTGGAGGGAGAGTAGGATTCATACCTTCCTCAGGGGTATTAGCGCTATTGTGAAATGCAATTACCACATCCAGGATTTGAACTCTGGTCGACAAGTTCATTTCCCATGACTTTAACCATTACACCACACACTTCCTAATACAAAGAATACAATATATATAGGCCATAATAATGTCCTGCCTTATTACACTGTTGCTATATTCAGCTTGGTTGAGTTGTAATTATTTTTGGTCAGTAATGTCAGACGTTTTGTGCTTCTTGCTGTGAGATAAAAGGTTAATGAACTTTTCTAGACAATGTTTAGTACACTAAGTTGAATTGTGCTTGACTGTGATATCATAGTAAGTAAGTTCAAATTCCAGTCTTGCTATTGCATTCACTTTCAGACTAAATACCCTTGGGAAAGGTATGAACCCCTTCATACCCTAGCTATGGGTTAAGTAATACTACTACTGTTCTTCTATAAGGATGACTTTAGCATTAGAAAACCAGAGGGATTGATATGCCATTAAACAAAAAAACAGGGGATCCCACTTGTGCTTGACTGCAATATCGTAGTGAGCAAGTTCAAACTTCAGTTTGCTATTACATTCACTTTCGGACTCATACCCTTGGGAAAAGTATGAATCCCTCATATGCCTAGCTAGGTATACATATATTATATATGTGTGTGTGTGTGTGTGTGTGTGTGTATATATATATATATATATATATATATATATATATATAAAGGACACGTAAAAGCGAATTCATCATAAAAGCAATGGAAACAATTTCTAAAAAGAAAGTTAGAGTACCCTTATAATTAGATGTATAATCTAAAATAAATATTCTTTTTTCGGTCAATCCTCATCAGAGAAATACATTGAAAGTAGGTAATACGATGGTTGGAATGTTGAAAAATAAGGTAATTTTTTTTTTTTTTTCCCTTTTCAATAAGAACGAGAAAATAAGAAAAAAATATATATATACATACAAGGTGTGTCAATAAAAGTATCGAGATTGAAGCTGTATTTACCAAAATAGAAATGAACAATGAATGGAACATTAATTTTTTTTCAGAATACAAGGTGTGTCATAAAAGTGCTTTGTTTGAAGCTGTATTTATCAAGATAGAAATGAACAATGAATGGAACATTAATTTTTTTTTCAGAATACCAGGTGTGTCATAAAAGTGCTTTGTTTGAAGCTGTATTTACCAAAATAGAAATGAACAATAAATGGAATGTTAATTTTTTTCAGAATACAATGTGTATCATAAAAGTGCTGAGTTTGAAGCTTTATTTACCAAGATAGAAATCTCGATACTTTTTTGACACACCTTGAATATATAAGCGTTAAATATAGAAATAACTCCGAGGGTGTGTAGAAAATAGACAAAACAAAGTATTCCAAAAAAGATGAATTTATTTTAGTGGTAAAGTTGACGTTAAAATGTTTCAGTTTTTATTAAAACTTCAGGATATTAGGGTGAAAAAAGTGTTGTCTAAATGTTGATGGAAATCTTTTCAAAATGAAATAAGAGATGAGAAAGTATTAGAGAGAAAGATAATTTCACCGTTATTACACAGCCATTATAATAGAAAGTTGCAGAAACACACACAACCTATCAAATATCGGACATATTCTGCCAAAATAATAACTCAATGCCTGAAGAAGACAACAGATCAGAAACATGTGTCGCATATGTAAGATAAAAAGAATAAAAAATTTTTTTCTGAGAACATTTTGCGGACCTTCTTTTTTATAAAATATTAAATTTTCTCTCGTTGAACAACATTTATATATATATATATATATATATAAAACTGTCTGGTTTACAAAACAAAAAACAGGCTGCTATGGTACTTTCGTAAATTCTCACCACCACACAAAACCTTCGGTATACACACGAATGCCGACTACAATCGTGTTTCAAGTCCTTTGATGTCTCATATCCAATTGTTCCTTTTCTTTTTACTTTTGAAAACATTTCTATCTCTGTTTAGACAACACTTTTTTCATCCTAATATCCTGAAGGTTTAATAAAAACTGAAACATTCTAATGAAGATCCTTGCTAGAGGGCCTACACTGGCCTGCCCATCTGCATGTTTCCACAGGAGAACATCACTTATGAGTTCGTCCTTGCTTCTTCAGCATTGTCCAGCATGTCTCGCTCATCTTACTCAGATGGTTTGTGTGATCAGGGGCAAGTAGTCATACAACTGCTTTCTTGTTGGGGGGGGGGCTGTTTCCACGATTTGCTTAAGACAGCACGCTGCATTCTTGTGGCTCCCATCTGGCTAATTCTCTCTTTGTTAGGCTCCAAGTGGTGCAGCTGTACAGTAGCACTGATACAACTACGGCTTCAAAGAATTGTCACTTTAACTTATCAGGGAGATCAGATTTCCTTATGTTTTCTGTGGATGAGATATTACTACTATGTGAATTGGTCTACCAATTTTAGGGGCTTACCATCGAGTGTAGAGCTGTCTCCTTTCTGTTTAAAACACATGAACTTATTTTTATTGGGATTCACATAGAGGCTAATGTTCCTTCCTAGATTATATATGTGAACTGGTTTACCGATTTTAGAGGCTTACTATCCTATATGGAAAAGTTACCAAAATATTGCAAAACTTTTGACTCACCCTAATAGCACAGAACAACCACTGACTCTTAAATTCTTAACCATCACACTATGAAGAACGCCCCTCCCCCTCCATCTTGTGATGTTATCTATTCCAACCCTGTTACGGTGGCACCTACTTATCTTTGCCTTATCTCTTGAAATTTTGTGCATTCATCACCACCGGGCCAAAATAAGTAGGGCACTGGCCATAACCACAAAATTGAATGTTTACTTCCTGTATAAAAACTGAAGAGGGAAGAAAACAAAATTTAAAACACTTTTCTTGTTTTTAGCAGTGTTTGTTTTAATACAATACAAATCAGCAATTACTAGCAGGACCTGTGGATGTACCACAACAGAAATGCTGATAGGTACGGGTCCTGCATCCCTGATGCACAAAAATCTAAAAGGATGCAGTAAAACCGTATCCATGCATCCCAGTATTTTTCTTTTTTTTCTTCACTCACCATTTCAAACTAACTTTAAATACTGGTTAGGAGGTTGATTTAGAAGGCTATCACAATGCAGGTGTAAAGAAAAAAATAATAATACGGTAACAATGATGTTGTGTGTTAACCTGTATTTAATTCTTGAATTTTCGAGATAATATCTCTTTTTCAAAAGATCACTGGAACTGAAGCAGTCTAGTTATGGTATTTCTTTTTAAATGAATTTTTTTTTTTTTGAAAATGATGGTATTTTTATATAACTGTATTCATGTGTTGTATGTTTACACGAATGTGGGTTTTTTTTGTACTTGCGCGTATGTTGTCATGCGTGTCCATGAAAATGCGTGTTGGTTGTGACGTTATGACTGTATCCTAGCGTGGGATTGCACGTGCATATGTATGTGCATATTAAAGAGCGTATTTGTGTTTGGTGGCCATGGTGACATGGCCACCAAAATTTAAATACATTTCAATAGTTTCTTAGAAATGAATTACACAGGATAGGTTACACGGTAGGAGTTAGATGATTTTAGTTGGGACCCATACATTTTCCCAGGGACTCATTCCAAGCAAATATGTGTTTCTCAGGATGCACTGAATCAAAAAGCTATCAGCATCACTGCCACAGCATGATAATTTAATTTCTACAACATCTGATATGTTTACTTAAGAGCTATTGAAAATATTTTAACTCTTAACATCCTATTGAGAATTTTCTAAGTCCAGAGCATTCCTATAAGGATATATTAAAAAAAAATGGCTAAAAATGACCTTTGCATCTAAAGTTACCTGTTATTTCCCTTAAATCAAAGACTTCTAAATATGTTTAATATTATATTTAAATAAAGGCTATCGTATGGGGTAGATTAGGAAAACAAATGAGACTTCCGTCTGGGTGGAATGAGGTGGTATAGGACTTTAAGAGTTAATATGTAAAAAGTATAATGATCTTGATTTAACTCTCTCTCACTCATTTTTCTTTCTTTCCTTCTTTTCAACTTTTCATCATGTTCAATTGAGACAGATTAAAATATATTAAGAAAGAAAGAAAGCGGGTAGGGGAAAGATAGAGTGGAAAGAAAGAGCATGTGGAAGCGATAACAGGAATCTGCTCCAATTGAATATAATGAAAAGATGAAAACAAGAAAAGAAAGAAAAAAGAGTGAGAGAAAAAGTTAAATCAAGATTATTGTACGTTTTACATATTGAACTATTTCAATAGCTCTTAAGTAAACATATCAAACGTGTAGAATACTGTTAATTGTTATTCTGTGTTACTTTCACCCTTAGCCAGGATTGAACCTGCAGTCTGGAAATGACTGTTACAGATTGTTAACTATTGGACAGTGGAACAGTCAAACACCTCCTCAGCTTAATGGACTCTTCCTGGCAGTAGTGGCAGTAATTATTTAAGCTGTTATAGTGGGTTCATTGGAGAACTAGTAACTGCATGGTTAGGCTTGGCCAGTCACATTGCTAAAACCAATTGTTGACTGTCTAACTGACTTACTTCAATAAAACATTATAACAATTAAATTATAACTCTGTGGTATATCTACAGGTCTTGCTATTGCCTAATATCAATTTTGATTGTATAATGCTCCACTAAAAATAATACAATTCTGGTATCTTTGGTTTTATTAAGGGTATACTTATTCATAAGCAATACTGTATCAAGGTATTGCTGTGGGAACTCCCGCTGTTAGCTGTAATTAATCAATATCTTGATTAATTCAGTGGATTTAACCCTGAAGATCCTTATGGTGAAACTCGAGTAGGTTATTTCTGTACACACTATAATAATAAATCCTCTCTACTTAGGTATTGAGCACTTTATATTTGTTATAATGCTGACTTACCTGAGTAACACTTATACTAACCAAATATTGAGACCAACCCAATATTTTTATCAGTAAGTCATTTCTTTTATTTATACTAGCAAAATAAAAAAACGCCCTCCGAGCGATGTAAAAATAAATTTTTGAAAGATAATGCTTGAGGAGGTGGAAGTTAAAAATTAAATGTCTGAGAGTTTGATCCATAAATCATGAAATCATCAAATTTATTAAAGGAGTAAAAAAAAATAAAATAATTTTAAATCAAAACTAAGTTCTATTAACTTTGAATATCTATTAAAATAAAACAAACTATATATAAATATATGATACTGGGGATGTATCTATTAAAACTTGTTTTAAAAAACAATGAGGACTGTCTAATGTTGCATGCTCAATTTTTAGTGTATTTATTCTATGTTATGATGGGTATAGGTTACAACGACAATTTTATAATGTATATAAACTAATGTTCTCCTTTATATTTTATGTATAAATTAAATTGATTATAAATTAGGTTCTCATTAATAAATGCTTAAGATTATTGTGGAATCTGTGATGTAAGCTGTGACGTAGTTTCGGCTTCAGACAGAAATGCAATCTATCTCCATTTTATATATATATATATATATATATATATATAGAATGTAGAATTTTTTATTACATTTTTTCCTATAATTGATTTATTACATTTTTTCATCACTCACTTGAGTTAATCCTTGTTTCATACAAATCTCTTCTTCTCTCGTCTTTAATCCCCCACTTTTATCTGTTAAACCTTTTAATTCTTTCATACTTATCAGGTTTTCAGCTAATAAATTCTGCCTTTATGAAAAAAAAAAAAAAAAAGATTGGATAATCTCTTTAAAGTCACGTGAATGATGCACTTCAGGATAGAAATTTCATACCACCCCCACCCACACCCCGCGCGCTGAGCCAAATTTATTTGTAAGTGAACCTGTTGCAATTATTTGTGTATTCTTCATCTCTAATCCGAGTTGATCCTCTCTATCATTGTTGGGGGCGTGTGGTGTAATAGCCATCATTGTAGGAAATGGACTCATCGACCAGAGTTCAAATCCTGGATGAGGCTGCTTTCATTTCACATAATGCTAATACCTTTGGTCTAGTGCTAGTTAAAAGAGGATAGACTCTCTTGTTGTCCGGCTGATACCGACAATAGACGACTCCATCGACTTTACTTTTTACATTGTAAAGAACAACAAATCTAAATAGACATTTTAAGCTCCTTCTTTTCATTTAGTTTTATCTTTCCTAGATTCTATATAATTAATACATTAGTTATTATACATTGAGCACTCTTTGGGATAAAAATCCTTGTAAAGGTCTATAAGTTTGCATCAACATGAGCATGCATTGTGGATGTACAGGAGATATTGATTGTCCCAAATAGAATTATCCCCTACATACCAGTCAGTTGGGTACTTTTACCTTATATATATATATATATATATATATATATGCGCATGTTGAATTAAACAAAAGACACATCTCCTGTTTAACAATTTTATTTCCGGTCTTTTAGACAAACGCGTCAAATAAAATTGTTAACATATTTATACTTAAATAAACTTGTTAATCAATTTGGTTTCAGCCTGTTCTATATACACCATCAGTAATACCCTTGGGAAAGGTATGAATCCTACTCTCCCTCCAGCTATGGGTAAATAGTAGGGCAGACTGGGTTCTTTAACCATGGCTAGGTAATCAGTCTAGGAGAAGGAAAACTCTGAATTCTGTTGAACTCTGCTTAAGAAATTGACCTTGTGTCGTATCCTGCTCGTGCGGAGGAGTTGGTAAATATATATACACCATCAGTACAACTATTCTCTCTCCTACTATGGGTTAATAGTTAGGCAGACTAAGCTCTTTACTTTGGTAGGCAAGTGGTCTAGTAGAAGAAAACTCTGAGACGGCCGGTTCTGCTTCAAGTTGATTAGAGCGCTATCTCTCTACTTT